>JAPHNG010000660.1:1757500-2357500 GCA_027405835.1 Asclepias syriaca
AGGGCACTTCTGGTGCTTTAATTGGTTCTTTTGGTGCAGTTGTTGTGCTTCTTTTACTCATCGTTTTGTCTGGGATTGCATTGTCCAGGGGTTAGCAAACTCAGGGGATAATTTGAGACAGACAGAATTTATGTATGTTGTGTTATGTTCACCTGTTTTTGGGATGGATTTCTGTCAATCTTTCCTTCCTTGTTAATTTGTGCTTGCATTTCATGTAAGAGACAACTCTATCATTTCTTGTTCTAAAATTGCATTATGAACTGATTCTTGTTTTCTAGATTAATTCTTTCCAAAATTTAATCCCTTTTCTAAACTAATCTAGAAAGAACACAGCACATAAAAGGTTGTGCTAATCTCAATCAAAATCAAGAACTCAGTATTTTTAAGGGAAGTCACACCGATCCTTTTTCTCAAATGCAATCCCTTTTTCACATAGATGAATTTGGCTTAAAAACTACAGTCAAGAAAAAGGAAAAAGAATCCAGATTTTGTTCTATTATCTTCAAAACAGAGGTGACAGCAAAATTTTGATTCAGCAGTTCTGCACCTTTACCCAAAACAAGATTCAAATACATGATAGAGGAAAAGAAGAAAAACTAGAGCTTTGTCATAAATATCAATATACAAGTAGAGAATTTCATGAATAAATATATATAAAGCTTTTCTTCATCTTGACTAAAAAAAAAATATAAATTTACAGCAAGATTCTCATCATCTATGGCAGAAAAACAACAAGATCATCTATTGATTTCAGTGTCTTCTCATAATAGAGATAGGACTCATATACCTTTGGTGAACGAACATAATGATCAAGCTGAAGAAAAAAAAAAAAAAACCATCACTATAATATATTCATATATATACATATATATAACAGGTATCATAGAATCAATAAATTTTTCCAAGAAAAGAGAAAAGACACAAATTCCATACCTCAGTCATGTTATCAACCAGTTCATTAGCAGCTGAAACATAAGACTTTTTCTGTGTCTGGGGCACCAATTGGAGTGCGCTGGTCATATCCTGAGAAAGATAAGACTGTTTCAAACGAATGTAGAAAAGCACATACCTCCATGACATATTATCCAGCATTTCTCTAAGGCTATGAAGTCCTTCACAAGTCTGTCTAATACGAGACGCCGCATCTTCAGGGGACAATCCTGGTTGAAAGAACTTCTCTATTATCAACGAACGAGTTCCCCATTTCTCTGCCGCCGCCATTGATTCCAGCCCTTTTCCATTATTGTTCAATCCCAGACCTAGCGCTACAGAAATCGATGCCAGGAAAATTCTTCGTTGCCGGAGATTAATCGCCGGAAATGAACCGTGGCGGCGGTTATGGTTTTGATCTATCTTGAATTGAGAATTGATTATGGATGTGGGTTTTGTGAAAGTGGTGCTCATTGTTTGTTATTGAGGAATGGGATTTGGTTTTTTGAGTTTTGTCCATTACTTTTAGGGTTCTTGCTACCATTTGATCCAAAATGGACCTCTGCTTTTTGTGACATGGCATTCATATTATCCTCTTCTTTTATTGAAGTAAAAATGGACCTCTGATTTTTCAAATTTTGTGTAATAATGAAAATGATACATTTATTCAAATATTTATTCTTGAAAAGCTTGGCATCGTCTCCCTAATATATCAACGTCTTGAAACAGAAAGCATTAGTCCATTTGCCATTGACAGAATTGTCATCATTCTGTACTTAACCACATGTCCTTCCACCAGTTTAAATTCATAGAATTTGCAAAGAATTGCAAGAACCATCTTCATCTGCAGATATGCTGAATCCTTCCCAAGACATATTCTTGGCCCAGCTTGAAATGCAGTAAATTTACATGGTGATTCATTATGAAAACACCCATCTTTTAGCCATCTTTCTGGCTTAAATAAAGCTGCATCAGCTCCCCAATTGTATTCCATCCTTCCCATTGAATATGGAACATATGTTACCATTCCTCCTGCTTTTACCTTTGTTCCATCTGGTAAAACATCATCCCTCAATATTCCTTTCGGATCCTACATTCACAAATTAGAAATCTTTAGTACTAAAAAGACATTTCGGATTATGATCTAAAACCAAGATTAACCAAATTAATGGATGCCCGGAATTCTTGAAGTTCATGTCACAAGTACTCGACACTAACATTATATATATATGTATGTAATAATAAATTAACCTGTGGAACAGCAGGGTACAATCTGAGTGTTTCAGTGATGACAGCATGCAAGTAAGGCAATCTCCCTAATGCATCATAATTAAGAAGTTGAGCAAATTGGATTCCTCTCCTATGGAAAGATTCCTCATCATCAACACCATAAGGATGCAATGAAACATTCTCTTCTTCAGCCAGAGATTCCTCAAGACATTTCAGTTCATTGTAAAGCTTTTCTGCTACATCTTCGTGAGTCAATACCATGTAAATTGCCCAAGAAAGTGTTGCAGCTGTCGTGTCACGACCAGCTATAACAAAATTCAGGACAATATCTCTAAGACTCTTGTCTGTCATGTTATTCTCTGGATCTTTACTCAACTCGATGAATCTTGATAATAAATCAGGTTTAATCTGAACAATTTAATTAATTTTATTACAATAATCGATATAGAAGGAGGGTAATTAATTTAAATTTTTGGTTACCTTGTTATTTGTATCATTAGTGAGTCCAATAACTTGTTGTAACTCGGATTTTCTTCTTGTGATAACATTATAAGTGAAATCATCAATGATTTTAATGCTATTGGTAAGAACAGCTTCTGATCCAAGGTTGAAGAATCTTTTTAATTTCCATAATGGATCAAGAAATCGCATTATTACAATAACGTTTGCAATATCGAATGCCTTTGCAAAGGGGTTATCTGGTAAATCAGGAGACAATGTACCTATACGAACACCAAATCCCACCTCACAAATGGAGTCTAAAGTCATCCTCATCAACAGTTCCTGTAAAGCAAGAAACCACATTATATCTATATATCGTCCTTCAAAGATATTAAAAAGAAGAAATTGCTTTTAAAGTTTTATCCAACTTTTTTTCTTTCTTTCTTTCTTCTTCTCCTTTCTTTTTATAAAGTAAAAGATTTAATGTACGATTTTCCACAAATATTGTACATTATTAAATCAATTCCTTTCATGAGGGGTTGTTTCAAACTTTAGTGGAAAAAAAAAAATTATATATGTATTACCTGCATGTCAATTTCTTGATTTTGGAAAGATGCTTTACTCAGAATTTGATACAGTTTAAGACTATACTCTCTAAAAACTACTGTGCTGAAATCCCTCAAATTCTTGGATGCAAATTCAAAGCTTGCTGTCTTCCTCTGTTTCCTCCATAACTCACCATCAGCATTAAAAATCCCATCTCCAAGTAACACTTCCATATACGAATTATACGTCTTCCCCTAAAATAAAAATCGTAACTTTATTTATATTGGTACGATCAAACTTAATTAAGTACAAAAAAGACTCGATTTTTAAAACTACATACCTTTGGATAATTGAGAAAATTTGTCTTGAGGACATGTTCTACGTTGGCTGGATCAGCAATGTAAGTATAAGTTGTGAACGGCATTGGGACAACCACAGTTGTTGACTCAGACAGATATTTAAGGAGCCAATCGTGCATTTGGTCAAAATTCCACAGCTGTTCTATGGCTGCACCAACCAATGGCCATGTTTTTGGACCTTTACCATTTCTTTGACGAACCCTATGCAAAATTACCCAAGAAATCACTACACAAACAATTCCCATCACAATTATTCCCATTTTTCCCTCCTTTTCTTCCTTTCAAAGAGAAATAGAGAAAGAGAGAGAGAGAGAGGGAGGGAGGGATAATAATGTTTTGTAGGTGCAACTGCTTGTTATTGAACGTTTTTCTGGTCACCGGCCGGCATGGACTTCTATATATATATATATATATATATATATATATATATATATATATATATATATATATATATATGTATATATGTATGTATGAAAGTCATTTTGCATGGGGGGAAGAATATAGCTTAGGTAGCGAGCTAGTAGATCAGGGATTTCAGGCATTCTTGAAGGTTTTAACTAAAAAAATGGCTCACACTCTTGGATACGTACTTTAATTAACCTAACATAAAACACAAATGCATGACTTTGAGTCCATAATTTCAGTCAATTTATTAATTGTTATATATATATATATATATATATATATATATTCGACATTTTTTTCAACTTAATTTTAATTTAAGTCGTGAATAAAAATATTTACTATAATTAGAATAAATTATTTTAAAATTTATTTTAATAATTATTATAGTTGTAGTAAGTGATGCTTATCCAATTTATTATTATAAAGAATTGAGAGGGCCGTAGAGATTGTGACTCTGTATTAATTAATTAATTAATTAAATATATGTCACAGTTAACCAATTACACATCTTTGTGCCTCAAATGTGCCAACCAAAAGAAAGGATATAATATATATATATATATATGTAATGACGGAATATACTGGTTAAGAGGTGACAATAAAATAACTCATTAATTAATATTCATGTTCATATATATATATATATATATATATATATATATAGTGAGAGAGAGAGAGAGAAAGATAAAACTAGAGAAAGTAAGCTAAGGCAGTAATAAATAATTTAAACCCTAGCATGCAGATGGCGGCTTTGCCCCTATATAATATAAAAATTTCACCTCTTATATCTCTCTCTATATATATTTCAAATATTGCAATAATAAAATATTATCTATTAAAATAATAATTAAAAATAATTTTACTTATTATTTTAAAATATCAAATTTCAGATATAATAAAGAAAATATATATATATATATATATATATATATAATATATATCTGTGTGTGTATATAAAACTTTGGAAGTATGAAGCAATAATAGTAGGTTTGTAGGTAGATTGAAACTTGATGCTTATCCAAGAAGGATATATATTGAAGAATGTGATTTGAATTACGGCTACAAATAATTATTTGCCAAGATTGTCAATTCAATGAACTTTTATTTGAAAAATATGCATGTCAAATGTATAACATTTTTTATTTTTTATTTTTTTATCTTTTCTTTTTTCTTTTGTGGTAGGGGCCTTTGTTTGTGTGCATGCACCAAACTTTTTAGCTTAAAAACAACTTCAAAAATAAATTCTTACTAAAAAGTGGTCCATTTTGGTCTATTCTTTTCCTTTTTTTAGGAACTTGTCCTTGACGTGTATTGACCATTAATATTGAGTTATCTTCTTCTGTGTGTTGTATGTAGTAGTATTAATCTTTCCAAATGGCTTATAATTATTGGTTTAGAGATAAATAATATTAGATAATTTCAAAGTTTATAATTCGACTGCAAATGACTAATATTTTTCATTGTAGAATACCTAATTAGAAAATGATTTTAATGTATAATTTGTTAGAACATTTTCCTTCCTCATATATTCCCATCTTCATGGAAAATATCTATTACATCTTCATTCTTGTTCAATCCTTGATTTTAATTTTTGATAAATCACTATCTTTATTTTCAAACTCAGTCAAAAGTTGAAATTCTTTGACAAATAAATGGAATTGGTATATATATTTTTCATCGAGTTTGATTTTAATTATCATTCATAATTTGTACAATGAAATTTTCTATTAACTTTATGAAATATTAGAGTTAAAATGTGGATAATATAAATTATGTCAAATTACGAAATATTATATCACCTAATTTTAAATACATGTAAATTTTTTGTTTTTAATTTCAATTTTCATTTAAATAAGAATATTTGGATATTACTTTAAAATAAATTATACACATCAAACAAACAATGTAAACTAAAATTTTGTATTTTTCTTCCAATTACTTTTCTTGTTAATTAGTTAATTCCTCAACACTCAATATATATATATATATATATATATATATATATATATATTATCTCTCACACATTTATAATAAATCATTATTATATTCAATTTTATATGTTAACTCCATATTTTCTCACGTGCAAAAAGAAGAAATACATATCAAAAGCCATCTCCATGATGCATGCATGCTTTTCAATTTCCTTTTCTTTAAATAATTTGTTATGCTTGGAAGTTGTTTGTGTATATATATATATATATATATATATATATATATAATATTAATGAAGAAAAATGTGGTGGAAAAGGCTGCTGTGAAATGAGAAATTTCCAATTTCCACACTATAGACCAACCATATATTATATATTATATATAGTGTGGGATTGTAACCAAACAAGAGGAGTAGCATTAATTTATAACTAAATTAATTTAATTATACTATTTTATAATTTTAACTTAATTAAAATTAAGTAATTTAAAAATTATTACAAAGAATTAATATACGGACACATGAAATTTGTCTAAAGTAGAGACAAAGGCTTTAATATATTAACTGATTTTAGGTAGAACGTGTGATATGTATATAATATGTTAGCTTTCCATCACTACCAAACCAAAAGCTATATATACATACACACACACACACACACACACATATATATATATATATATATTAAGCTTTTAATTAATTAGACCTTTCAAAGGAATATTGTTAGATGGCACTTAATTAAACTATTCTTAGTACATAGACTTCTTTTTCATTTAAAGAAAGTCATTATTTAACTTTTGAATTCTAATTTAATTTTCCCACCCCAAAATACAAAAAGATATGCACATACACACACACATATATATATATAAAAATAAATTTATCAAAAAAAAATTTATGTAAAATTTTGAGTTTAAATTATGTGGGTAGAAAAATGGATATATATATATATATATCACACATATATATATAAAAATAAATTTATCAAAAAAAAATTTATGTAAAATTTTGAGTTTAAATTATGTGGGTAGAAAATGGATATATATATATATATATATATATATATATATATATATATCAATCAATTTATACAATTGTAAAATATTTTTAATTCTTGTCTTAATAAAACAATTAAAAATTTTACAATTCCCTTTTTTTTTCCTTTGAACAGTTTGACTTGTTGATATATATATATATATATATATATATATATATATATATGCTAGCCCCTGCTACACGCCATATATACTACTACATATGCTGCCAATATATATAATTATCATTTTTTTTTTGCGGCCGCATTTTTTTTTCTATTTAATTATTTGTCAAATCTAAAAAATAATATAATATATATATATATTTTGCTGCTACTAGAATTCAAAAACTGGAAACTTCATGGCATCAGAATATTGGTGGTGGTGGTGATGGTTTCCCACTTCACCTAATTGACGAGGAATTATGAGATTTGATCCATTGTTGTTGTTGTTGTTGTTGTGATTGGCGGCGCTCATAATCATCGTACTCTGTTGATTATTATTATTATTATCATAAGAATAATTACTATAAATATTTTCTGTTCCAAAGATTTGTGAGATTGAAGAACCCATGTATTCCAATTCCCATAGATGGGATAGCGAGCATGGTCTTGGAAATTGTTGTACACCACCATTTTCATCCTCTGCTCCTGCTCCTGCTGCTGACATCACCATTTGATCATGATGATGATGATGATCGTAAATTTCATCACTTTGTTGTTCTTCAGCTTTAATCATGTCCAAATTTTTTCCAAGATTCTTTTTCTTGTAGATTCTACATAGTACCCAATCATCCAGCTGAAAAAAAAGAAAAAAGAAAAATCTTGAAGATGATTAAATTGAAAATTAATTTGAGTAATTTTATATATATATATAATATGGTACGTACCCTCATGGAACCATTTTGTCTAGTGGTGGTGGATTGTCTTGAAGATGATTCAATTAAGCGATACTCGTGCATAATCCAATCAGTTTTGATACCTTTTGGTGGTCTGCCTTTATAGAAAACAAGTGCTTTTTTAACACCAACATATTTTGTACCACTGTATATTGATTTATCAGTTCCCGTGGCTTTCCAGTAACCAGAAACTGCTGCTCTATTTGGTCGAACTCCATTTGGGTACTTTCTATCTCTTGGTGTAAAGAAATACCATTCATTTTCTCCAAATTCTGTTTTCTCTGTACCCATTTCCAAAAAAAAAAAAAACCCAATAAAAATTAGTAACCAATTGTTAATAAAGAAACGATATTTACATACCCTTTTCTTTAATTACAAAAAAGAAACAATTTTTAAGCATATATATATATAAAAGATTTACCAGGTAATTCCCAAGGATCAAACTTGTAAATGTCAACTTCTGGGATGATTGAAACGGGGCAGGGCCTAGAAGTAGCCTGGTTTCGAAGGTAATACATGATTAGTTCTTCATCAGTCGGGTGGAATCTAAAACCAGGTGGGAGATCAGAGCTTCTATTTCTTCCAACCATTATTTTTTTCTTTTTTTTTTTTTAGTACTGATCAATCAGAAGAAGAATAAGAAGAAGAAGAAGAAGAAATATGAAGATGTGGTGGGAAGAGAGAGAAAGGTTTTTGAAATGTTAGAAAGTTGAGAAATGGGGCATTTTATTGAGGAAGATATTTTGTCGGCTTGCAATTACATGATATGATTACATCATTATCAAAGATTGGTTGTTTTTGACTTGCTTACCTTACCTTTTTATTTTTTTATTTTTTTTATTTTATCGGATCCTATTTATTTATTTATTTATTTTAAAGTTTTATTTTTATAGAATTGCATCATGCCATACTTGAAATAAATAAAAGATTAGGCAAAACTGCTTTACTCTTCCTTTCCTTTCTTCTTCCTATGGATAACGTTGCATTTGGAATAATATACCTTTTCTTTTAATATATATATATATATATATATATATATATATATATATATATATATATATACATGTATGTATATGTTGTAATTATCTTTGTTCTTTGTGCACCTTTAACAAACTATATACTACCTAGTACGTACTAGTTAACAAAGAAAAGAAGAAAAGAAGAAAAATTTTCAAGCCCTCAAAATTTTAATTTCCTCGTCAAAACTAAGGAAGCAACATAATATTGAACATTAAAGACCATTTTGCCCCCACGAATCCCATTTCAAGTAACTCATAGTCTTCGTTAAAAAAATCTTTTTTTAACTTTTTAAAATAACTTGAATTCATAACATTTTGAATTCACTATTTTAAATATTATATATATATATATATATATATATAAATAAAAGTATGTACGTAGAGGGAGTGCAATACAGATGTATCATGATAAATCATTTTCTTTATTCGCTAATACGCTTTTGACCGTTGCTTAACTGATTTCACATTTATTTACATGGAAAGGAAACTCAAATTATTGAAACAAATTTTATTATTATTTAAAGTGTTTGAAAATTATTAGCATCTCAACATAGCATGCATCATCATAGATATTAATACAAAAGTAATCATTATATTTTCCACAAATTTAGCCAATTATTTTATTATATAATATTTCAGACAAAGTACAAGATATTTTCAAAGAATAATTATGAATTTGAACATCACTTAAAAATTAAATAATTGACAATAATTATAATCAAAAGAAAAAGAAAAAGAAAATATTATAATTAACACGTAGTTTTATTTATAAATTTGAGAATTCAAATAAAAATATTTTAAAATTTTTTTTAAGGAAGATACAAAGTGCATTGTATGGTTTATATAAAAGTGAAAAGAATGAGACAAAAATGGGAAGTTAGGCTTTTAAAAGGTGGAGATTTGTAATAACAATGGGAGAAGTTCCACCTTTGCTTTTGGCATCGCATCTTTCTTCTTCCTCAAGTACAATATAATATATATCTCTGCATGCTTAACTGTAAAGCCAATATATATATAAATGAAAAGAAAAAAGAAAAAGGAAAAAGAAAAGCAAGGAAAAATTCCATTGATATTTTGTTAGCTTGAGTCAATAGCGTGCAGCGACTGTGCTGCCCTAGTTTTGGTGTACTTGTACAAATACACATATTTATGACTTTCATATCTCTATCGTTTTTTTTTTCTTCTTTATTTTGTTTATTAGAATTTCATATTATTCAATAATATATATATATATATATATATATAATATGTATTGTGTGTATTTGTTTTTAATGGACAAGAAAATTTGATATATCACATTCGAAGGTGTAACACTGGTTAAGTTATGTTATATATATATATATATAATAATTAGTTTTGAAGCATGACATCATTAAAAAATATCGAATTTACCCTCATTTTTGTTTTTTGTGAGAAAAAAGAAATCAAATCAAGAAAGTTTTTTTTGAATCAATCCACGAAAGTTGCTATCAACCTCCACTTCACAAAGTGACACGTGTTATCCTAAATTGGGAAGATATGTACAAAGATAAGCATTAGCATGAGAAAATAAAATAAATAATAATATTAATATATATATATATATATATTATATGTATGTATAGGTTATATTACATGTGGTTCTTATCCAGCCAACTCGAGAGAAAATGGGGTCTTATTGGAGGAAAAAAATATTTAAAATTAAGTGGTTAAAGATTCTCAAAGCTTACGAGGGGTATTGATATTTTAGTCAAATGATAGGAAGACACGAGTAAGGGATATTCTCCTTTGGATTGGGATTAAATTTATGGTACACTTGTGGCTTTTGGCCTTACTTACTTATAAATATTATTATATAGTTGAAGATAATGAAGAATATTCTTTGACTAACCAAAAGCTCTTGTATTGAAATTAAATACAACTATTTTGATCCAATTAGGTGAGTTTTTGTAATATCCTATAATATGATTCATATTGGTTTATATATTTTGTAAAATAAAAAGTTATTCTTTAGATGTAATTTAATTTAATTGAACATACTTAAATATGGTCACGGAATAAAATGCTCGATTCTTTTTATGATTATATTTGTTAATATATTGTATTTAATGATAATGTGATGATAAAAGTATCATACGTACATATGTTGTACGTGCTCTATGTACTATGATTACACAGAAAATCCTTTGTAAGTGTCTTAACTTGATTCTGTACCTTAATAGTATATCAAATATATTCTTAATTATGGTACATTTTTTTCAATCCCCTAATACTCATAACAAGAAGAGTCATCTCTTCGTATAATTGAATGTTTTGAATATCTTTGTCTTCCATAACTCTAACTTGGTCATTTGTTTTATCCTACGTATCCAAGATTTTGTCATGATTATTAATAGTTATCAATTTGGAAGTATGTATATATGAATAGATTTGATTAAAGTTATGAATAGGGTTTCTGTAAATGAAAAAAAGAAAAAAAAAAGATGCATTGAGATAATGAATTAGATTTCTTGTGCTTAGGAATATGGAAGGGGCGGCTTCCATTTTGTTCTTTTGCTAACTATACTGTGAACCATTTTTATTAAAGTACAAAGTCATGAAGCGTGCATTAACAGAATACTATAATCTTATTATATCTCTTCCTTCACTTTACATACATATATATATATATATAATCTTATTTTTTTATAAAAAAAATCATATAATGGATAAGAAATAGTCCATATGATTTATTATATTACAATATCTAATTGCATTAATTACAATATTTAGATTACGATATATAATATTACATATTTTGACCTAATTCATATTCATCAGAATATTTTTATTATTATTATAAATTTTATAAATATAATTCGAATTATAATCAGATCAAACTATAATAAAAATATTAACTATTTAATAATATTTTTATTAATAACATATTTAAAAAATACATTTAATCGATTACATTTTAATATTTCTTGAAAAAATTACGTTATTAAACTTAGGGGGAAAAGTCATAAAGTAAAAACCAATTACATGTTTAAACATGGAAAAAATATATATCAAATAGGTGGAACTAGAAAATGACATTTAAATTTATTCTCAAAGCCGCGCGAATGCCACACTTATTCTGTCCCAGTTATCTTTGTACACACACGCCTTACCTTTGACTGCATACACCAATACTTTTTCTTTCCCCAAAATAATATATATATTATATATATATATATATATATATATATATATTTGAAATCTCGTGTGTCGTATAAATAATTTCTGAATAATTATTAAAACAGATAATATTATTATAAAATTTACTTTAAATATAATAAAATAGATAATATTATTATATATCATATATAAAATAACTTATTAATTAATTAAAACACTTTCCAAATAAGGTGGGTGACGAAGACTATTTTGTCGTATCAGAGAGAGTCTGAATTTTATATTAAAAAATATAATGCATGCAATATATATATTATGCATGGTGCCTGTTTTTCTTCTCCGTCACTCAAAGCTGGGAAAAAACAACACAAAAATGTCTGCCGGCCAACAATCTCATCACTTGAGTGGATAATGTTTTTTCTCCTAAATTTCTCATCTGCTTGGATTGGATATTGTTTTTTTTTTCCTCACATGGGTTTATTTTTCTTTTTTAATTAATAATTTTACAACTACCTTATAAGTTAAGTTTGACAATTAAAAAAAAAAAGGAAAAATATTTTAGGAAAAAAAAAATGAAAAGTAAGCAAAGAAAATTAGATGAAGCCATAGTAGACTATAATGAAATTTATTAGTTGAAGAATAGTTTGATTGGTTGTAAGGAAATTCTTGGAAAATAGAAAACATAAAATTTCTTGTAGTAGGTTTGATTTATTTGAAAATTCAATGTAAATTAATTTTACTGTCATAGAATAATATATATATATAATTTAATAGATAATAGCTTAATTCAATTCTATTTGTATGTATATATGTATATATATTATATTATATGATATTTGTGATGACCTAATGAATAGAAGAATGGTAGTATGGCGTACTACCTTTCTTGATAAGACTGAGATTTGTTTTAGAAAACTTTATTGTATAAAAAAAGAATTGTAGATAGTGTGGTGGTGGTGCTATTTAGCCATAATTCTTGAATTTGAGCACATGAAAAACTTTGATTTTGTTTATTTCATTCCCCTCTTTTAGCCCTTTTTTTTTTTTTTTCTTTTCTGGGCTGAATATAGTCCTTATCCAGATTTTGCTTTCCTTTTATTTTTTTATATTCCTCCTAGTGGCTAGTGACAGGAAAAAAGGATCAAAAGAAAGCAATTGGTTCAAATATTATAATATTACAATGATGATCATGGGTTAAAATAATTGACTTTGAGTTACTATCAGATATTTTTTATTGACAAGAAGCAAATCAAATTACAAAGAGTGATTTGTGGGAGAATAATCATCATCCAAGAAAGAATTTAAAACAACAAAATAAGGCATATATCAAGAAGTTAGTGGTCAAGAGGAGAAAAAAGACCTAAAGAACTCTTCTTTAGTCATTATATGTGTATTAGTAGTGTGTGTTCATCAAAGCTGAAGTAGAGTTTTCAATGCTTGTTTTTTCATAGTTTTTCCATAAATCCCTCTTCCAAATTTCATACCTTTTTCCATTTCCACCATTCCACCAATATGACCATTTCTTGTATTCAAACTTTCCAAAAAAACCTTAACTACTCTATGATCAGTTCCCACTGCATCCACAACAACACTATCAACCACTGTCTCCATTGCTGGAATTTTCCTTCCCCATTTCCTCATTACTTTCTCTGATTGATAAGCTTTTCCATAAGCTTCCCAAAATGATGCTCTCAAATATCCTTTTCCTTTTCCTCTAACCATCCATCTTTTCATACCTTCTTCCAACCTATACACAACTCCACCCATATCTATTCCTTTACCAAGAACCATTTCTACTTCCTTCATTTCTTGTTTATGACATAATAAACCTTCCTCAAATGAGCATCTTCTGCAACTACATCTCCCAAAACCCCATTTTTTGGCTTCTTCTTGTCGGTTGTGCAATGGCTGGAGGACATCAAAGTAAGCAAATGTTACTTCTTCACCTGCTTTTATATCCCTTGAAGCATGAATTATTACATGATCACCAATGTGCAAGCGCCTAACATTAGGATCACAAGAATGGTTGATGAAAGAAGCTAATAACCATAGCCCAACACCATAATAACCACTATATTTACCAAGAACTTTTGAAGAAATTGAATCTTCCACAAGGGAATTCACATCTAAAATGCTTAAAATCTTTTGGATATCAACTTTCTGAATTGGGAAACTATTGTCATCTGCTTCAGGACCAAACAGACTTACCTGGGGAACTTCCTTACCAATTTCATTTTCACCTGCAGATAACAAATTAATCAAACTATTGGTTCTGCTACACTTTGTGGCAGATTCAACCACCTTATCAACTAAATTTTTCCACATAACTAATTGTGCATTTTCATCACCTGAATCTTCTTGAGATAAAATGCCCCTTGCAGTGGCAATTGCTCTGGTGGCCAGCAATACAGTACCAGTATCAATATTCTTTGTTGTAAAGAGACCACGCCCACTAATACCAGATATCTTGATCTCCACAGGCCCAATGTATTCTGGGAGTTCGGGAATCTTTTCCCGGAATCCATTCAAGATCCAATCTGAGAGATCGAAAGATCCAGTCTTTGACAAAAACTCCAGTTTCTTGCATCTTTCTAAGAGCTCAGTAAGATTTTCTGAATCGACTGTAGCCTGTGGATCCAGATTAGCTGCTCTGAAACAATCCAATGCAGGTCCATACCTATTGAGACTGAACAAGATCTTACCTTTACAAATCAAAGTCTTGAAATGGGAACTTTCAATTTTCAATGCTTCATCACAATCCTTCAAAGCTGCTGTATATTCACGGAGGCGAAATCTTGCTTCGGCTCGATTTGACAGAGCTAGACAGAGGGATTTCTGCTGTTTCAAGAAGTTGTGTGGATCTGGGTTTTGATGGGTTCTAGTTCTAAAGATGTAATCTTGGGAAGCAGAAATGAAATTGGTGTATATTTCTATGGAGTCTTTCCATTCTTCTCTTAGGAGGAACTCCGTGGCTTTGGATCTCAATTGTTGCATCTTTTCTTCTTCTTCTTCACTCATTTCTAGCTGCTGCTGCTTCTCTTCTTCTCTCATCTCTGGGTTTCTGATTCCTGCTCGTTCTACACTCAATTTGAATTTGAGGGATTGTAACGGTCATGATAATATTCTTGGTTCACTTTCCAAGTTTCGGTCTCACATGTATGTAAAAAGGGGTAACGGCTAGTTTTGAGCTAGATGGTATTTGGTCAAAAGGCCCAGATTTCTCTACTTGAAATTGTTAACGGTTTAAAACGGGAGAAATTGATAAGAACCAAGAAAATTTAACCAATACTTAAATATTTGAAGGTTAAAAAATTAAGGACAGATAAGGCAAAAGATTTACCTCGATATTTTTTTGGAATATCTATAAGAGTAAGTTTAGGAATCAAATTGATGAACAATATAAATTACATATATGATGCTATCACAATTTCAAAAAAATTTCTTTAAAAAAAAAAAAATCTAAAAGGCCATGAAAGTAAATTGATTTTGATTTGCTGTACTGTGAAATTTGAGTTAGCAAATAGAACTTCAATTTCATCCATTTGTATCCAAAGAAGGAAATTGGTAAAGACACCATGATGATGAACAACTGGAATTTCTCTGGTTCCGTTAAGTTTCACTTTTTGAGTAAGTATTTTCCGTCTTTGAATTCTAACTTCTCCTCTGCAACTAAACCAGCTAAGAAGCTCTGTAGCTGTTGGAGTGATTTGTCATATGCAGGATCAGCTATGCAAAACATCTGCAGTCAACATGTGTCATCATCTCATTTGCTTAGTTGCTCATGCTAGGGTAAGATGTACAGTGAATCAATCAGTTACCTTGAGGGTATTATGAATTCGGTCCAATGCCATGCTGCCAAAATTGGTGAGCATCCCCGTAATAAATTTCTGCAATCAAAACCAATGTTACTTCAGCAGCATGCAAGACAAAAACTATGTGCTTGTGCGTCTTAATTTCTCTTTGAAATAAAGCACGAGAGGGAAAGTGAAAGCAGATCAAGATGCAACCATATAAAGCATGTACCTCATATACAGTCATTTCTTCGCGCAACTGATCCTCAGCGGAAGCCACTGCTCTTTCCCCATCTTCATCACCAGCCATAAGTTCCTCACAAGTTCCCATGCTACCTCCAGTTCGACCATTGTCAGTCATTGACTCTACCAGAGTAAATACATGATCATTAATGTCCACACCATCCGATTCAGCAAGGACTCCCTAGTTGTTGAAACAGAAAAGGAAAAAAAAATCGTCAGCAAATCTTACTCCTTTTATGGTTTAGAGCATATGAAAGATGTATATGGTTAGCTTATGTGGAAGCAAGTAAAGAACACTGTTAGGAGAGGATTGGAGAGATCTAGACAGAAGCAACCACCTGCAGAAACGCAAAGAAAGATAGGATCATATAACAGGGTAAAAAAAAAAAAAGGAATGTTATCCTACACCCTTGCTTTTAACTTTTGTAGAAAACATAAATCACTCAGACCAAATATTCTACAATCTTGATTTTGGCTCACCATCCTGTCCATTATCTGAATGAATCCAACTGCCTAAATTTAAACTTATATGGTTTTTTAAAAACTTTACTCATCAGAGATGGAATCAATACAGGGTATCTACTTCTTTTCTAGCTCATACTTTTTAACCCAAGACAGTCAGTACACCATTCAGAATATACTACTCTATAAATGCACAAAAAATTACCTTGCTAACCCAAAAATTTATTCTCCTGTTCAAGACATCTACAGGTACTCCAACAGCAGCAGCTAGATCCTTGGACTTCCAACTGCAAGTGTGAGCAAGCGCTTTGCTCAGCACACTAACATATGCTTTTCGCAGAAATATAAGGAAAAATATAAAAAAAACAAGCCAGATGATTAATAACCTTTTCTGATCTTGAAATTGCATGATGATTGAAGCCTGAAGAGGGGTGACCATGAATTGTATCTCTCTGTCTTCAAATTGCAACTCCAACTAAAACAGAATGAGCAGACTCTTATTTGAACATGGTAGAGAATAAAAAATTATTGGCACACTCCCATTCGGTATATATATATAAGCATATGCTTCTTTGTAAACAACCTTTTTAACTAAGAAGAAAGAGTAATTTATCTATATGCTTCTTTGTAAACAACCTTTTTAACTAAGAAGAAAGAGTAATTTATCTAGAAAATTAAGCTACAAAGTAAACCACCAAAGCAGCATACCTTGACTGTACCAAGATTTTTCTTCCAGAGTAATTTACGAGGAGTCTTAATTTGATGGAATTTATTGGCATAATCAGTTAAAATCTGGTCTACAACAGCTGGTAGCTTTAGAGTTTCATCCTGTAAAAATCATTCAATTCAATGTTCACATACGTGGGTAGACAATCAATCATGATACCAAGATGAAGGTACAGAGACAAATCTAGAGCAAATAATCAAATACTTGTTCCCTCCTCCAAAGTTGAATAATCACATCATTGCAAGGCATAAATATTCAGAAGAGCATCTCTCTAAGGAATATTTGCAAAAATGTAAAAAACAGCTAAAAAACCTGAATAGGTGGCCAAAAATTTGAAGAGATAATGGTAGAAGTAAGAATATCAAGTGACAAGTCATGCTCTTCTTCCTCAGAAACTGCAGCAAAAGCAAAAGTTAAATTGAAGAACAGATCTCAGTGATGGAATTTTCAACAATGCAAAGTTATGTATCCAAAAGCTCCAAAAGAAAAGTAGTTTAAACTAAAACCTGGTAGAGGTTGCTGCTTGATGGTTGCTTTTATATTTGTATTTGTCCTTTTTGAATCAATTAGATCATTCAGCATAATTTCGCATCTCTGCATGCTACTCTCTCCAAAATGTATCTGCAAATTATATAGTATAAAGCCAAACTAGAAAATTATTAACATTAATAGGCAAGAAAAATGTCATACTCTCAACTGATTACCTTCAAGAGTTCCAGAGTACGTATCTCTGAGTCGATTTCATAGTCAGATTTGTTCAGAAGCTTTTCAGCCAGCATAACACGATATTCATTCACCAGTTGATCTTTCGAACCAATAATTCCAACAATCATGGCAAGTATGTCAACCTTCCTTCTGTTCCGACTACCCTTTATGGGGTCTGCCTCCACGGGATCAGGCTCCCAACTTCAGGGTTCATTTCATTGAGAAAAGATCAGAGTCATATACTGTATGCAAATTCATCTGCTAACATTAGACAGAGATAGATATTTGATGCATGTACATAGATAGGAGCACATATATACCGCTGTGCATTGATCCAAGTCTGTTTGTCATCAGTGCTGATATCGTCATCTACACCTACATTGTCTTGATTTTCTTCATCCCTATTTAATTCTTCAAGCAGACTATCACCAGTGCCAGCTAATCCACTGTTACTTCCACCAGTTCCATCAGTAAGCATGGTAACAATGCATTTGATAGTGTCCTTTCTACCCTTAAGGTATTCCCTTATTGGTTCACTAACTGCTTCAAGGAAAACACCAGCAGAATCTATTGTCCGAAGGGCTTTAATGGTTGAAACATATTGGTGTAGTATATCATTTGTAGAGGCACCAGCTGTCAGTAAGCGATATCGCAGTGAGGAGATAAATGAATCCACCAGCTTTGCATGTTGCCCAGTATATTCGAGACATTTTTTCAGGTCTTCAATAGCAGGAGCACTGTTAAATTTTACAAAACATATCATCCATTAATTTGAAAAATAAGACCTAATTCCACTGAAGTAAAAGGTCTCAGAAGTCGCACTTCCACTCATTCTTCCTCTTCATTACTTCTTATATGTTTCAATTTTTTTGTTATTGATAGTGATACAACACAACTATCACACAGATCAAATCAACAATATTAGGGTAGTGAAAGCCACCTTCAAACCACTAGACAACTGAAGTTGCAACATTGTTAGATTCGATTTGAAACTTATGACTCATTTAGCACAATATTGAGCAAAGAAAATCCCTAAAAATATAACAGCACCTTTTGGACTCCGAAAAAATGTGGAAGATCAACAAAATTGCAAACTAGAAATTCATCAACCATTCATAAGATTAGCAATGGGGCATAAACATTGGCCAATGAAACCTAAACATGAGCAAGCAAGATAACACAATCCTATTAACAGGAATAACATGTCTGACAACTTTCTAACATGCAAGGAGGTTTACCTGTCTGGATAATCCACAATGATCTCAAACAGCTTTGCTATTCTTAGATCTTGCAAGGTTTCATAAGCAAAATATTCTAGCCGCAACTGCCACCTAACAAGTCCCTCAGAAGGTGCCTCAGATTTAAAATAGAGTGAGGAAGGGCATGATGCCAATGGAGACTTTGCACCAGAAGAAGGAAAAGTAAAACTAGTGGAATCACCAAGGTAAGCAAGAAGAGCATGTAAGAACCGGAGGGGGACAGCCTGCAAATAATACCTGCTGGGTTAGGTGTAGAAATCTCAGTGTAGATTTCTTTTCTTTTCTTTTTTTTTTTCCCCTTTATTTTTTATGAAATTAAGAATGGTTATGGGCAGGGGCAGGGAGAGGGAAAGGGTTTAGTCAAATGTTCTACCGATGTCAATATAGAAATATTTTAGCATAAACATTGAAACCACACAAGGCAGTAACACTTTAATATAAAGAACAGCATATCATTTTACAATTCAGTTACCCTGCTTCATCACAGAATTAATAAATTGGAAGGGATAACTGGAAAATAACATTTGGTAGTAACTAATCAGAACATACGTTATCTCAACCTCTTCTTTTCCAAGTAAAATATAATCCTCATGCCATAACCATAAAGTAGAAAATAAGTAGCCATTCATAAATAGCTTGGCTGTAAGTGAAAATCCAGTGTGGACATTCTTGGCTAGGTAACTTTTAGCACAAGTTTTGACAAAGGGAGCTTTAAGTGGGGCAGAGCAAATCATGATGAAATTCCTATAAAAACCAACCTGTATCCACACTTTAATGGACTCAAGAACTGAGGTCCTGAAGTCATCACCAGCAAGTTCTTCTACTTTAGCCTGCCAAAGAATATTGAAGAGAACACATAAAAAGTGTCAGGAAAAAAAAATGAAAATCAAATGGACCAAATTGATACTAATGGAACAAGGGAAAAACTTAGTCCAATAATCAATATTGAGAAGCTTAGAGTAAACAACTTGTAAATTGCTAAAATTTCAAATCCTATAGTAATTATACTTGCATGTAGGAAATAGAAACACTATGAACATAAGAACTCACCTTCAGAAGCAAAAATATAGCAGAAGCATAGGCATCTTCAGCCATAGATGTCAAGCCAAGATTTCTAAGATCATTAACAACAATTCCAATGCTTTTCACTAATTTGTTATTATCTGAGAATCGTCTTCGGTGATTCTGTCCATCAATATCCATGTCACCACTTTGAAAAGTTAGTTTACCTTTTTCATCTAGATCCATATCATCTTCCGCCAATAGTTCATTATCAACCTCATAATCGTCTTCCACAGTTGTACTCAAATCCTTCAACCGTCCCTTGAAGTACCAATGCAATACCTCTAAAAGGATACAAAAATTGAAACAGCAAAAATTAAAAGAATTATGTGATTGAAAACTCTGCAGAAAGGGAAAAAAGAAAAAAAAGGTTAAAGGATATGAGCTTGGAAATGTTTTCTGGGTGTGTGCTTTAGCAACATTTGTAATGTAAAGTTCATCCCAGTTTACTTCAGGCCAAGTACTTGATGGGGTCAACAAGTACTGTTAGTGTTGACAAAATTTAGACTGAATGGATCCAGAAACCCGCAATCACTAAACTAAGAAATCTTGGGAAAGTATGCCACTATTGATAAAGTCTTCATGTACATCTCAAGGCAACTCAAAAAATATTATAGCCAGCAGAAATCAGTAGGCAAGTAAATAAATTTGAAAGACATACCGGGAAAGTGCCGAGGAAGACTTGCCATGAGAACTGAAGACACCATCAGTTGATATTTTGAGAAAAGAGGGACATTTTGAATATCTGTATTGGTTTGGAAATCTGAATTTCTTCCTTTATAACATTGTAAAGCATGAGCCAACATCCATAAGCACTTCTCCTGGTATTGTTTTTTGGATGATATCTCATCCAAAGCTTTATGTAGTACATGCTGAATCTCATCTTTCTGCAACTGTTTTAATTGTTGGGATCAAGATTAAATATAAAATGCCTAGATTGAGATCTGATGTCAATCCAATACTAAAGACCTAGCATGTCAAGCAACTTCTTACAAAACAAATTACTTGGATAAACAATAGTTATAGTAACAAATTACCGATCAAATGCAAGACTAACAGTAGTAACATTGGAAAAACTTGTCATCACAAGTACAAGCACCTCATATGCATACATTGAGTAGTGAAAGCAGACATAAGAATGAAAGATAGATTATGAGCACAAAACTCGTATATTCACAGCTTGTCCAGTTAAAAGGAAAAACAGAGACAATAAAAGAAAAACTATAGGATAAGTAAAGTTTCTTCCTTCATCAAAATTCAATAGATATACTTAATATGGTTTGAGACTTTTACTCACAGGGTCATTATTCATTTCAAGGGTCTCCAGGCTTCCGTAAGGTTCAAAATACTGCCAAAACCTCATAGCCCCATTTTTTTCAAAAGCTTCCTGCATCAACAAATAAATAATATAATATATATATATATATATATATATATATATAATTGTCAGCAGCTCCCAAAGAAAATGTGACCTGAAAGAAAAAAACCTCGATTAAGCCTAGGAAGTGTTGCTGAACTAGAGACTCAAGGCCGTGCTTAGAAAGAATCTGAGCATGAGAAACAAACTCCGAGCTTGAAGATAAATCGCCTTTAACTTTTAAAAGAGCCTCCGCAGAGGAGCAAAAGCCGCTCCAGCTCTCCCCTATTTCGCGAATCGAATTCTCACTCAAAGAATCCAAAATCTCTAAATTGAAGAACGCTGACGAAGCATCCACCGTCATTTTGTGAAGAAAACTCACTCAAACTTCAACTTCAATCCAAAAACAAAAATCCTGAACCAAAATCTCAACTCAAAAACCCTAGCTAATAACAATTCCAAAGAAGATTAAATTAACCATCTCAAACATAAATTAAACAGTTACAAATCGATTTCTATTCAATCTCAGACCTGTTTCTTGAACAAATTGTTCGTGGACTAACTTAAAAGGAGTAATTTAGCAAAGAAATTTGCCGCCAACCCCATTTTGAAAGTGTTTATTCGACCTTATTTATATATAGAAGGAATAGATGAAAATCGAAAAAATATACATAATACGACGACGTATTACCTCCGGTGTTTCCCCTTTTTTTTTTGTTTTGGTTTGTTTGCTAAGTGGTCCTTTAGAAGCTGCAATTTCCATCAATAGGATATATACTTTTGGCTAATTACATATATTCCACTTACCTTTGTGTTCCTCTATTTGTGCTTCTTCTATAATTTAATGTTCACATATTCATACTTAATTTATTAGTGTATGTATTTTGTAAAATTAATTCTATCATTTATTAGAACATCTTTAATTATTTTGTAAAATATATATATATATATATATATATATTCTATATATGGAACTAAGCTTTAAAACCTGTATGTGTGTTACATGATAGCATATATATATATATATATGTATGTATATGTATGTATACTTCTCAATGAGAAGTTCATCACAAACCTTTTCTGAAACTACTGTCCAAATAAACTTCGTCTGACATGTCAAGACACACACACTGCACACACGCACTGTTCATGGATCCTTTTGAGCTTGCTAGCGCATGCATGCATGGATATTAGGTTTTAGAAATGCTCATTCTTGCTTTGCTAAATGTGGTAGTTAGATATATATATATATATATATATATATATATATATATATATACACACACACACGTATAAAAACCCTTTGCATGGTGGAGGGAATTAATGTGTACAGTTTACACCATGATTACTGATCATTTACTTTAGGGTGGCATATAGGGAAAGATTCCAATGACCTTTTCTTGTAATTATTAAATCAAAACTTTGGTTCATTTGGGAGCACAAAGTTTTTTCTTTTTTTCAGATCTTTAAGCATAGTAGAAATTCTAATGCATAGTGTATCTATATATATGCATTAACAAAGGAATCATGTATATTCTTGACATTAAAGTTGGCAAATCAATTAATTAACTCTTCTCTCAAGAATATTGAATATTCATTGCATGAACATCTTCATGATTACTTCTTTCGCGATGTCTCTCTTCATTTTACACTAAGAGTGAATATCAACCCGAATGATAGAGACCATACATACAAAATTGAGACAGAGGCACCGTGCTGATTGGAGATATATATATATATATATATGTATATAAGTGTAATTGTTATCATCAACACATTAAAAATTATCAAAAAAGTCGATAATTGTGATATTTTATTTCACATTGGTAAGTGAAGTAAATGTATAATGATATAAAAATAAGTCTATATATTCATAGTTAATTTTAAATATCTTTTTTAGTATACTAAGAATAATAATAAATAATTGACTGTATATGTTGTCATGTCTATAATTGCGACAAGCTTAAAATAGGAGTGACGTCTAGAATTTCGAATGTCTCCTGCTTGAGTTGGGTTGAAGTCTATTATGTCTGCTTAAGCACAGATACGTGGGTTTTGATCGTGATAGTAATTGAGTTTGAGTATTTTACATTTGATGTTTGTCTAATCTATATGGGAAACTACATTTCTTTTAGGGATGAAATTTTATCCGGACAGATGGAGCACGTGTCACTAATTGTTTTTCACTCCATTTCTGTATTGTTTCTTGGAGAGATGATTTTTTTTTTTTTTTTTTTGGGGGGGGGGGGGGGGGGGGGTGAATGCATGGGAAAATGGTCTATAAATATGTGTCTCCATCTGGACTGAATAATGCTCCAATATCTGCCAATAAAGAATGGGGAAGAATAATAAGTCAGCAGGGTGCATGAAAGTAGTAGGGCTGAAGAAAGGACCATGGTCACCTGAAGAAGATCAAAAACTACTTGATTACATTCACAAACATGGCCTTGGAAGCTGGCGTGCCCTCCCTGCAAAAGCAGGTCCTCTTTTTTCTTTTAACTTTTTTAATCTTTAATTTCTCGAGAAATTCTTGAATTTCAAGATATATTTTGCATGTCTGATTCAGCTATATATATATATATATATATATATATATACATACATGTGCAGGGCTGTGGAGGTGTGGGAAAAGCTGTAGACTTCGGTGGAGAAACTATTTAAGACCGGATATTAAGAGAGGAGAATTCAGCTTGCAAGAAGAACAAACAATAATTCAACTTCATGCTCTTCTTGGCAACAGGTACTCACACACACACACACACAAAATATATTGAAATTCCTACTTATTCACACCTTAACATATATATATATACAAACAAATATATTAAGTTACAAAATTATAAGAATAATTTCTTCCTAAGTAAGTCATAATCACTAAACCACATAAATTAATTGAATGTAATAACTAGTATTATATCATAACCTTTACGAGGCAATGCCGCAACAATGTATCTAAACATAGTTGGAATAGACTAGTGCAAACTAAAAATTACCATTCGAACTGTTATAATTATAGATTTGACAGAATATTGGATTATTTGACACTATAAATATCTAAACTCAATCTTCATAAATTGAAAATAATTGCATTGAAAATGTTTTATAATCAGATGGTCAATCATAGCGAATCAATTGCCAAGAAGAACAGACAATGAGATAAAAAATCACTGGAACACACATTTAAAGAAGAGACTAACCAAAATGGGGATTGATCCAATTACGCACAAAAGAAGCAACCAATCCAAAGAAGCAGCCAATATTAGCCATCTAGCTCAATGGGAAACGGCTAGGCTCGAAGCCGAAGTTAGACTCGCTTCCAACCCTTCACCACCGCCGCCGCCGTGTCCGGCGTATCCATATCCATGGTCATGGACGTCCGCGATAATAAACCCTAACTATGATGACTTTGTTAATACGACATCCGATGATCCATTAATAATTTCTGGTAATATTGATGGTTTTGGTTCCATTCCACAAATGAATTTGTTGTATTCATCATGTTTTGGGAGCAATTACAGTACTACTGGAGATGGATCTTATAATTTTGAATTTTCTGCTGATTTCTCCTCTTCTTCTTCCTGGACGAGTAATTATGCAGAGCAGCAATTGATCGAACGACCAACTTGTGATCTCAATTGCCCTAATGAAATTATGTATTAAATCTGATAAGGGATATACATATATATATATATGTAATTATTAGTACCAGTCTACTTGTATGTAATATATATATATATATAATCTTGATTAATATCAATTTCTGAAGTTAATTTCTTTTTTGTTTTGAATGCTCACTTGTTTGGAAGATTATTGTGATATTGATATACAAAATGATATATAAGAATGAATCTAAGTATTTAATACTATTGTATATTGAAAAAAAGTTATGAAACTTTTTGGGGTTGAAATGGAACAATAACTTTCTCATGAACTTAATTTGGATAATATGAAGTATATAAAGGACTAAACTACAATTGTTTCTACTAATCTTTCCTTTCTCTAGACGACCGGACTGGCGAAAATCACCACCTCCGTCATCCCGCCGCCGCTTGCGGTCAATCAGATGAAGGTCTGGAATGGCAACCAAAACTGAGGAGGAGAGAAAGAATGGTGGAGGAAATAGCATAATTAGTTCAAAGAAAATTCTACTTACTTCACTTTCAGCAATGGTGGCTGAAACATCCACTTTTCCGATCGACCTAATCAAGACACAGCTCCAGCTCCACGGAGAGTCTCGGTCTCGCGCTTCCTTAAATTACCGAACCAACGCCTTTAAAGTTTCGATGGAGATTATCGGTAAAGATGGCGTTTTGGGGCTTTATAAGGGACTCTCCCCTGCCATTATTAGACATCTGTTTTATACTCCAATTCGAATTGTGGGATATGAATACTTGAGGAATCGGTTTGTTTCCTCTGATCATTCTCTTTCACTCTCTACTAAAGCAATTGTTGGCGGCATTTCTGGAGTTGTAGCTCAGGTACTCTTCCTTCTTTTCTGCTTTTTTTTTTTTTTTCCCCTCTTTTGTTTCTCGGTTCATCTTAGCTCATTTTCATGTGCAGCATTGCTGGTTGTTCCAAGAGTGGAATAATTATTTAAATTTTATGCCTTGTTGTTGTGCTAAGGTCATGATTTTCTTGAATTGAGATTATAGGTGGAGGATTACAGGGTATGGTGTTTAGAGATATCAAGAAAACTTGATTTCTTGGGCTAAGTTTTACTTAGTTTTACTAAATTATTAACTTTTTAGCCTAATTCATTGGGTTTTAATGAGCGTCTTGAAGTTGTATGCCTTTGATTTTTTGGGTTCATTTGTTTTCTTGAAAGAACTTTGGATTTTCATGATACATATCATAAATGCATCCAAAAGTTGCAAAGTTACATGTTCAGTAAAAGTATTATTCAAGACAAAAAGGTGAAACTATTTTAAGGTTTGTTTTTTCCATATCCTTTTCATTGGGAGACAAACACTGTCATTTCATTTTTCATGATCATTTTTGAAAGAAAATGAACTTCTGGTGCATGTTATATTACAGTTAGTTGTCTGCTGAGTTTGGTAACTGGAAATTGAAATACAAATTTTGTCTGAGCAGCAATGAACAAATCTGTAAAATGTGTTGTAGTTTGCAACACGCTCTTGAAAATGTGTTCTTTTCTTTCCATCTTTGGAATAGATAAAACTTTTATGTGTAAATGAGGCTCCTCATATGCCTAAATATCTTTTATCTCATTGTTTATGTATTTGTAATGCTTGTATAAATTGATGGACCGACCTCTTTCCCCATGGTAAAAACAGGAAGAGTTGGATGAGAAAGACAAGGTCACTGACTATTTTTATCTATTATGAGTGTTTCTTTGCCTGGTTCACACACGCATGCACGCACACGCACAAAAAAGGTTTTGGAGTTTAAAGATTGACTAAGAGGGGAGATTTGGCATAGACCTTTACTTTATATTATGAAGAAGTGGAAGAGAGGAGTTGGTTCATCAACTAAGTATTCCCAATATGATCGTTTCTGAGATATGCCTGTGAATTGTAATCTTGTGTATAAATATTATTATCATGCAGATGGTGGCTAGTCCAGCTGACCTAATCAAGGTGAGGATGCAAGCAGACATTCAAATGGTTGAACACGGCCTAAAACCTCGATACTCAGGGCCATTGCATGCTCTGAACTCAATTATACATACGGAGGGATTAGGCGGACTTTGGAAAGGCGTTTTCCCTAATGTTCAAAGAGCATTTCTTGTTAATATGGGTGAATTAGCATGTTATGATCATGCAAAACGCTTAATTATTGAAAATCAGATTGCTGATGACAATATTTATGCCCACACCTTATCTTCAATTATGTCAGGCCTTTCAGCAACTGCATTGAGTTGTCCAGCCGATGTAGTGAAGACAAGAATCATGAACCAGAGAGGTAATGGAGAAAAAGAGCTTAAGTATAGGAACTCTTTTGATTGTCTTGTGAAGACTGTTAGAGTTGAAGGTCTCAGAGCACTGTGGAAGGGATTCTTCCCTACTTGGGCTAGACTTGGTCCTTGGCAATTTGTATTCTGGGTCTCATATGAAAAGTTCCGGCAAATTTCTGGCTTATCTTCCTTTTAGTGAATTTGATCTACCAAGATTCCAAGACTATACAATTCATATACCATCAATGGTGTTGGTCAAAGTGAAAAGAAGTTTTGTTCTTTATATACAAGAATTCAAATTCGAATTTTGTCTATATGAAAAAATTTATAAGTTTGGTTCTTGGATGTATATATACGTGTATATATATAGACATATATACATATGATGCAGAGTAGATGTATTGTTTTTTTTTTTTTTTTTTTTTATAAAAGGAGAAAATATTTATTGAAGTAGTAAATCAGTTACATTATTTTCTTTCAAAGTAAGGAAGATAAGATTACATTTGTTGATTTGTCTGGTATACAAAGTACCTTTCAAATCATTATTGAAAGCAGTAATAGTGAAACTAGGAGGATGGTAAAAAACAGTAAAACTAGTATTTTTTGGTAGTCTGTGCTTTGATAGTAGGTTAGCTACAGCATTTGATTCCTTCCACCTATCATAATCACAAAAAACAGAAAAATGGCATTGATTGTATATGAAGAAATAATTAATTAATTTTGGCAGCTTGCACATTTTATTCTCTGGAAGTTTGAATGACGTCAAATTTTCTGCAAAATAGTAAAAGCCACTGAAGTTATCAACAACGACATTGATGTATAAATGGAAACTTCTCCACCCCAATATTACACAAATATATGCATACATATACATATATATATATATATATATATGTATATATGTATATGTATGTATGTATGTTGTCTTTATACAGACATTGTTGGACCGTACGTATAACTAATGCTCAACTAGAAAAAGGTCCCAAATAATACAAAGTAACAACCCTATACTGTTTATTTTTGTGCATATATATATCAAAAACAAATTGACGATATATATGTATCTCTATTTATTCAAATTTATTATTATCTTTTTTCTCTTGGTACGTGTATATACATACGGCTAAGTAATAAAAGTATTACACTATTTAACAGAGAAGCTTTTAATTTGATGCAGCAATATGGAACGGCTACCTGCAAGATATTGAAATCTTCTGAGCCATATGTTGGCAGGTTAAATAGTAAAAGTAATACTATGATCCATTTCAAGCAAAAATTATGATCCATTCAAATTCAAAACCAAAAGTAAAAGTAATAAATTTCTAATTTCTGCACATACCTAATACAGTAAGTAGTAGTTATGTGTATCTAATGAAAATTAATTAACTACCAATATTTTCTGTTTTTTTTTTCACCAGAGAAGTAAAATAGGTTCATTATATAATAGCTTCGGAAACGGTTGATATATATGAATGCACAATTAATCCTCAAATGATTTATGATCGACAAGATGGTTCTTCTTTTTATTTCCCCCTTTTTTTTTTCCTTAGCTTCTAAAACTACAGTACATATAATTAAGACTGTGACATATATATATATTTGTGGATAAAATCTTTCACTTGATAATGAGCTATTATACTACCTTTTCTCAATATTATACATTTTTTTTAACACATCTTTTATAACGTGATAGTTTTTAATATAAATTTTAAAAGATTTTATAGAAATAAGAAATGAATATCAATTTTTAAAGAATTAATGTCACATAAAAGTTTTGGATAATCATGCAATGATCATATGAAGAAAATGGCTTGCATTAACGAAATTACTGCGCGGTGAATCTGACAGCAATCTATGAATTCTGAGAAAACCATTAATGGACTTTTTCTTTTAGTTAGAAATGAAGAGTACGTAAAAGTAATATATTATATAATTTGCCCAATTCATGACCAAATGTTGGAATGAAACATTGAGGAAAGCTTTAAAAGGAATCTTTGTTGTCAGTTTATATAATTAGAAACTAGCAATGATTAGCTAACTAGGTTTCATTCACTAAATCTTTTGGCATTCATTAGGTTTCATGACCCAATTTAATTGCTAATTAAGTTTGTAAAGAAATGTCCAAATATTTTTTCTTCATCAACTTTTAAGAGTGTGCAACTTTTATCATTAGTATTAATGATTCTCCACTTTATAAAATATCTTTGAGCGCTTATTAAGTAAAATTTTTGAAGTTTTAAATCAAAATGTTTTTCCCGATGAAATATATGTAATGATTTGTGTTTTTTTATTACTTGCTTAAAAAAAATTTTGATGACACCCAAAAAAATATGCTCTAATCTTGAATAACATACCATCTAATACTAAAAAATGCAAGATTAGGTATTTGAATTTTTATAACAAATAAATCAATATGCTAAGAACCAGAATTAATTTCAACCTAAATATAATTTAAAAGATATTGTACGTAATTAAGACTATGTAATTCATAATTAGAATTCATTTAAAATATTTTGTATTATAGGTAAAATTAAAGACCTGCTAAGTTATATGTATTTATGGAAACTTTCAAAACATTGTATTCCAATACTTCATATTGTCCACAAGATTTTCACTCCAAAAGCTACTACCAACATTATTATTAGTCTCATTAATGTTGAAGACTTGTTCTTCTTCTTCAGCATCATTAATCCAGCTTAAGTCCTCCATGAAACTTGTAACACAAGCAACTTCCGGTGGGTTCATTAAGACCGAGTTATCGCCAAAACCAACCGGAGTGGGGACCACAGTGATCGGAACGTTATTATCTGAGAACTGCAAACACGACGTCGGAGACTCCAATGTATTGTTATGATTATACGCGTTCTTCCATTCCGGTTGTCCAGCTTTAAATATATAATCTTCTAAACGTAAAGGAGGTATGAATAGTAATGGCTGCTGTTTATTCTTCCATGTCGACGACGTCGTAGCGGTGATTAGTTTAGATTCCTTGGCAAGTCTAGCTTCTGCTTCAACTCGAGCACTTTCCCATTGAGCAATGTGGTTTAGATTGGCATTGCTAGCGACGTCGTCTTGGACATTAGTCTTCGGCTTATGAGTCATTGGATCGATTCCCATCTTGATTAGTCTCTTCTTCAAATGCGTGTTCCAATGATTCTTTATCTCATTGTCTGTTCTCTTTGGCAACATATTCGCTATAACTGACCATCTATACATATATATATATATATATATATAATATATAACATAATTATCAACTTTTACAAATAATCACATATTTAAAAGTTTAAATTGATCAACAAATAAACAAATTATCACTTTTGGTATTATATCCATCAGTTTTTTAAATTAGTGACAATTTAAATGATACGTATAATTGCATACCTATTGCCAAGTAGTGCATGGAGTTGAATAATGGTTTGTTCCTCGCTCCAAGTGAATTTTCCTCTCTTGATATCAGGTCTAAGATAATTTCTCCACCTAAGTCTGCAACTCTTGCCACACCTTTGAAGCCCTAATTTATTAATCAAGAAACAAAAAAAGAAAAAAAAGGAAAGTTAGTAAAAAAAGATGTAACAAAAAACCTAAAATTTGTTCCATGCAAGTAATGATTCCAACAAATCACCAGCTTTTTCTGGAAGAGAACGCCAACTTCCTTGGCCATGTCGTTCAATGAAATCAAGAAGCTTTTTGTCTTCATCAGATGTCCATGGTCCTTTCTTCAACCCATCTTTGTTGTCACAGGAAGCATTAGGTTTCCTCATTTTTCTTTTCTTTTTTGGTTCAAGAAACACAAACTATATATTATTTAGTTATAGATACATACATATATACACATATGAAAACTATAGAGAAAACCTTGAAGGTGAGGAAATTAATTAAAGGGTAGACTTTGTACCGTCACACAGAACTAAATTAAACTACCAAATTCTGCACAATCTTTAATTAGCAGTAACAAATTGCAATGCCCATTCGCATTCAGTGGTCCATAATGATATATATATATATCTATATATTGGTGTTTGTTGGTGGAAGATCAACAAGACTTCCCAGGTGATGAATATGGTATAATATATATATGTATATATATATATTATGATATTTTTGTTATTATCATTACTTGAAAGAGTATTTAACCAACTAATTTTATTTTTTAAATAAATTTTTCTTTTGAAAAAAAAAACACATCCCATTTATCAAAATAAGAAACTGATTGGAATATTAGGTGTGTTTTATAGTACAACTTTAATTTCACAACTGTCCCATACTTTTGATAAAATTATAAATAAGGAAAAAAAATTCATTTCATAAGTTCTAGAAAAATTAAAATGAGGGACCGAATATATACATATATTCCTGATAAAGATACTTATCTGTTTGTCGCACTTGCAATATATATATATGAGGGACCGAATTGTAAATTGACTCAGGTTGGTTCCCTTTCAATTGGAATATTTGTGTTTCAATGACGTGTGGAATGTAATACCTAATGAAGAAAGCAATTTCATTGGGATCAGAACCAGAATTAATCTAAATGTAAAAGATGCGTTTTATAATATTGTGATAAAAAATAATTAGGAGTTAATAAAGTTAAAATGACATTTTATTATTATTATTTTTTATTTTTTTTAAGTAAATGACATTTTATTTTATTACTACGTTACATAATACATATATGTGTGTGTGTGAGTTGTCTTGGTCTAAAATTAATACTAGACGACATTAGATCAAGAATTGCAGATGGCCACGGAAACTTTTTAAATAGTTGCAGGATATTTGGTAGTTTGGATTTAATTAAAATCTATACTAGTACTGTACCTTTACTTTTTGTTATTTCTTTCCTTAATTTCTATATTCATATATATATATATATAATATATATATATATATATATATTTCATAAATAGGTATATATATTTGTTTAATTAGTAATTATTTTTATTTATTATTTTAAAATATTATAAATTTGAGATATAATACGGACAAATTAATCTTAAATTCAGGATGGGGAATACTAGAAGAAAGGAAATGGTGAAACAACGACGTATAAGTCTTCATCATGATGAACTTTAGGACAACAATATTAACTATTAATATTGTTGGTAGCTTTTGCAGTGGTAATAATAATAATAATAATCTCAAATATTAATTACTGTAGTTTCTTCTACGCCCTCACCCTTCTGTTCTTTTGTCCATATATATATATATATATATATATAATATATATATATATATATATATATATATATTTGTCCTTTTTTTCCACTTCTCCTAGTACTGATTTACCCTTTTCTGAATAAATGCTCTTAACTTTTATTAAAAAATAAGAATCAATTTCAAACAAATTTATTTTTAGAATATAGTTTTAAAATATATTTTTTTAATTTTTATTAGAAAAAAATAAGATTTTTTTTATGTTTAAAAAGTTATTAGATTCTATTACTTAATTAATTAATAAAAAAGATAAAAATATCATCATAATAATAAAAAAATTAAAAATTTCTTATAAAATGAATCAAAATCCACTCTTTAAACAAAAGAAATTTTTTTACTTTAAATAAAAAATTAAGAATTCGAATATTAAGTGAGTGATAATTTATGTCCTTATTTGATAAAACTAAAAACAATTGCACTGTCGGAGACACGTTTCCCTAATTGATGACCAATGGATGGATCATTGGACTCTATCAAGAGATCTCTATACAATGTGTGTCATTAAATTCCTCGTACATAATCAACTTGATTGATCATTATATATATATATATATATAACGTGTATGTATAATATTTATTAAATAATTAATTTATAATTATTTTTATCGATATACAAATAATATTGTGTTTATCTTTTTATAATTTATTTATATTTAATTTGATTACAAAAATATTTTAAATATTCATTTTATTCAATAAAATTTTTAATCATATTCTTATAACGGTGACCACAGATCTTAAATTTAACCTTGTTGTTTAAAATACACCACACCTACTTTTTTTTTGTTTTTTATCAATTTGATTGTAATGTCCCACACCGGGATTTCCTAATTAATAGAACCATCAAGATCGTTCTTCAACCCGGCCCTTCTTGTATGTGGCTAGGAAAACACCAGAGATATTGTTTCATAAGAAAAAAAAAAACAAGGACTCTTTCTCTCTCTTTATTTCTCTCTCTTGATAATTAATTAAATTTTAAGCTTTTTTGGGGTTCAGGTGCGGAGCTTTATGCAGTGTTATTATCAAGAATGCTGATTCATTTACTACTCTTGAACAGAACCCAGAAGATCGTACAAATATAGTTGGGTAAGTTTCAAAAGATAGTAATAATTTATTTCAGAATTAATGCACATGATCGTTATTAGCCTCAAAGAAAAGGAAAAAAAAAAAAAAAAAAACACGCGTAATTTCTGAATTTCTTTTAACCTTCTGTGCCTGCATATGTGTGTATTTCGTTTTTGTTGATCCTCACAAATTCTATCAGTGTACTCACACACACACATATATATATAATTTGTTTTTTTTTCTGAAATATTATTAATTTTTTAATTATTATTAGTTCTGAAATCCCATATTCTATTAGTATTTTAAACATATTTTAAAATAATTTATATCATCAAAATAATATTTATAATTAATTTATATATAAAAAAAGTAAACAAAATGGGCCATCGTTAATTGATTTAATTATAGAGAGTCATTAGGGGATAAAAGGTCCAATATAAGCCCACAGAAAAATGGGCTAAACCCAAAAATATAGAAAATGGTTAGTTAACAACGTTCGACTTCTTTTTTTTTTTTTTAAATGAGAAGAAAAAAAAAAATCAGGTGAGTCCCGCGATCTTTACTGTTCTAGTCCTTCTTAGCCTTGCTAGATGGATAAATCAGACGATGACTTTTCATTTTGACTTCCTTTTTTTTTTTTTTTGTAATTCTTTAATTTTTTTTTTCAAAAACGATAAAAAGATTTAAAATTATAATTAGGATAAATTGATTTAACATTTTAAACATAACTTTTAATTTTTCGAAAGTCACTAATTTAAAAACTTTAAATCTTTTTCACGTTACAAATATTTTAAGAAAATGTTACAATAAAATACATTGTGCTGCAATATATTTAGCAATGAAGAAGATATGTACAAAGTGGGATCATCAGTTGAAGGCAATATATATATATATAATATATATATATATATATATATGCCCTAATTTCAATTCTCAAATTTTGGTTCTGAAAAGTATAGAGTATAGAGTTATTGCAATTAATTAATTCCATGTACCACTCTAGTACTGAATTGGCTTCAATACCACTCAATATATCTTTAATTACTTTTCTTTTCTTTTTTTTTTGTTCCTTGTCTTTTAACGTCAGTTTTTATGAAGAACTGACAAAAATTTATTAACCTAGTTTAAATTTTTAGGGTTTATATAAATTTAATTAAATAAAATTATTACGTATGTACCTAATCAAAATATTTCATGCAACTTCAGCATAACCCCTATATATATATATATATATATATACACACACATATATATGTATGAACAGTAATAAAAGCTTTCCTTGAATACATGCAACTTTCTAGGGTTTCTAGGTTGGCACTAAGGAATGATAATCCTTCACTCTTTTTAATATATATATATATTTGAAGCAAAAAAAATCTCTTAAATAAGATATAAAATTTGAATTTTATGTATAGAAAAATAATTCGTTAGTTTCGGAAAAAAAAATTATGAAATTAAGTCAAATTGTTTTTATATCAATTTGATTAACTTCGAATTCATTATTTATTTGTTTAAAATTTGATATTAGACATTTTTTTAGCAAGACTTTAACTTGATTGGAAAAAGATTAATTTAAATTATGAATAAAATTTAGGGGTTAAGTTGTTTAAGGTTATTAAATATAATTATAGTTTGTAAAAGGGAATTATTGCCGACAACATAGAGGCTGTAGCGTGCAGGAATACGAACTACGTACGCGGCCGTATCAAAATACCATGTTCTCCCACAGTTAGGGGCTAATGTAGCCCGTAGGGGAACATTTCCTCCTTTTTGGTGGTAGGATGGATGACAGAGACACTTGATCAAAACTTTTATATATATATAAAATAAAATAAAATTCATTTTTCTTTAAAATAATTTTTTCTTTAAGATACAACTCATATATATATATATATGGAATAAAAATACATAGATACATGAACATGTATATATGTAATTGGAAAATTAGTTATTTTACTCCTATTATATTAGTTTTGAGGATCTTGGTTTTTTATAACCATGATCAAAAAATAAATGTCTGAAAACCAATAAAACAGTGATTAAAATAATCATTATATATAATATATTAATATATATATATATATGTATGTATGTATGTATATTCTTTCTCTATACTTTTTTTTTTAATTTTTTTGGTTATAAAGCCTAGAAATTTATTGTCAAATGAATGGACATGACAACACTATATATTTTCTTCAAAGAATAAATTCTCTCCCACCCCACTTTTCTTATTTTTCTTTTGTGAAAAATTAGGGTTGATGTCTATTGAATTCCTACAAAAATATAGTATACAGTATATGAGACGGGGTAAACAAAAATAAAGTAATACGAGCAAAATAATAAAATAGTGACACAAAAATTTAACGTGGTTCACATGGACTATGTCAACGAGACCAACTCCGAAATAATTCTTCTACTAATAAAATATTAGTAGACTTACAAGTGAGAGACTTCCCTAAAAACGTTCTAGATGCAAACTCCGAAAGACTAAGATCAACCCAAAACAGTGGTACTATAGTGTTACAAACACTATCACACAAAACATCACTATTTTGTCACTTCCCAAATATTTTTCTCTCTTACAAATTTCTTTGAAGCGCAAAGATGTTTAAAAAACACATACCCTAATTTCACCAAAAACTAATGAAAATTCAAAAGAAATAAAGAAAAGAAAAGGAAGCAGAATGAAGAAAGTATTTTTCTTCTCTCTCTATTTTTCACGGAAAAAAATACTCTATTTATAAGTAAAATTTTTTTATATTTTTTTAATCAAATTTACCGAGTCAGAATAATTTAAAATAAATTACTTTTTTTTCTTATTGAATGCCCCCTATGAAACGGCACCCACAACACAACAGTATATATGTATAGCTAGCATTAAAACTCTATACCGGTAAACCTGATTCACGCTGCAAAATATACTATACCACTGTCCCCCTCTAGACATGATAATTAATAATAATGTTTCAAACACATGCAGCATTTAGGTTTTTGGAGGACACAATATATATATATATATATATATATATTAGCTTCTAATTAGTTGTCTGATTTTTACGTATTATCATCAAAGTCTCCAAAAGGAATTTAAATAATTTTACATATAAAGATTTAAACTTTTGGACCTCTCATTATGTTTAAAAACATAAATTGCTATCAATTCTAAAAGTTTAAACATGTAAATTCAATTTTAATTTATTTAATATATATATATATATATATATATATATATATATATATTTATTATTGTTCAATAGATCTCTACAGAACAGAAACACGTCCATGCACATGCTTATATTTCGTGCATCATCAATCATTACCACATCATGATTTTGTAAGTATATATATATATATATATATATATATGTATGTATGTATGTATGTATGTATGTATGTATAAACTAGGGTACGTAAAAAAAACCTAAAAGAAAAAGAAAATCCAGTCCTTTGTCAATTTGGCGATTAAGTTAATTTTATATATGAGACGAGAGTTTGCTGAAATACTCAGCGGAAAAGGACAAGGGCAGTAAATTTACTGTTAATAATAAGTTTTCTGGAAAAAAAATTTAACAGAAAAAGGGTACGGACTGATTTATATTGTATTTTATATATATATATATTAATATTATATATATATTATTATAATATATATATAATTATTTTCATGTGCGTATATTAATAATAACTGTTACTAATTATTACTAGCATTGATAAATTTCTACCCGCCAATTAATCTTAATTAAATTAAATAGGTGAAATTTATTGAAGCAAGATTGTCACGTGATTGTTTAATTCCTTGAAATTACACAGACTTTTCCTCATAATATATATATATATATATATATATAAAATAAGACCGTTGTCTAAACTCCAATCATGTCTGAGATTTTCTATTCCCTTTCTCTGTAGATTATTATTTTTTGAAACTCATCTCTTGTTTTCAACGGTTTCTGAAAATCTTTTTTCTTTTTCTTTTTCTTTATTTATTTAAAAGCTGCAAGAAAGGGGAAAAATAGAAGGAAAAAAAAAATGGTAAAATCAGCATGCTGCAAGGAAGTTGGATTGAAGAAAGGACCATGGAAACCAGAGGAAGACCAGAAGCTTTTAGCTTACATTGAACGACATGGTCATGGAAGCTGGCGTACTCTTCCTGCAAAAGCTGGTTAATATATATTATATAATATATATATATAATATATATCTTTTTTTTTGGTATTATTCTGGTTTATAAATTAAGGGTTTTTTTTATTTTTTTTATTTTTTTTTTGTGTGGTTAAATTTTTTGTTATTAGGACTACAAAGGTGTGGAAAGAGTTGCAGACTAAGGTGGACAAATTATTTGAGACCAGATATTAGGAGAGGAAAATTCAGTTTGCAAGAGGAGCAAACTATTATTCAACTCCATGCACTTCTTGGAAATAGGTATATATATGTATATATTGTTATATATGCATGGTTTCTTTATTAATCTGTTTTCATGCATATATATATGTATATGTCTTTGTAGATGGTCAGCCATTGCAGGTCAACTATCAAAAAGAACAGACAATGAGATCAAGAACTATTGGAACACTCATTTGAAAAAGAGACTAATCAAAATGGGCATTGATCCAATGACTCATAAACCGAGGACTAATGCCCTAGTTGGTTCGGCCGATGGCCGAAGCCAAGAGGAGGGCGTTAATGCCAATCTCAATCATATTGCTCAATGGGAAAGTGCTCGAGTTGAAGCAGAAGCTAGACTTGTTAAAGAATCAAAATTATTGTCCTCTAAATACCTTTATAATCTTCATCCTCATCATAATCATAATCATAATCATCCCCCTATTCCATTTCCACCTTCAAAACAACCAATGCTTCCATGTCTTGATATACTAAAAGCTTGGCAAGGGGTAGTTTGGACAAATCATACTAATAATAACCATGCTGGAACCCTTGAGTCTCCAACATCAGTCTTGCACGTTTCAGATAACGTGTTGATCTCCTCTGCTTGTGGCGCTACTAATACCTTTTCTTCTAGTAGAGCCACGAGCAATCTTGGTCTTCATAACCTTAGATCCACGGATATTATGACCAAGAAAAACTATTCCGACCCACAAAATAATGAGCATGACGTAATGCTATTGCATGGGATTATTAATGATGGATCCTTCCCTGTTGATGCACTATCACCATGCATACCTGGTGCTACAGCTAGCATGTGTGATGATAACGACTTGCTTCCAAGTTTCCCGGAGGAAGTACTAGTTACCGGCGATGATCATGATCTTCTTCTGTCGGATGACGTGGCTGGAATCTTTAGTGGGATGACTGGAATCTACGTGGACGGCAGCTCCTCCTCGTCCGGCGGTAATCTTGAAGACAACAACAAGTACTGGAACTATTAAAAATTTCAGTGGTCTTATAATTTCGCTTTGATATATCATTATTAGAATAATCAGTGTTTTAGGGTTTTGCTAATAATAATTATAAGAAAAATCCATCGTAAAATCCTATCATTTTTCCTTTTTTCTTTTTTTCTTTTTTTTTTTTTGTATCTTTCTCATTCTTAATAAACTCCACATTTAATTATATTTTTTGCAAGTTAATTTCATCTCATCTATAAACATAAAAATTATTGAATTAAAACAATTTTATATAAATATATGTATGTATATATGTATGTATAAATATGCATGCCCCGTTACGTTCTTTTCCCAAAATTAGGAGGTTCTCTGAACCATTTAGTGTTACATTAAATCACTGTAGACTCAAAAACAAGCAGGTCAATGTTGGTATTTTTAAAAAGTCATTGTCCTATCCTATACTAAACCATGATTCACGTTGTACTAGGTTTTATTCTTTTACTTTGAGAGATACTCAAGGTGAATGTATATATACATATTTACATACATATATATATATATATATACATATAGACCTTAGCAACACTATAAAAATCCAAACCTATGTATAAGATGTTTGTCCGTGGAATCTTACCTTTCTCCTTTTGGCTATGCACCTTTGACAATGAATACATACATATATATATATATATATATATATAGCCTTGACTGCAAGAACTTGTGGTGAATGCCCGATTGCACCTTATCAAAGAGGAGAAAAGGATAATGTAAGGAGATTTTGAGTAAGATTGCTATATATATATATATATATATATTGATTCTGTAAAAATCTGTGAGGGTAAATAGGTAATTTGAGAGGACGGGAATTCAGGAAACGTTTGAACGGATTGGTCTTTAAGAGATTTTGAATTGGTCAAAGTCAATGAAATGGGTACCTCGGGTAGTGGCCCCTTGACGAGCTACAAGTCGGGAAGCGGTACTTCATGGAGCGGCGCTTGGATAACTATACTTCGTCATGCCGAGTACCTACAAAACAAGTAAGTTCGATGGGGAGTTTGTTCCCCGTGAACTCTCCGATGCTTAAGTCAGTAGAGTGTCATGTGAGTATTTTGGATATCTGGAACCTCCCTTACCTTTTGTTCAGATTCCCCTCTTATAGGAGTTTGTCTTGAGGATCTCATTTATTCATGAGCTTCTCGTTGGAGTTTTTTGGGCCATTTTGACCTTTGTAGGAAACGGACTTTGAATATAATATTTAAAGAGTGATAGCGTCTGCTCTTTATAAAGCCCATGAATTTGGACTTATGATATCCGGTGAGATCAGAGGTAATTATTACGTGATAGAAATACGATTTTACCCCTGAGATATTTTTCTGGCAGTTCAATATATATATATATATATATATATATATATATAATTCACATTATTAATTGGTAAAATAATCTTTTGGTTTTACATTTTAATAATAATTAGAAGTATCACTTGTAAATAAATAAATTGGACCGATTTAGTATTAAGATAGAGAAAAGGGAAGAAAAAAAAAGGAGGTTTAGGAATCAATAGCTATATTTGGAAAGTTAGGTTATGGTACATAAAAATAAATATATAGAAGGTATACAAGTCATTTGTAGACAGAGCTAGGGTTCATTGAATTCTTGCAATTTCATTGTGTGGTTGGGGTTAACCACATATACTTACATACATATATACACATTTCGTATTAATTTTGTCTTCCTACTACTCGACTATATAGTACTAGCATCAAAAAAATTTCTAAATATTTATGTTCCAGTCCTTAATCATTTTTTCTAATTAATATATGGTCCCTAAAATTTTCGATTATTGCAAAAAATAGGACTACTCATAAATCATAAAAAGAACTAAATGGGTATCAACTTAAAAGATTAAGGACTACATTGCAACAAAAATGAGAAAAAAATCGTATAATTAATTATAAATACTATAAAGACTTGAATTCAAATCTGGAAAATTCTTGGATTTCCTTGTCCTATAGTAATACAATATATATGTGTATATATATATGGATATTAATTCTACCTTACTGCATGCAGGCAGGGAAGTGATTAATAAGTTTTCTTGACCTAAATATATAACAACTAACTTATCGATCCATGCAGAAATATTAATTCTATCTTAGGGCAAAAGGACAAAGGTTGGTTATAAGTAACTTTGGAAAGCGTGGCCTGTAATTTTATTCAGCCTACGTACGTGCCCCTCTTCCCGTCACTTCTTTTTCCACCTTACAATACACAAACAAACAAACTGAAAATACCCTACACCTTAATCAAATCAAAATTTGTTTTAATGGATATTTTCTAGTACTAATAGAGTATATATAATCTTTATATGTTAGATAACTTAACATGATTTTTAGATTTGGAATTTGGATTGTTATTCCAATATATATATATGTGTGTGTGTGTGTGAGAGAGAGAGAGAGAGAGAGATAGGTAGAAGGCATTTTGATATGTATGTTTTAGTTTTGAATAAATTAGATTTTAGTGATTTTGGTATTTTTGGATGAAAAAGAATAGTCACAAACAAGCGTACATAATTGCAAATTCATGATAAATAGTGAACAAATCTTAATATCTTTATTTTTAGTAACGAAATTTTTAACGACAATAATACTTATTATAGATTTCTGTCACAAATATTATTTTGTCACTGTTTTTCGACATATATGACCGTCCCTAAAATAGAATTTTCTTGTAATAATTTTCCGTTTGTTATATATATATATATATATATAGAGAGAGAGAGAGAGAGAGAGGGAGTTTTTTTCCGGGATACTTCATCTGAAAAGTATTCATGATTAGGAACAAAAGCTTTAATTATAAGTAAAAAAACTCATCTATTCTATTCCCAGAAATTGATGATGAGATTCAGAAATGGTGCATTATCTCTTCCGGGAATTCTTGATTGTAACATATCGTGCAGCACTTCTTTCATCATCATCATGGCCTACTACTGATATCCCATGCATAGAGAGACAGCAGCATTCATATTTGTTTACTGTCTTTCTTCCTCTTTGAGCCTTATTAGTACATCTTTTTGTTTATAGCTTCTCAGGGAAATTAGAATACGATCTATCATACATACATACATATATATATATATATATATATATGGAGCTGACAATCCATATTTCTCATTTAATTTTGTCCTTTCTTTTTTTTTTTCAAATAACATGTTGCCTATATCATAGACATGAAATCCACCCTACCCAACTTATCTATATTGTTAAACCATCTAATCAAAAAATTATTCCAGTCTTATCTGTTTTACATCGATAATAACTGAAGTAAATTTATAATAGTATATAAGAATGAACCAAAACACTCATACTCAATTTTAAATATATCTTTTAATACAATGAGTGCAGTCAATTACATACATACATGTTAATCTGGATCATGACATCCAGATACATACATGTAGGTTTAGATCGTAACATCCAGATAGATACATGTAGGTCTGAATCCTGACATCTACATTAATTGTGACAAGAAACATTTGAATTTTGATCATCATCAACTTCTTTAATTTTATTTATATATACTAAATATGAAAATATGAATAGTAGGGATTGGTGAAAAAAAAGTTGTGTGCCCTAATACCAATACATATGTCCTAAAATTTGAACCTTGGATTGGGGATCTTTGTTTGGCACCATTGAATTTTTTGGGCTGGTTCCGGTGGGGGCAGAATGGCTAAGTCCCAAGACAGATCTGACTTGGCCCCCTGCAGAACTTGTACTATGGTAAACGGACACGTTTCGAGCTTTCAGACGAGTGGACAGGGGCCCCTTGATTATAACTTTTGTTAAAATATAGTACACAAGAAATCTTTATGATTCAAATAAGTCCCACTAATTATTTTGTATAGAATTCATATATATATATATATATATATATATGAAAAAAAAAATTAATTCATATTTTCCAAAGTTGATAGTAGCATTTTTTCTTTTTAATTTTTTGAAATTTTTATGTAACTTTCATCTCTACCATATTTCGAACTTATGAACTCTCAATTAACAACTACTTCTTTACCTCATCCTTACTTATAATTTTAAAATTTTTAAAATTAAAAAAAATAAATAAATAAAATTTTCAAACTCAGACCTAAGGGGTTGAGCTTCTTCCTTTGGACCAACGGGAATACTGGAAATTGGGCCGCAAGAGATGAGAAGTAGAACTTTAAAACCACCACCCTTAAGATATCAGTTGGCTTCTCCAACAAGTTAAACCAAATATAGTTGGGCTATAAAATGTTTTGGCCCATTAGGTAAATCACCCAAATCGAATTTTATTTATAAGAATAATCGGTGAGTTTGATCATAAACAAATTTATATTTGACAAGCTTAGTCTTAAATTTTTTTTTAAAGTTTTAAGGTATCAAACTTTTTTTTAAGTGAACAATAATGTCCCCTAGACGGATTTCGTGAAAAATATTAAAAATTTAACAATTTTTAAATTTAATTAATTAAAAATAAGAATAAAAAAATTATTACAAAATGATAAAACTAAAAATAATATTTAAATAAAAAGATAAAAATATCCTCACATTCAAAATTTAAAATTTAAAATTTAACAAATAAAAAATTTATCAAATTGTTTCTCAATTTTCATCTTTTTCGAATACAAATCATATTTGTATTGTTTTCTTACATTTTTTAAGAAAAAAAGGAAAAAAAAAGAAAAGAAAACAAGAAGAGCATAAATATTTTTTTATTAATAATAATATTTTTCTCATAACAAAAATATTTTAATAGAAAGTTTTTTTTTACAAATATTCTTTTTTTTTTCTTTCTTTAGAGATGTAAAAAAATAATAAAAATCTTATTTGTAGATGAAGAAGAAAAGAATTTTGATATTGTCATTATTCCGATAGATTTTTTATTTTTAAAATTTAAAATTTAAAATTTAAAAATATTTTTATTCCTATATTTAAATATTTTTTTTCTTTTTTTTTTAAATGTAATGACATTTTTACCCATATTTTTAATTAACTAAATGTAAAAACCATTAAATTTTTAGAATTTTTGAGTCGAAAAAGATCTTATTGTTCACTTTAAAACAATGTTTGAGACCTTAAAAGTTAAAAAAAATATTTTGGAATTAAACTTCTCAAATATAAATTTGTTTGGGACAAAGTTACCAATTATTCTTTTTTATAAAATAAAAAAAAGTAAAAACTAGGATAACCATCTAAAAAAGTACATTTGTGTAGCAGCAAAAAAAAAACAAAGAAAAAAACCAATTCTCTCACAAATGAAAACCAGTCCATCTTTCAAACATAGAAATGTCAGTTCCTTTAGAAACAGCCATACCAATACCTGTTTTCCCATCTTTCCCAATTCCTCTATAATACAATTCATTTGTACCAAACAAGGCGATCCAACACCTTCACAATCCCATCCTTTTTCATTTTCAGAAGATGGTGGTTTTAGCACTGCAAATCCATCTCCAAATCTCATCCAATTCTTCAGAAACCGCCATTCCAATGCTCCTTTTCCCATCTCTACCAATTCCTTCATACGCCATAATATATTTTCCATCTTTCCTATCTCTCACCACATTTCCATTCATACCACCATTTTCTTCATCAAAAATTCCAACAATTTTACCCAATTGTAAGGAAGATAGATTTCTTCTGTTCTTGCTATTCAAGCAAGGTAGTGTTTTTTTTTTTCTTTTTTAAATAAATTAATTAATCTTTTATAGTATTATGTTTCGAATACATAATTTTATACCGAGTGAAATGCTTCACTACAAAGAAAGAAAGAGCTTACGTGGCATAATACGTGTCAAGCAGCGGTGCGTTGCAAAATCTGTATAAGTCTAAACCGCCGCAGAAGATTAAAGAAAGCTAATCTCGCATACTTCGCTGTGCATATTACTAATATAATCCAACTCAAGACTAACCAATTAAAATCGATTCTTTCCACGTTAAGATGATCTTGATCACACTCGATTCTAGCTCCAACTAAATGAGAGAACTTTCTTTAACACAGGTGTCCCTTTCCACAGAAAGCAAATTCTTGAAATACAAAAGGTCTCATGCATATTACCAGCTAACACCTTCTTAAAAACTCATTCCTCGGTATTTTTCCTCTCTTTCTAATTTTTTATTTTTTTTTTTTTTTGCTTTTCATTAGATTGAATGTTTACAATAATATTATGCAAGGCATGGGATGGAGGGTTCTGTGTTTTTTTATAAAAAGAAATTTATTTAAGTTATTGAGAATGAGTTGAAATTTTAGCTATGGAGATTGGAACAAGAAAAAGAACAATGAAAAATTACCTGAGTTTGATGTTGTGGGAATCTTTTGAATAACTGCTGTATATAATTTTTCGTATTTCATACATATATATATCAAGAATTTTGTGTGCAAGAATTCAAAGTATATATAAGTAGGCTGTGGCAACTCATTGCAGGTGTTTTAGGAACAGAGTTTTGTGCTCCTAATTTGGGTTATGGAAAGTAATACTAGTAAAAGTTAGTCTGATGGTTTCTTTGCTAGAACTATTTCTTTAACTTTTAATAATGATTTGATCTTTTGGAATTTTGCAGTACTGCTCCTCAATGTAATTATGTGTTTCTTGGCTCCCTGTATTGCTTAAACAGATGTTTTAGGTAAAAAAGAACAAGGGTTCCACTAGAATTTGTGTTAAGACAGCAGAAAATGAAGTTTGGGAAGAATTTTCAGAAACAAAAGGTCCCTGAATGGATTGAAGCTTATGTTGACTACAATGGATTAAAGCATGTTTTACGCGAAATTCGTAAGGACAAACAAAATAGGCAACCTTCAAGTCCACTGACAGTTGCTCAACAGAGGTTAACTTTACAGAGAGCATTCAGTGATCTGAATCAACAAGAAGAACAACAAGAGAATGGTCAGAGGATGCATGATTTAGAGGACCAAGTGATTGCTATTGATAAAGTGCAAGAAGAGAATTCTTTGAGATTATATGACACCAAATTTCTCTTGTCCCCTGGAAAAGAAGGAAGAGAAAATGAGCTGACATTCTTTAAAAAACTCGATAATGAACTGAATAAAGTGAATGTGTTTTATAAGGATAAAGTGGAAGAAGTGACTAAGGAAGCAGATTTGTTGAATAAACAGATGGATGCTTTGATAGCCTTAAGAATTAAGGTGGCTAATTCAAATGGTGATGTAGCTGGAACTTCATCCTTCTCCAAGATTTCTTCCATGAGCAGTCCTCATACAAAAGGTAAATTCAATCGAGAATATAAGCAGTTCACTGTATTTTTTTTTCTGTTGTACCTGAAATTTGTGAGCACTTGTAGATGTCTTAAGCAAATGATCCTATATTTCTGTTGTATGAATTTGGATTTCTTATTGCTTCGTTGTGTATTATGAAGAATATGTTGCAGGTAAAAGAAATGGAAGATTTGGAATTGAGATGAGTAATGGTAAAAGAAATGAAAGTTGTTTGATGGGAGGGACTAATGAACAAGAACATCAACCCGCTTCATTGGAAGTTCTTGACAGAGTGAAGATCATAAATTCACTTGAAAGTCCAATCTCAACTATTAAAGGTGTTCTATTGGATGTAAAGGAGAAAAACTTGAACTTTAGCAAAGAAGAGTTAAGGAATATTGAAGAAATGCTGAAGACGGGCTTTGTTGAGTTTTATCATAAGCTTCATCTTCTAAACAAGTACAGGTAAATAAGGGAAAATTCATGTTTCTGAATCTTTTAAACCTGTTCTAATGTTTCTGATTATGAACTATTGATTCATTGAACAGTTTTATGAACCTCTCGGCATTTGCCAAAATCCTGAAGAAGTATGAGAAGGTATATATATATTTTTTAATCTTGCATAAGATATATATATATATCGAAGTCAATTCTAGTACATGTAGAAATGATACCATTGTTTACCTTCCAACTAAATTCAGATTACGACAAGGAAAGCAGCTAACTCATACCTGAGAGTAGTCGACAATTCCTATATTGGGATATCTGATGAGGTATGTTAACTATGTTATATATTACTGGAGAAAAGGGATCAAAGGAATTATTTCTTGATCGAAGTTCTAGAAGATTCTTGATAAAGACACTTTCCTGTCTACTTTCTGTTGTCTTAGGTTAATGATCTTTTGAATAGAGTGGAGGCTGCCTTTATTCATCATTTCTCAGACTGTAACCGCAGAAAAGGAATGAAGTTATTGAGGCCAAAACAGAGAAAAGAAAAGCACAGGATAACCTTCTTTTCAGGTAAATCAATAATTTGTATTAAATATTGTGTTTCAAATGCCAACGGGGGTTGTAATTAACCTTATTTGTAGTAAAAGGAGTATACCAGTTTATGTTTCATCTGTAACTGGCTCTGATTTCTACAGGTTTCTTTTCTGGTTTAGCCATTGCTCTCCTGATCGCTGCTATCCTACTAATTGAAGCAAAAAAATTAATTGATAAAAAAGAAGGGAACTTGTACATGGACAATATTTTCCCACTTTACAGGTAAGAAATAGCACAGAATTTTGGAACACATATATATATGTGTGTGTGCATAATACTAATGATTTGACTCAAGTATCTTACAGTTTCCATGCCTACATTGTTCTGCATATGCTCTTATATGCTGCAAATATATATTTCTGGAGGCGCTACCGGATCAACTACCCTTTCATATTTGGTTTCGAGCGTGAGACCGAGTTAGGTTCCCAAGAAGTATTTCTCCTCAGTAATGGACTTGCTATGGTTGTTCTTGGTACTTTCTTGGCACATTTGCACATAATGATGGAATCAACAAGTCAAGATCAACATACTATAGTTGAATTTATTCCTTTAGGCCTTATTGTAGTAAGATTCTAAACTCATGGATAAGTTTTGTCATACTATCAATTCTTGGATTAACTAAATCCTTTGATTTTTAGGCTAATCTCATCATTTTGTGCTGTCCCTTCAACATGATCTATCGTTCAAGTCGGTTTTTTCTTCTCAAAAGTGTACTTAGTTGTATTTGTGCACCACTTTACAAGGTATATTTTGACTTGGATACCTTCTTAACAATGATAAAGTTTGAATCTTTAAAATGATTCTACTGTTTGCTCAGGTGACATTACCAGATGATTTTTTGGCTGATCAACTCACCAGTCAGGTTTTGAGTAAATGCAGGTGCAAGCTATAAGGTGCTTTGAATACTACCTCTGCTACTATACTTGGAGAAGGCTGTCTGAGAGGCCGAAAAATTGTCACAGTCGAGATATATATACAGTTTTCTACTTCATTCTGGCTGTTATACCATTTTGGATTCGATTCCTTCAGGTCTAATCACATCTTAAAACTAAAAAATTTCTCATTTACATATTTGTTGTCCTAACTATGAATGTGTAAATTTATTTGTAGTGTGTCCGGAGGCTGTTTGACGAGAGAGACTCTTCTCATGCCTGTAATGCTCTGAGATATCTCTTGACAACTATTGCAATTGTCATCAGAACATTTTCTCAACTGGAAAGAAGAAACCTTGTTTGGAAGGTTTTGGCAATCATGAGCACAGCTTCAGCAACTCTGATGAACACTTACTGGGATATTGTAGTCGATTGGGGGCTTCTTCGATGGAATTCAAAGAATTTCTTGCTAAGAGATAAGCTTCTAGTACCTCAAAAGACACTATATTTTGTAGCAATGGTAAGATGGAACTTGTTTCTTGAACTCTATATGTATATATATATATATTTAGTACGAGTTTTTTTCTAGTGGGATTTTTCTTGCAGGGTTTGGATGTTGTTCTTAGATTAACTGGCTACAACTGGTACTCATGACAATCAATCTGCACTCTCTTCGGGGAAATACTATTTTGAGCATATTTGCTTTCTTGGAAATTCTTCGACGTGGGATATGGAATTTCTTCAGGTAAAATATATAATTTTTTCACCCTATTGAAAATGCAAATCAAAATTAACAGAGAAAAAAAAAATTGTCTTTTCCCTTAGGTTGGAGAATGAGCATTTGAACAATGTGGGAAAGTACAGAGCATTCAAGTCTGTTCCACTTCCTTTCAGTTATACTGATGAACAAGATGATGAGGACAAGGATGAGTAAAGAAAAAAAAGCTCTTCCATTATTGTAACAAGCTTTTATATATATATATATATATATATGGGAATTGCCTCATTTTACAGCCTTCCTATTATTCTAACTGGGAAAAGTGTTTTTATTTTATTATTTAGCCCCAAAAAACAAAATTTATGGAACTGATCCTTTGTTCCTTAAAGAACACAAAAATGAAGTCTAAGTTGCATCAAAATGGTCGGACAATGGAAGCCAGGGATCCCAGCACTGCGAAAGCCAAAAGTGGACTAACATCCAAAGTATCACAAATTGGGGGAATTATATTCCTGAAAAGATTAAGATAGGGATCAGACAGATCCCTAATCGCTGTTAAGGGTTGCCTGTCCCATGGAATATTAGGGAACCAGCTCAGCATAACTCTAATCATCAAAACACGCTGATATATTTCCAGCCAGCTTGTCATCCCGGCGGCAACAACCGTCAACGGTGTGGCCAAAGATCTTGATCTGCTCACTTTGGCGAATAAAGCAGTACCAACCGAGCCAATTAACAGTTTTTGATCTACAATATTAAATTGTAGGCCCAATTTCACAAGTTTATGTGCCAACACTTTGGACACAGCCAAAACTATTACCTGTTAGATAAAAATAGTACATAAAAAAAACAATAAAAATAACTAGTTTCATAGATATTGAAAATAATTTTTGTTTTTTCACGTACTAGCACAATCAAGATTATTTATACAATTATTATCAAAACTATTTATCAATTTGAAAATAATTCTGATTCATTTTAGATAGTATCTTTCTGTGACTATCCGATCCTTAGTCTCATGCTGCAATACTTACCCGATCTTTAGGCTCATACTGCAATACCTACCCGATCTTTAGGCTCATGCTGCAATTGCAATACCTACCCGATCCTTAGGCTCATGCTGCAATGCCTACCCGATCTTAGGCTCATGCTGCAATACCTATAAACAACTAGTTTTATAGATCTTGAAAATAATTTTTGTCTTTTTACGTAAGAGCATAATCAAGATTATTTATACAATTCCTATCAAAACTATTTATCAATTTGAAAATGATTATGATTCATTTTAGATAGTATCTTTCTGTGACTATCCGATCTTTAGTCCCATTCTGCAATACCTACCTGATCCTTAGACTCATGCTGCAATACCTACCGACCTTTAAGCTCATACTGCAATACCTACCTGATTCTTAGGCTCATACTGCAATACTTACCCGATCCTTAGGCTCATGCTGCAATACCTACCCGATCCTTAGGCTCATGCTGCAATACCTACCCGATCCTTAGGCTCATGCTGCAATACCTACCCGATCCTTATCTTTAAGCTCATACTGCAATACCTACCTGATTCTTAGGCTCATACTGCAATACCTACCCGATCCTTAGGCTCATGCTGCAATACCTACCCGATCCTTAGGCTCATGCTGCAATACTTATCTGATCCGCTCATGCTGCAATACCTATCTGATCCGCTCATGCTGCAATACCTATCTGATCCTTAAGGCTCAAGCTGCAGTACTTGATTGCAATCATAATCAATTATTATCTTCAATATATTATTATACATTTATTTCACTTATTACTTATTGATGTGGAACGATATTATACTTTCATAATTAAATTTTTTTGTAACTTAATTTTGATAATAACTATCTTTTAAAATTAAAATTTTCCGTATCTTAATTTTTTAAATAGAAAAACTAGTATCAGATCTGGTAGTTGTTATAATATTTTGAAAATGCCATAACATTACCGCAAGGGTTGTGATGGTTCTAGTTGGACCAGAACCGGAACCGGTAAGCAGAGAGGAAACCTGAGCAGGAGCCTGACATACGTCGGAAGGCGCGGTCACAATTGCTGACCTATTGGAATTGAGAAGACGTAGAGAGAAGGAAGGCGAGACGATTGAGCGGGAAGAAAAGAATCTGGGCGCAGAGACGATTGAGCGGGAAGAAAAGAATCTGGGCGCAGAGACATTGGCGAGACGATGGTGATGGAGAGTACGGGGCTCCTGAATAGGGTTTTGGAAAATTAGGGTTTGCGAAGCCATTAATTGGAGAGATGAAGGTATTGGAGTTTCCGGAAGCACCCAATCTAATATAAATATTTGAATACAAATTAAATTAATTTATAAAAAAAAAAAGTTAGTTTCCTGATTTGTGATTTTTAGATTTTTTTTTTTAATTTATTGATATCTTTCGAGATATTCTTGATTTAATTTTTCGCCAGTTTTCTTTATAAATAAAAAATACCATTTTTCCTTCTTTATAATAGAGTTTTTTTAAATAAAATGAGAATTTGACCCAAAAAAAAATTAATTTCGAATTTTTTGTAGATTTTCTTTATGAATAAAATGTAGTCGGGTTTTTGTTTTACTTTATTTAATTATTAATATTTTTTGATAAGTATCATATTTATTTTTTTATTTAAATTTTTTTTACTGGTTATAATAAATGTTCAAATTTAAAAAATTTTGAGAAAATTTATAAAAAATTTAGACTTTAAAAAAAAAAATTTATATATAAAATTATATAATTAATTAAATAAAAGTGTATAAATGTGTGAAAAAAAAAATTAAACAAAAAATATAAAAATATTCTAAATATATAAAATTAAAAATTAAAAAATTTAATTAGAAAAATCAGCATATAAAAATTCTAATTAGATTCCATTTTGGCCCTTTTCGTGGAGTATTCGGTTTGATATAAGAAAGTAAAAAAGAAGAAGGGGATAATTCAGACGGAGGTTTAAGAAAGGGGTTTCAGAATTAGCAATATTGGAGCCATCAAACCCTAATTCAACCTCCTTCAACATGTCTTCCTCAAATTCCCCCTCAACCCATGAATCAAAGCAAGAAAAGAAATCAATCGATGTTTCTGAAAAGAAGAAGAAATGCCTTTTGCTTCTTTATGAAAAGAAATCAATCGATGTTCCTGAAGGAGAAGAAGAGGAGTTGGGCGAATGTGCCTTTTGCTTGTTTATGAAAGAGGGAGGATGTAGAGAGGAATTTGTTAACTGGGAAAAGTGTGTTGAGGAAGGTGAAAAGAACCAAGAGGATATTGTCGAGAAGTGCGCTGAGATCACCCTATTGAAAATGCAGATCAAAATTAACAAAGAAAAAAAAAATTGTCTTTTCCCTTAGGTTGGAGAATGAGCATTTAAACAATGTGGGAAAGTACAGAGCATTCAAGTCTGTTCCACTTCCTTTCAATTATACTGATGACCAAGATGATGAGGACAAGGATGAGTAAAGAAAAAAAAGCTCTTCCATTGTTGTAACAAGCTTTTATTTTATTTTATATATATATATATATATATATATATATATATATATATATATATATATATATATGGGAATTGCCTCATTTTACAGCCTTCCTATTATTCTAACTGGGAAAAGTGTTTTGATTTTATTATTTAGCCCCAAAAAACAAAATTTATAGAACTGATCCTTTGTTCCTTAAAGAACACAAAAATGAAGTCTAAGTTGCATCAAAATGGTCGGACAATGGAAGCCAGGGATCCCAGCACTGCGAAAGCCAAAAGTGGACTAACATCCAAAGTACCGCAAATTGGGGGAATTATATTCCTGAAAAGATTAAGATAGGGATCAGACAGGTCCCTAATCATTGCTAAGGGTTGCCTTTCCCATGGAATATTAGGGAACCAGCTCAGCATAACTCTAATCATCAAAACCCAATTATACATTTCCAGCCAGCTTGTTATCCCGGCGGCAACAACCGTCAACGGTGTGGCCAAAGAACTTGATCTCCTCACTGAGGCGAATAAAGCAGTACCAACCGAGCCAATTAACAGTTTTTGATCTACAATATTAATTTGTAGGCCCAATTTCACAAGTTTATGTGCCAACACTTTGGACACAGCCCCAACTATTATCTGTTACATAAAAATAGTACATAAAAAACCAATAAATATCTTGAAAATAATATTTGTCTTTTTCTTTAATGCAAGTAAAAGTGTTTGATGTTATGCTAATTTAAATAATTATTATTCTTTAGGTTAATCTTGATACAATCAATATCAAGATTATTTATACAATTAATATAAGATTATTTATCAATTTAAAAATAGTTCTGATTCATTTTAAATAGTATCTTTCTGTGAGTATTCGATCATTAGGCTCATGCTGCAATAGATGATTATAATTATAATCAGTTATTATCGTCAATATATTATTTATCGATGTGGAACGATATTACACTTTTATAATTAAAATTTTTTGTATCTTAATTTTGATAATAAGTATCTTTTAAAATAAAAAATTTCCGTATGTTAATCTTTTAACTAAAAAAACTAGTATCAGATATGTTAGTTGTTATTATAATATTTTGAAAATGTCATAATATTACCGCAAGGGTTGTGATGGTTCTAGTTGGACCAGAACCGGAACCGGTAAGCAGAGAGGAAACCTGAGCAGGAGCCTGACATACGTGGGAAGGCGCGGTCACAATTGCTGACCTATTGGAATTGGAAAGACGTAGAGAGAAGGAAGGCGAGACGATTGAGCGGGAAGAAAAGAATCTGGGCGCAGGGACATTGGCGAGACGACGGTGATGGAGAGTACGGGGCTCCTGAATAGGGTTTTGGAAAATTAGGGTTTGTGAAGCCATTAATTGGAGAGATGAAGGTATTGGAGTTTCCGGAAGCACCCAATCTGAAATAAATATTTCAATACGAATTAAATTTATTTATAAAAAAAAAGAAGATAGTTTCATGATTTGAGATTTTTAGATTTTTTTAAAAAATTTATTGATATCTTTCGAGATATTCTTGATTTAGTTTTTCGTCAGTTTTCTTTTAATTAATAAAAAATACCATTTTTCTTCTTTATAATAGAGTTTTTTTAATTAAAATAAAATAAAATGAGAATTTGAAAAAAAAAATCAATTTTGAATTTTTGTTAGATTTTCTTAATGAATAAAATGTAGTACTTTTAGGGTTTTTGTTTTACTTTATTTATTTATTATTTTATTTTTTTTGATAAGTATCATATATTTATATATGTATGTATAAATATGCATGCCCCGTTACGTTCTTTTCCCAAAATTAGGAGGTTCTCTGAACCATTTAGTGTTACATTAAATCACTGTAGACTCAAAAACAAGCAGGTCAATGTTTGTATTTTAAAAAAGTCATTGTCCTATCCTATATACTAAACCATAATTCACGTTGTACTAGGTTTTTTTCTTTTACTTTGAGAGATACTCAAGGTGAATGTGTATATATATATATATATATATATATATATATATATACATACATACATATAGACCTTAGCAACACTATAAAAATCCAAACCTATGTATAAGATGTTTGTCCGTGGAATCTTGCCTTTCTCCTTTTGGCTATGCACCTTTGACAATGAATACATACATACATACATATATATATATATATATATATAGCCTTGACTGCAAGAACTTGTGGTGAATGCCCGATTAGAAGTATCATTTGTAAGGAGATTTTGAGTAAGATTGCTATATATATATATATATATATAAGTAATTAACATTATTAATTGGTAAAATAATCTTTTGGTTTTACATTTTAATAATAATTAGAAGTATCATTTGTCATTTGCAGACAAAGCTAGGGTTCATTGAATTCTTGCAATTTCATTTCGTATTAATTTTGTCTTCCTACTCGACTAAATAGGACTAGCATCAAAAAAAATTCTAAATATTTATGTTGCCGTCCTTAATCATTTTTTCTAATTAATATTATGGTCCCTAAAATTTTTGATTATTGCAAAAAATAGGACTACTCATAAGTCATAAAAAGAACTAAATTGGCATCAATTTAAAAGATTAAGGACTACATTGCAACAAAAATGAGAAAAAAAAATTGTATAATTAATTATAAATACTATAAAGTCTTGAATTCAAATTTGGTCTATTCGATTTCCTTGTCCTATAGTAATACAATATATATGTGTATATATATATGAATATTAATTCTACCTTACTGCATGCAGGCAGGGAGAAGTGATTAATAAGTTTTCTTGACGTAAATATATAACAACTAACTTATCGATCCATGCAGAAATATTAATTCTAACTTAGGGCTATAAGTAACTTTGGAAAGCGTGGCCTGTAATTTTATTCTGCAAATGGCCCTTAAAGACTTCAAAGCTTCTTTCTGCCTACGTACGTGCCCCTCTTCCCATCACTTCTTTTTCCACCTTACAATACACAAACACACAAACTGAAAATATCAAATCAACATTTGTTTTAATGGATACTTTTCCAAAGCCTCATACTAATAGAGTATGTATAATCTTTATATGTTAGATAACTTAACATAATTTTTAGATGTGGGATTTGAATTATTATTCCAATATATAAATATATGTGTGTGTGTGTGTGTGTGTGTATGTGTGTGTGTGAGAAGATGGGTAGAAAGGCATTTTGATATGTATGTTTTGGTTTTGAATAAATTAGATTTTAGTGATTTAGTATTTGTAGGGGGTGCAGAGTGTGGAAGCGTAATAAATTCAACCAAAGATTACGAGAAATTAATAAATCAGTAAAATTGACATCAAGGTTTTAGGTGGAAAAACCCTCTTTAAATAGAGGTAAAAAACTACCGGCGAGAAAGCCAAAAATTCCACTAATATTGACAAGAGTACAAAATATTCTCTTCAAGCTAACAAGACAAAATAGCCCGTTACAGATTCTCTACGAGTATAGAAATACTCAACCAAGAAGTAGAGAAAAAGAAGAAAATATAAAGGGAGAGAAGGAATAGAAACCTTTCTGGCAGAGGAAGAAAACGAAGTGAAAAACTTATGCTCAATAGTAGGGAAAGATCATGTATATATATATACATAAGGCACCCACCAATGTTGAATGTTGAGATGTTGACCGCAGACATAGGCCACTGGTTGAATTGAATTTGGCAGCAATTGTTGAATGTGTAAATTGTTGAATGTTGAAAAGGAGAGCACAACAAATCTCCACATTGATCTCTTTTTGACCGGAAATACTCTCTCGACATAAAATCCTGTTAACACTGAATGATACCAGCTAAGTCCAAGCAATGATCGAACTTAGCGGCTGGAAGTGGTTTGGTTAACATATCTGCAGGATTTTCAGTTGTATGGATTTTTTCCACAGTAATTTCTCCTGCATCAATAATATCTCGGATAAAGTGGCGTTTGATATCAATATGCTTGGTCTTTGAATGATGTTTGCTATTCCTGGACAAGTGGACAGCACTCTGACTGTCGCAGAACATAACAAGAATGTTTTGTTGTAAACCAAGTTCAGCAACCAAGCCTCGGAGTCAGATAGCGTCTTTCACTCCTTCAGTAACAGCAATATATTCTGCTTCAGTGGTGGACAAAGCCGCAACGGCTTGAAGTGATGAATACCAACTGATAGCAGAGCCGCAGAGTGTAAAGATATAGGCTGAAAGTGATCTTCTCTGATCTAAATCACCACCGTAGTCGGCGTCAACATAACCAACTACGCCTCCTGGATCAGACTTTTGTCTATCAAATACCAAACCAATATCAGGAGAACCCTTCAAGTAACGAAGGATCCATTTGACAGATTCCCAATGCTGTTTTCCTGGGTTATGCATGAATCTGCTAACAACATTAACCGCATAAGCCAAATCAGGCCTAGTACATACCATAGCGTACGGGACATGTGACATGCGTTAGAATACGGGACATGTGACATGCGCCTTTGTTCCTCTTCTGATTGTGGACACTAATCTGATGACAACTTGAAGTGGGCAGCAAGTGGAGTATTAACAGCTTTGCAATCTCGCGTTCCAAATCTGTCAAGCATCTTCATTACATACTTTTTCTGTGATAGAAAAAGTTTTCCACCTTGACAATCTCTGTTAATCTCCATTCCAAGAATCTTCTTGGCAGGACCTAGATCTTTCATATCAAATTCACTGTTGAGCTGCACCTTTAACTTGTCAACAAGAGTTTTATCTCTTGCAGCAATTAACATATCATCAACATATAACAGCAAGTATACTAGTGATCCATCAGATGTTTTTTGAAAATATACGCAGCTATCATAACTACTTCTAGAATAGCCATGTCCAGTCATGAAGGAATCAAAACTTTTATACCATTGTCTTGGTGACTGCTTCAAACCATAAAGAGATTTCTTCAGACGGCATACATGGTTCTCCTTTCCAGGAACAACGAACCCCTCCGGCTGCTGGATATAAATTTCTTCCTCAAGATTACCATGAAGAAAAGCAGTTTTCACATCTAACTGTTCCAGCTCCAAATCATACAAGGCAACTAGAGCAAGTAATACACGAATTGAAGAATGACGAACAACGGGAGAAAATACTTCGTTAAAGTCAATACCTTCCTGTTGATCAAAACCTCTTACTACAAATCTTGCTTTGTACCTTGCATTTTCAACACCGGGGATGCCTTCTTTTCTTTTAAAAACCCATTTGCAACTAATGACTCGCTTGCCTTCCGGTAACATCACCAAATCCCATGTTTCATTTTTGAGAAGACTCTCGGCTTCTTCTTGCATAGCAGCAATCCACTTTGCTGAGTCGTCACTAGAGATAGCTTCAGAATAATTCTTGGGTTCACCATCTTCACCCATCTCTTGTGCAACAGTCAATGCATAAGCAATGTTGGCAGATTCTGTGATTAGTCTTTGAGTCGGTTTTCTTGGCCTTTGTTGTGGAAGTTCTTGAGCCATAGACCACGGTTGTGGTAAACCTCGACGTTTAGGTGGATGTTGTTGTGGACTCATTTGTTCAGTAGTGACTTCATCTTCTTGAGTGGTGGAAGAATTAGGGATATTTGCTTCCAGAATGGGAGCTTCAGTCTCAAACTCCACCTTCTCTCGAACATCCTCCTGATCACCTGTATCAGTGGAGGGAACAACAATATCTTTTCTAGAAGATAACATAACATTTTCATTAAAGGTTACATTCCGACTATGAAATATTTTACGAGATTCAGGGTCATACAAACAATAGCCTTTAACCCCTAGGCCATAACCTAAGAAAATGCATTTCTTAGCGCGAGGTTCCAATTTTCCCTCGTTCACATGAGAATAAGCAGGGCAACCAAATATTCTAAAGTTAGAATAATCAATAGGGTTACCTGACCAAACTTCTTCTGGAATTTTGCAGTCGAGTGATCGATTTGGTGAGCAGTTTATCAAGTAGCATGATGTTGAAGCTACTTCCGCCCAAAAATCTTTCTCCAGAGTAGAATGGGAGAGTATATAACGAACTTTCTCCAAGATAGTTCTGTTCATCCTTTCAGCAACTCCATTTTGTTGTGGAGTTCCTGGAACGGTGAAATGTCTGGCGATACCTTCTTTCTTGCAGAAATCATTAAACTCATGAGAACAAAACTCGAGGCCATTGTCTGTCCTTAGTCTCTTGATCTTCTTGCCAGTCTGGTTCTCAATTAATAATTTCCACTCTTTAAAGGTGGAAAAAGCTTCATTCTTTTGCTTGAGAAAATATACCCAGAGTTTACGTGAAAAATCATCAATAAATGTCAGTATATAATGACATTTACCTCTGGAGGGAACTCTCGATGGACCCCAAAGATCTGAATGGATGTAATCCAAAGTACCTTTGGTCCTGTGAATGGCTTTTGAAAATCTAACCTTTCTCTACTTACCAAAAATGAAATGCTCGCAGAAATCAACCTTACCGGTACAATGGTTGTCAAGATAGCCTTTCCTTTTGAGAATTTGGATTCCCTTCTCACTCATGTGGCCCAACCTCAAATGCCACAACTTCGTGTTGTCTTTGTTGGATGAGGCGACGACTGCGGAACCTGTAACAGTTGAACCTTGCAGCAAATACAAACTACCAGATCGAACTGCCTTTAGTAACACAAGAGCTCCTTTGAACACTTTTAAAACTCCACCTTCAACTGAGTATCTACACCCTTGAGATTCAAGAGTGCCTAGGGAAATGAGATTTCGTTTCAAATCAGGGACATGTCTGACACCGGTCAAAGTTCTAATGACTCCATCATGTGTCTTGATTTTGATTGTGCCTTTGCCGACAACTTTGCATTGAGCATTGTTGCCCATTAAGACAAGACCATCATTAAGAGTTTCATAAGTGGTAAACCAGTCTCTATTAGGAGACATATGAAATGTACAACCAGAATCAAGAACCCATTCATTTTTTGACCTTTGTTCAGTACCAGAAGCAATAAAACACTCTCCATCAGATTCGATTTCTACAAAACTAGCTTCGGCAGATTTTTCGGATTGCTTACCCTTATCTTCTCTATTTTGCTTATTTTTCAATTTATAACACTCAGAGATTTCATGATTCTTTTTCTTGCAATAACGGCAATACTTAGAGTTTTTACCTCTAGATTTGGATCTGGATCGGTTTTTACCGCTAGCACCTACTTCGTGGTTTCTCCCTCTAACTACTAGTCCATCACCCGAACTTTCAGAATGAATTTGGGTATCAAATTTTTCTTTGGACAGTAGGTTAGACTTGACATCATCAAAGCTCAAGGTAACATTATTACCATATAGCATAATTTTTTTGAAATGTTTATATGAGGGTGGCAAAGAAACAATAAGTAGTACGTCTTTATCCTCATCATCAACTTTGACATCTAAAATTTCCAAATCAATTATGATGGAATTAAATTCATCGAGATGAGATTGGATGGGAGTACCTTCAGACATACGAAGTGTGAAAAGTCGCTCCTTTAACCGAAGTTTATTTGCAAGACTTTTAGTCATGTACAGAGACTCCAATTTACTCCATATGCCGGCTGCAGTTTTCTCATTGATGACTTCACGTAGCACCTCACGAGACAAATATAATTGGATTGTGGATAACGCCTTTTCACCCATCTCTTCCCACTACTCCTCCGTTGTAGTGGCCGGCTTCGCTGATTTTCCGGACATAACCTTCTTTAGGCCATTATGGGTAAGAACAGCCAACATCTGGACTCGCCTGATAGCAAAACTAATTTTACCATCAAATTTCTCAATATCGAACTTCGTCGACATTTTTAATAAAAACTCCTGGTTGAATTATCGGGGCTCTGATACCAATTTGTAGGATGAGGCGAGTGTGGAAGCGTAATAAATTCAACCAAAGATTACGAGAAATTAATAAAACAGTAAAATTGACACCAAGGTTTTAGGTGGAAAAACCCTCTTTAAATAGAGGTAAAAAACCACCGGCGAGAAAGCCAAAAATTCCACTAATATTGACAAGAGTACAAAATATTTTCTTCAGGCTAACAAGACAAAATAGCTCGTTACAGATTCTCTACGAGTATAGAAATACTCAACCAAGAAGTAGAGAAAAAGAAGAAAATATAAAGGGAGAGAAGGAATAGAAACCTTTCTGGCAGAGGAAGAAAACGAAGTGAAAAACTTATGCTCAATTGTAGGGGAAGATCATGTATGTATATATATATATATATATATATAAGGCACCCACCAATGTTGAATGTTGAGATGTTGATCGCAGACATAGGCCACTTGTTGAATTGAATTTGGTAGCAATTGTTGAATGTGTAAATTGTTGAATGTTGAAAAGGAGAGCACAACAGTATTTTTGGATGAAAAAGAATAGTTATTAGCGTATATAATTGTAAATTCATGATAAATAGTGACCGAATCTTAATATCTTTGTCATTAGTAATGAAGTTTTTAGTGACAGTCATATTTATTATAGATTTCTGTCGCAAATATTATTTTGTGACTGTTTTTCGACATATATGATGGTCGCTAAAATAGAATTTTCTTGTAATAATCTTTGGTTTGTTTTATATTATATATATATATATATATATATATATAGAGAGAGAGAGAGAGAGAGAGAGAGAGATAAGCTTCTAGTACCTCAAAAGACACTATATTTTGTAGCAATGGTAAGATGGAACTTGTTTCTTGAACTCTATATGTATATATATATTTAGTACGAGTTTTTTTCTAGTGGGATTTTTCTTGCAGGGTTTGGATCTTGTTCTTAGATTAACTTGGCTACAACTGATACTCATGACAATCAATCTGCACTCTCTTCGGGGAAATACTATTTTGAGCATATTTGCTTTCTTGGAAATTCTTCGACGTGGGATATGGAATTTCTTCAGGTAAAATATATAATTTTTTCACCCTATTGAAAATGCAAATCAAAATTAACAGAGAAAAAAAAAATTGTCTTTTCCCTTAGGTTGGAGAATGAGCATTTGAACAATGTGGGAAAGTACAGAGCATTCAAGTCTGTTCCACTTCCTTTCAGTTATACTGATGAACAAGATGATGAGGACAAGGATGAGTAAAGAAAAAAAAGCTCTTCCATTATTGTAACAAGCTTTTATATATATATATATATGTGGGAATTGCCTCATTTTACAGCCTTCCTATTATTCTAACTGGGAAAAGTGTTTTGATTTTATTATTTAGCCCCAAAAAACAAAATTTATAGAACTGATCCTTTGTTCCTTAAAGAACACAAAAATGAAGTCTAAGTTGCATCAAAATGGTCGGACAATGGAAGCCAGGGATCCCAGCACTGCGAAAGCCAAAAGTGGACTAACATCCAAAGTATCACAAATTGGGGGAATTATATTCCTGAAAAGATTAAGATAGGGATCAGACAGATCCCTAATCGCTGTTAAGGGTTGCCTGTCCCATGGAATATTAGGGAACCAGCTCAGCATAACTCTAATCATCAAAACACGCTGATATATTTCCAGCCAGCTTGTCATCCCGGCGGCAACAACCGTCAACGGTGTGGCCAAAGATCTTGATCTGCTCACTTTGGCGAATAAAGCAGTACCAACCGAGCCAATTAACAGTTTTTGATCTACAATATTAAATTGTAGGCCCAATTTCACAAGTTTATGTGCCAACACTTTGGACACAGCCAAAACTATTACCTGTTAGATAAAAATAGTACATAAAAAAAACAATAAAAATAATTAGTTTCATAGATATTGAAAATAATTTTTGTCTTTTCACGTACTAGCACAATCAAGATTATTTATACAATTATTATCAAAACTATTTATCAATTTGAAAATAATTCTGATTCATTTTAGATAATATCTTTCTGTGACTATCCGATCCTTAGTCTCATGCTGTAATACCTACCCGATCTTTAGGCTCATGCTGCAATACCTACCCGATCTTTAGGCTCATGCTGCAACTGCAATACCTACCCGATCCTTAGGCTCATGCTGCAATACCTACCTGATCCTTAGGCTCATGCTGCAATACCTATAAACAACTAGTTTTATAGATCTTGAAAATATTTTTTGTCTTTTTACGTAAGAGCATAATCAAGATTATTTATACAATTCCTATCAAAACTATTTATCAATTTAAAAATGATTCTGATTCATTTTAGATACTATCTTTCTGTGACTATCCGATCTTTAGTCCCATGCTGCAATACATACCTGATCTTTAGTCCCATGCTGCAATACCTACCTGATCTTTAGGCTCATGTCCCAATACCTACCTGATCTTTAGGCTCATGTCGCAATACCTACCTGATCTTTAGGCTCATGCTTCAAGACCTACCTGATCTTTAGGCTCATGCTGTAATACCTACCCGATCTTTAGGCTCATGCTGCAATACCTACCCGATCTTTAGGCTCATGCTGCAATACCTACCCGATCTTTAGGCTCATGCTGCAATACCTACCCGATCTTTAGGCTCATGCTGCAATACCTACCCGATCTTTAGGCTCATGCCGCAATACCTACCCGATCTTTAGGCTCATGCTGCAATACCTACCCTATCTTTAGGCTCATGCTGCAATACATACCCGATCTTTAGGCTCATGCCGCAATACCTACCAGATCTTTAGGCTCATGCCGCAATACCTACCCGATCTTTAGGCTCATGCCGCAATACCTACCCGATCTTTAGGCTCATGCCGCAATACCTACCCGATCTTTAGGCTCATGCTGTAATACCTACCCGATCTTTAGGCTCATGCTGCAATACCTACCCGATCTTTAGGCTCATGCTGCAATACCTACCCGATCTTTAGGCTCATGCTGCAATACCTACCTACCCGATCCTTAGCCTCGTGCTGCAATACGTATCCGATGAGCCAATCCTTAGCCTCATGCTGCAATACCTACCTACCCGATCCTTAGCCTCATGCTGCAATACCTACCTACCCGATCCTTAGGCTCATGCTGCAATACCTACCTACCCGATCCTTAGGCTCGTGCTGCAATACCTATCCGATTCATAGGCTCATGTTGCAATACCTACCCAATCCTTAGGCTCATGCTGCAATACCTATCTGATCATACTGCAATACCTATCTGATCCTTAGGCTCATGCTGCACTGCAATCATAATCAATTATTATCTTCAATATAATATTATACATTTATTTAATTTATTACTTATCGATGTGGAAAGATATCACACTTTCATAATTAAATTTTTTTTGTATCTTTATTTTGATAATAACTATCTTTTAAAATTAAAATTTTCCGTATCTTAATTTTTTAAATAGAAAAACTAGTATCAGATCTGTTAGTTGTTATAATATTTTGAAAATGCCATAACATTACCGCAAGGGTTGTGATGGTTCTAGTTGGACCAGAACCGGAACCGTTAAGCAGAGAGGAAACCTGAGCAGGAGCCTGACATACGTCGGAAGGCGCGGTCACAATTGCTGACCTATTGGAATTGGGAAGACGTAGAGAGAAGGAAGGCGAGACGATTGAGCGAGAAGAAAAGAATCTGGGCGCAGAGACGATTGAGCGGGAAGAAAAGAATCTGGGCGCAGAGACATTGGCGAGACGATGGTGATGGAGAGTACGGGGCTCCTGAATAGGGTTTTGGAAAATTAGGGTTTGGGAAGCCATTAATTGGAGAGATGAAGGTATTGGAGTTTCCGGAAGCACCCAATCTAATATAAATATTTGAATACAAAATAAATTAATTAAAAAAAAAAGTTAGTTTCATGATTTGAGATTTTTAGATTTTATTTTATTTTTTTAATTTATTAATATCTTTCGAGATATTCTTAATTTAGTTTTTCGCCAATTTTTTTTATAAATAAAAAATACTATTTTTTCTTCTTTATAATAGAGTTTTTTTAAATAAAATAAAATGAGAATTTGACCCAAAAAAATTTTAATTTCGAATTTTTTGTAGATTTTCTTTATGAATAAAATGTAGTCCTTTTAGGGTTTTTGTTTTACTTTATTTATTTATTAATTTGTTTTTTTGATAAGTATCATATTTCTTATTTTATTTTAATTTATTTTACTGGTTATAATAAATGTTCAAATTTAAAAAAATTTGAGAAAATTTATAAAAAAATTTAGACTTTAAAAAATTAAAAATTTATATATAAAATTATATAATTAATTAAATAAAAGTGTATAAATGTGTGAAAAAAAAATTTAAACAAAAAATATAAAAATATTCTAAATATATAAAATTAAAAATTAAAAAATTTAATTAGAAAAATCAGCATATAAAAATTCTAATTAGATTCCATTTTGGCCCTTTTCGTGGAGTATTCGGTTTGATATAAGAAAGTAAAAAAGAAGAAGGGGATAATTCAGACGGAGGTTTAAGAAAGGGGTTTTAGAATTAGCAATATTGGAGCCATCAAACCCTAATTCAACCTCCTTCAACATGTCTTCCTCAAATTCCCCCTCAACCCATGAATCAAAGCAAGAAAAGAAATCAATCGATGTTTCTGAAAAGAAGAAGAAATGCCTTTTACTTCTTTATGAAAAGAAATCAATCGATGTTCCTGAAGGAGAAGAAGAGGAGTTGGGCGAATGTGCCTTTTGCTTGTTTATGAAAGAGGGAGGATGTAGAGAGGAATTTGTTAACTGGGAAAAGTGTGTTGAGGAAGGTGAAAAGAACCAAGAGGATATTGTGGAGAAGTGCGCTGAGATCACTTTTAAAATGAGGAAGTGTATGGAGGCTAATCGCGATTATTATGCTCCGATTTTGCAAGCTGAAGAAGTGGTTATGAAGGAATTGGAGAAAGAGAAAGGGAGTGATGGATCAGCAGCACCGAACAGTCCCGATGCAAATTCTCAGGGGAAGACGGTTAATGAGAGTGCTTGACCGTGCGGGATTCAGTAAAGATATTATCGTTTCCATTTTTTATTTTTTTTTAAAGAATTTTATGAGTTTAAGGATAGATCAGAGCTTGAATATTTTAACTTGGCTAGTGGGATTTTTCTTGCAGGGTTTGGATGTTGTTCTTAGATTAACTTGGCTACAACTGGTACTCGTGACAATCAATCTGCACTCTCTTCGGGGAAATACTATTTTGAGCATATTTTCTTCGACGTGGGATATGGAATTTCTTCAGGTAAAATATATAAATTTCTCACCCTATTGAAAATGCAGATCAAAATTAACAGAGAAAAAAAAATTGTCTTTTCCCTTAGGTTGGAGAATGAGCATTTAAACAATGTGGGAAAGTACAGAGCATTCAAGTCTGTTCCACTTCCTTTCAGTTATACTGATGAACAAGATGATGAGGACAAGGATGAGTAAAGAAAAAAAAGCTCTTCCATTATTGTAACAAGCTTTTATTTATATATATATATATATATGGGAATTGCCTCATTTTACAGCCTTCCTATTATTCTAACTGGGAAAAGTGTTTTGATTTGATTATTTAGCTCCAAAAAACAAAATTTATAGAACTGATGCTTTGTTCCTTAAAGAACACAAAAATGAAGTCTAAGTTGCATCAAAATGGTCGGACAATGGAAGCCAGGGATCCCAGCACTGCGAAAGCCAAAAGTGGACTAACATCCAAAGTACCGCAAATTGGGGGAATTATATTCCTGAAAAGATTAAGATAGGGATCAGACAGGTCCCTAATCACTGCTAAGGGTTGCCTTTCCCATGGAATATTAGGGAACCAGTTCAGCATAACTCTAATCATCAAAACCCAATTATACATTTCCAGCCAGCTTGTTATCCCGGCGGCAACAACCGTCAACGGTGTGGCCAAAGAACGTGATCTTCTCACTGAGGCGAATAAAGCAGTACCAACCGAGCCAATTAACAGTTTTTGATCTACAATATTAAATTGTAGACCCAATTTCACAAGTTTATGTGCCAACACTTTGGACACAGCCCCAACTATTATCTGTTACATAAAAATAGTACATAAAAAAACAATAAATATCTTGAAAATAATATTTGTCTTTTTCTTTAATACAAGAGAGTTTGATATTATGCTAATTTAAATAATTATTATTCTTTAGATTAATCTTGACACAATTAATATCAAGATTATTTATACAATTAATATAAGATTATTTATCAATTTGAAAATAGTTCTGATTCATTTTATATAGTATTTTTCTGTGACTATCCGATCCTTAGGCTCATGCTGCAATAGCTAATTATAATTATAATCAGCTATTATCGTCAATATATTATTTATCGATCTGATTCATTTTAGATAGTATCTTTCTGTGACTATCCGATCCTTAGGCTCATGCTGCAATAAATAGCTGATTATAATTATAATCAGCTATTATGGTCAATATATTATTTATCGATGTGGAACGATATTACACTTTTATAATTAAAATTTTTTGTATCTTAATTTTGATAAGAAGTATCTTTTAAAATCAAAATTTTCCGTATGTTAATCTTTTAACTAGAAAAATTAGTATCAGATATGTTAGTTGTTATAATATTTTGAATATGTCATAACATTACCGCAAGGGTTGTGATGGTTCTAGTTGGACCAGAACCGGAACCGGTAAGCAGAGAGGAAACCTGAGCAGGAGCCTGACATACGTCGGAAGGCGCGGTCACAATTGCTGACCTATTGGAATTGGAAAGACGTAGAGAGAAGGAAGGCGAGACGATTGAGCGGGAAGAAAAGAATCTGGGCGCAGGGACATTGGCGAGACGATGGTGATGGAGAGTACGGGGCTCCTGAATAGGGTTTTGGAAAATTAGGGTTTGGGAAGCCATTAATTGGAGAGATGAAGGTATTGGAGTTTCCGGAAGCACCCAATCTGAAATAAATATTTGAATACAAATTAAATTAATTTTAAAAAAAGATAGTTTCATGATTTGAGATTTTTAGATTTTTTTTTTAATTTATTAATATCTTTCGAGATATTCTTGATTTAGTTTTTCGCCAGTTTTCTTTTAATTAATAAAAAATACCATTTTTCTTTTTTATAATAGAGTTTTTTTAATTAAAATAAAATAAAATGAGAATTTGAAAAAAAAATCAATTTTGAATTTTTGTTAGATTTTCTTAATGAATAAAATGTAGTCCTTTTAGGGTTTTTGTTTTACTTTATTTATTTATTAATTTTTTTTTTTGATAAGTATCATATATATATATATATATATATATATATATATGTATAAATATGCATGCCCCGTTACGTTCTTTTCCCAAAATTAGGAGGTTCTCTGAACCATTTAGTGTTACATTAAATCACTGTAGACTCAAAAACAAGCAGGTCAATGTTGGTATTTTTAAAAAGTCATTGTCCTATCCTATACTAAACCATGATTCACGTTGTACTAGGTTTTTTTCTTTTACTTTGAGAGATACTCAAGGTGAATGTATATATACATATTTACATACATATATATATATATACATATTTACATACATATATATATATATACATATTTACATACATATATATATATACATATAGACCTTAGCAACACTATAAAAATCCAAACCTATGTATAAGATGTTTGTCCGTGGAATCTTACCTTTCTCCTTTTGGCTATGCACCTTTGACAATGAATACATACATATATATATATATATATATATATATAGCCTTGACTGCAAGAACTTGTGGTGAATGCCCGCTTGCACCTTATCAAAGGGGAGAAAAGGATAATGTAAGGAGATTTTGAGTAAGATTGCTATATATATATATATATTGATTCTGCAAAAATCTGTCAGGGTAAACAGGTAATTTGAGAGGACGGGAATTCAGGAAACGTTTGAACGAATTGGTCTTTAAGAGATTTTGAATTGGTCAAAGTCAATGAAATGGGTACTTCGGGTAGTGGCCCCTTGACGAGCTACAAGTCGGGAAGCGGTACTTCATGGAGCGGCGCTTGGATAACTATACTTCGCCATGCCGAGTACCTACAAAACAAGTAAGCTCGGTGGGGGGTTTGTTCCCCGTAAACTCTCCGATGCTTAAGTCAGTAGAGTGTCATGTGAGTATTTTGGATATCTGGAACCTCTCTTACCTTTTGTTCAGATCCCCCTCTTATAGGAGTTTGTCTTGCGGATCTCATTTATTCATGAGCTTCTCGTTGGAGTTTTTTGGGCTATTTTGACCTTTGTAGGAAATGGACTTTGAATATAATATTTAAAGAGTGATAACGTCTGCTCTTTATAAAGCCCATGAATTTGGACTTATGACGTCCGATGAGATCAGAGGTAATTATTATGTGATAGAAATACGATTTTACCCCTGAGGTATTTTTCTGACAGTTATATATATATATAATTCACATTATTAATTGATAAAATAATCTTTTGGTTTTACATTTTAATAATAATTAGAAGTATCACTTGTAAATAAATAAATTGGACCGATTTAGTATTAAGATAGAGAAAAGGGAAGAAAAAAAAAAGGAGGTTTAGGAATCAATAGCTATATTTGGAAAGTTAGGTTATGGTACATAAAAATAAATATATAGAAGGTATACAAGTCATTTGTAGACAGAGCTAGGGTTCATTGAATTCTTGCAATTTCATTGTGTGGTTGGGGTTAACCACATATACTTACATACATATATACACATTTCGTATTAATTTTGTCTTCCTACTACTCGACTATATAGTACTAGCATCAAAAAAAATTCTAAATATTTATGTTCCAGTCCTTAATCATTTTTTCTAATTAATATATGGTCCCTAAAATTTTCGATTATTGCAAAAAATAGGACTACTCATAAATCATAAAAAGAACTAAATGGGCATCAACTTAAAAGATTAAGGACTACATTGCAACAAAAATGAGAAAAAAATAGTATAATTAATTATAAATACCATAAAGACTTGAATTCAAATCTGGAAAATTCTTGGATTTCCTTGTCCTATAGTAATACAATATATATGTGTATATATATATGGATATTAATTCTACCTTACTGCATGCAGGCAGGGAGAAGTGATTAATAAGTTTTCTTGACCTAAATATATAACAACTAACTTATCGATCCATGCAGAAATATTAATTCTAACTTAGGGCTATAAGTAACTTTGGAAAGCGTGGCCTGTAATTTTATTCAGCAAATGGCCCTTAAAGACTTCAAAGCTTCTTTCTGCCTACGTACGTGCCCCTCTTCCCATCACTTCTTTTTCCACCTTACAATACACAAACAAACAAACTGAAAATACCCTTCACCTTAATCAAATCAAATTTTGTTTTAATGGATACTTTCTCAAAAGCTTCGTACTAATAGAGTATGTATAATCTTTATATGTTAAATAATTCTAACATGATTTTTAGATGTGGGATTTAGACTGTTATTTCAAATATATATATATATTTGAAATATATGTGTGTTTTGGTTTTGAATAAATTAGATTTTAGTGATTTTGGTATTTTTGGATGAAAAAGAATAGTTACATGCGTACATAATTGCAAATTTATGAGAAATAGTGATTGAATCTTAATATCTTGGCTATTAGTAACAAAATTTTTAGCGACAGTCATATTTATTACAAATTTATGTCGCAAATATTATTTTGTAATTGTTTTTCGACAACCCTCGCTAAAATAGAATTTTCTTGTAGTAATCTTCGGGGAGAGAGAGAGAGTTTTTTTCCCGGATACTTCATCTGTCACCAGCTAGCCAGTATAATTAAAAGCATTCATGATTAGGAACAAAAGCTTTAATTATAAGTAAAAAAACTCATCCATTCTATTCACAGAAATTGATGATGAGATTCAGAAAATGGAAATGGTGCATTATCTCTTGGGGGAATTCTTGATCGTAACATATCGTGCAGCACTTCTTCGTCATCATCATGGCGTGCCTACTACTGATATCCCATGCATATAGAGACAGCAGCATTCATATTTGTTTACTGTCTTTCTTCCTCGTTCAGGGAAATTAGAATACGATCTCATTTAATTTTGTCCTTTCTTTTTTTTCAAATAACATGTTGCCTATATCATAGACATGTAATCTACCCTACCCAACTTATCTATATTGTTAAACCATCTAATCAAAGAAACCTCCTAGTCTTATTCATTCTACATCGATAATATATAATTGAAGTGAATTTATAATGGTATATAAGAATGAACCAATACACTCATACTCAATTTTAAATTTTATCTTTTAATACAATAAGTGCAGTCAGCCAGATACATACATGTTGGTCTGGATCATGACATCCAGATACATACATGTAGGTCTAGATCGTAACATGCAGATACATACATGTAGGTCTGAATAGTAACATCCACATTAATTGTGACAAGAAACATTTGAATTTTGATCATCATCAACTCCTTTAATTATATATATATATATATATATATATATACTAAATATTAAAATATGAATGGTAGGGATAGGTGAAAAAAAGTTGCGTTCCCTAATACCAATACATATGTCCTAAAATTTGAACCTTGGATTGGGGATCTTTGTTTGGCACTGTTGGTTTATAATATGGCCATAATGAGTGGCCCATAGCTTCGGCACAAGTCCAAGCCGGCACTCAATATCTTGTGCATGAAGAAATAGAATTTATTTCTTTCCTTTCAAATGAACACAATTATAAGAGTATTACCTAATTGGAGTTGCCCAATCACGGCCATAACAAGGGGAATTCATTTCCCATTTCCAACTATAGTCTTGACTATATAAGACACGTAATTGAGGTTTGACTTGAGACTGACACACATAAAAAATACAAGCGAATCAATAAGTAAGGCATACGAGTTTTCCTCTTTGACAATCTGACGATTCCGAGAGTTCTTTGTGACGGTTCGGGCTTGGCGACGGGCTGAGAGCGGAACGAGTGAGTCCTGGACGGTGTACAACAGGAGCGGGTCTGAGTTGGCGACCTCCTATCACCTTTTGGATCTTTTCGTTTTTATTCGTTGTTTAGATTTGCTAGATTGTATTTTACTTTTGTGTCATTTAGTTGTAACTTAAAGTTATTCGTTTATTGTTCAAATTATTGAGTTATAATTTTTCGATTGTAATCCGTTACAACTATTCGAACCGATACCCTAACAACAGTGGTATCAAAGCGACGCGGGTATCTCCCGTTCGAATAGCGGCGTTTGAGGCCCTACTGTGGGTTCTCGCTCAGGTATGGCTTTGAACCTCCTCGTTTACGTTTTTCAACTTTATTAGTTATTGTCGTTGATTCGTTTGGTTGAGGTTGGTTAATTTATTATGCGTTTTCTTATTATTAAATTGACCGTTATCTTTTGTGCTATATTAAATCATGAATAGCTATTCGTTAGCCCCGTTTGACAGTAAGGGTGATTTCTTTATCTGGCAACAAAAGATGAAAGGTATTTTAATTCAAAACCGATGTTTTAAAGCGATTGATTTGTCTTGGGATAAAAACCTAGAAGAAATTAGGAAGCATGAAATGGATGAACTTGCCTACTCTGCCTTAATTTTGAATCTTAGTGACTCTGTGATTAGGAAATTAGGCAAACATGAAAATGCTAAGTCTTTATGGTTAAAACTTGAAGAGACTTACAGCGAGACGTCCCTGCCCACTCAAACTTATTTGCTTGAAAAATATTTTAAGTATAAACTGGATTTGAATAAAAACATTGATGGAAATCTTGATCATTTTTCAAAATTGCTTCAAGACATTAAACTCGCCAATGATACTATGATTGAAAAATACTCACCAGTTATTTTGTTAAATGCTATTCCAAATACTTATAACGTTGTTAAATTTGCCATTAAGTATGGACGTGACAATATTTCCCTCGATACTATTGTCAACGCTTTAAAAAGCAAAGAATTGGATTTGAAAATAAATCGAGGAAATAAAAGTTTTGGTGAAGTTAATTTCGTACGAGGAAGAACAAAAAATCGTTTTCAAAAATCTTCCTCGAGTAAACAAAATTTTTCAAATGACAGGGGTCGTAGTCGGTCTAAGTTTCGACCAAAAAATAGAAAATGTTACAACTGTGGTGTTGCTGGTCACTATGTGAATGAATGCACTAAACCTCAACCTGAGCAGGAGCGTGACATACGTCGGAAGGCGCGGTCACAATTGCTGACCTATTGGAATTGGGAAGACGTAGAGAGAAGGAAGGCGAGACGATTGAGCGGGAAGAAAAGAATCTGGGCGCAGAGACATTGGCGAGACGATGGTGATGGAGAGTACGGGAATCCTGAATAGGGATTTGGAAAATTAGGGTTTGGGAAGCCATTAATTGGAGAGATGAAGGTATTGGAGTTTCCGGAAGCACCCAATCTAATATAAATATTTGAATACAAATTAAATTAATTTATAAAAAAAAAAGTTAGTTTCATGATTTGAGATTTTTAGATTTTATTTTATTTTTTTAATTTATTGATATCATTCGAAATATTCTTGATTTAATTTTTCGTCAGTTTTCTTTATAAATAAAAAATACCATTTTTTCTTCTTTATAATAGAATTTTTTTAAATAAAATAAAGTAAAATGAGAATTTGACCCAAAAAAAAAATTTTAATTTCAAAGTTTTTGTAGATTTTCTTTATGAATAAAATGTAGTCCTTTTAGGGTTTTTGTTTTACTTTTTTTTTTTTTTTTTTATAAGTATCATTTTTTTAAAAAAAAAATTTACTGGTATAATAAATGTTCAAATTTACAAAATTTTGAGAAAATTTATAAAAAATTTTAGACTTTAAAAAAATTAAAAAATTATATATAAAATTATATAATTAATTAAAGAAAAGTGTATAAATGTGTGAAAAAAAATTTAAACAAAAAATATAAAAATATTCTAAATATATAAAATTAAAAATTAAAAAATTTAATTAGAAAAATCAGCATATAAAAATTCTAATTAGATTCCATTTTGGCGCTTTTCGTGGAGTATTCGGTGGATTTTATTTAAACCCAGTTTGATATAAGAAAGTAAAAAAGAAGAAGGGGATAATTCAGACGGAGGTTTAAGAAAGGGGTTTTAGAATTAGCAATATTGGAGCCATCAAACCCTAATTCAACCTCCTTCAACATGTCTTCCTCAAATTCCCCCTCAACCCATGAATCAAAGCAAGAAAAGGAGTCCTCAAACTCCCCCAAAATCCATGAATCAAAGCAAGAAAAGAAATCAATCGATGTTTCTGAATCACGAGATTCGCAAGTTCCTGAAGGAGAAGAAGAGGAGTTGGGCGAATGTGCCTTTTGCTTGTTTATGAAAGAGGGAGGATGTAGAGAGGAATTTGTTAACTGGGAAAAGTGTGTTGAGGAAGGTGAAAAGAACCAAGAGGATATTGTAGAGAAGTGCGCTGAGATCACTTTTAAAATGAGGAAGTGTATGGAGGCTAATCGCGATTATTATGCTCCGATTTTGCAAGCTGAAGAAGTGGTTATGAAGGAATTGGAGAAAGAGAAAGGGAGTGATGGATCAGCAGCACCGAACAGTCCCGATGCAAATTCTCAGGGGAAGACGATTAATGAGAGTGCTTGACCGTGCGGGATTCAGTAAAGATATTATCGTTTCCATTTTTATTATTATTATTTTTAAAAAAAAAATTTATGAGTTTAAGGATAGATCAGAGCATGAATATTTTAAAGTTTTTTTTCCCCTATAGAGTTAATTGAAGATAAACTGAGAATTTTCGACAATTGGACGAGAATTGAAATTCTGAATTTTTGTATCTTAACATTGCTTGGAAACACGGAGAAGCATCCTTTCAACTGAATGCATTTTTTAATATGAATAAACTTAGTGATATAAGGTATTGTTTGGTTTCCTAAACATTAATTTTTTTGTAGTAATGATGGTTTTGTAGAATTAGAACTCATAATAGTTTTTTTTTTTTTTACTATTTTGAAATTATTAATGGTGGTTGTGTTGTTGTGGCTTCATTTTGTTCTATGGTGTAGTAGGAACATTAGACTGTTCAATAATGTTGAGAAGGGAATTTAGAATTGAACTGGATTCTGTAGAATGCAAGGAAATTTTGCATGTTTTGACTTACCACCTTCTTTCTGTTTTACATAATAATGTTTCTACATCTCTATTTGTGTTTCTTTTGTTGAACTGTTTTGCTGCAATTTCTCTGTGCTAGTTAACTTGAAGGAGGAGAAGTAGGAGGTAACATTGTTTGTTTGGGTGTAGTAGAGAGATCATTCAGTTAAAATCAGATGGGGCTTTCAGAATCTGAAAATAGATTGAACATACATAATCATTCTGTTCTAGCATACTCTTGCCTGATAGCAATGGGTTTATGAAAAAGAGAAACCATTCCAAAAAGTGTTTTTTTTTAGGTCCTAATCGTCTCAACCTCATGTCTCTGTTATGTTGGTTTGCTTTGAGTTGTAATTTTAGGCTTCTCCCTCAGAATGATGATTTGCACAGTAATACCTTTTCTTCAAGACTTTGTTATCAATAGAAAATTTTATCATTTTTATGAGTTGATAACTTAGTTTACAGGTAACTGCTAGCAAACATTCATTTCCAACCTAGATCACTGATTAGTCCATGACAGTGTTTTTGTTTGCTCTTGTTACTATTTATTTGAGGGTAGATCATAACGTAGAATCCTCCCTGTCTCGCATCTATGTTCTTCTATGCTTTTAGGGATACCTGTCTATTTGGCAAAAGCTTGATGACTATTGTGACACACATTTAAGTGCTCTTAAATGATTTTTTCCTTAGACTTTTGCCACAATTCATGGCCTTCTCCTTGGTCTATGTAAAGCTCATACTGGTGCATCAGTGGCTAAACACAAAGTCGGGCCCTTTATGGTTAGCATATTTTACACTGATCAATGGTGGAGTTTTGATAAGTCATTTTGGACATATATAATTATATAACATCATTTGTTCAATCATCACTGACATTATAGTTCAATTTTTCTTATCTGAAGGCAGACTCTGTTCCTTTCATGGTTGTTTAAATTCTATTATGTTTAATGGTTGTATTTGTGTCTAATTGTACCGCTTCCATTACTATGTTGTTTATTCAATTGAAAATGCAAGTCAGCAAATGCATGCAACTAACGCAAATTTCATATTCAGAAAATTCTCAATAAAAAATTTCTGCGAATCAAAGAATCAAAGATAAGTACAGCAATTGAGACAAAAACAGACCCGATCATCATGATTTTGATATGCTTCTCTTGAGCTCTTTCGACCGTATTGTCACCATACTGTGATTGTGTACTCTTTACCCAGAAGTAAATTGAAAATTAAAAATAATATTTCAAAATAACTTAAATGAACTTATATTTTAATTTTATTTAACCTTTCAACTTAATTTTATAAGAAAAATATGACTTATTAACAGTTTGAAAGATGAGGATTACTCAAAAACAGATAAAGGGAAAGATAGGATTATCATTAAACTGAAACCAGAAGCTATAAATAGATGGGTAGAACCTCATCTTCTCCTTCTTGAGTCAGCACCACAAGCTTAGAAATTACAGGGAAAACAGTAAGCACAAATGGCTACTCTCTTTTCTTTAGTGCCCACTTCTTCTTCGTCGTCTCTTGTTATTCCTCATGGAACTTTTAAACGGTTCGCTTCCTACAAAGCAAAACCCAATTTCAATTTCAAGAAACCAGTTTCTATGAATTCGGTTCTCTCGGTTGCTACTGACCCTCAAATTCCAGAGTCTGTACAGACATTTTGGCAATGGCTTTGTGATGAAGGAGTGGTCTCATCAAAGACTCCAGTTAGACCCGGTGTTGTTCCAGAAGGTCTTGGACTTGTAGCTACAAGGGACATAGGTAAAGGCGATGTTGTTTTGGAAGTTCCCAGAAGGTTCTGGATCAACCCAGATGCGGCTGCTGCTTCAGAGATTGGGAGAGTGTGTTCTGGGCTCAAGCCTTGGGTTTCTGTCGCTCTTTTCTTGCTTACAGAGAGGTCCAAGGAGGATTCCAAGTGGAAATATTACATTGATATTCTTCCGGAATCCACTGATTCTACCATTTATTGGTGGGTCCAATTCAAGCTCTTTTTAGGCCTTTCTGCAAATTTTTCTGCTTCACTGTTAATGGCTGATGTTTGATTTGCTCTTCCAGCGCAGGTCAGAAGAGGAGCTAGCTGAAATTGAAGGTACCAAGGCCAATTAATTATGGTTTTCTTTTTCATTCCAGTTGTTCTTTGCTGTTTGTATGGTAAATTTGTAACTAGTATTTAAGTTTTGATGTTACTCTGAGTTTCCAGGGACCCAATTATTGAGCACAACTTTGGGTGTAAAAGATTATGTAGAGAATGAGTTCCTCAAAGTGGAGGAAGAAGTCATCCTTCGGAACAAGAAGTTGTTCTCTTTTCCTATAACATTGGATGACTTCATTTGGGCATTTGGGATTCTCAGATCAAGGGCATTTTCAAGGCTCCGTAATCAGAACCTTGTAGTAATCCCTTTTGCGGACTTGGTAAGTGGTCCTCAACTTGCTGTTCTACTTCTGGGCATGGTTGAATCTGAATGCTGATGTTGTTGCTTACTCTAGGATCATAAATGTTTTTGCTCTTTGGCTTCATCTCATGCAAAGCATATATCATGATCCAAAACAAGTATATATATCTGACAGCCCCCTTGCATAAATGTTGTTATTTGAAATCTTGCTTTTAGTGCAGATGTGTCTATGATTTACCAGAAATGTGTCTGAATTTGTTTTGCTTGTGTGTCAGAGTTTCAATTCCAAAACAAATGTTTAATGCCACCAAGAAAAGAGAGAGCAATCATGAATTAACTGTTGTGTTGAAGCTATGTTGTTTTTATTTCCATGCTAGAAAGGGTATGGTGAAGAAGGATGTTATCTTAATGGTAGTGAATTTTTTACTTTCTGCCTATCAGGTTAACCACAGTGATATTGTTACAACAGAAGATCATGCCCATGAAGTTAAAGGTCCAGCAGGCCTTTTCTCTTGGGATTACCTATTTTCTTTGAGGAGTCCTTTAAATCTCAAGGCTGGCGAGCAGGTAAGGTTATCCTCCTGAGATGGAAGCCATTTCTTACCTTGTCTAAAAATTCTGTGGAAAAATCTGTATTGCAATTCACAAGCATTCAAAAGACTACTCTGAATTGGTGATGCTGTAAATAATTGTTACTGTATACAAAAAGAAATAATTTGAGCCTAGAAAATACTAATGCTATAATGTTCTGAATGTGTAATGACTGGAGTTACAGGTGACAACATTTTGATGTTACAGGTTTTCATCCAATATGATTTAAACAAAAGCAATGCCGATATGGCTTTGGACTATGGATTCATCGAATCAGGTTCCAACCGTGATGCATTCACATTTACCTTAGAAATACAAGAGTCAGATGCTTTCTTTGGAGACAAATTGGACATTGCAGAGTCAAATGGTTTGGGTGAAACTGCTTACTTTGACATAAAGTTGAATCAGCCTCTTCCACCAACAATGCTTCCATATCTCCGTCTGTTAGCACTTGGAGGAACAGATGCTTTCCTTCTGGAGTCAATCTTCCGAAATTCTATTTGGGATCACCTTCAGTTGCCTGTTAGCCCTACCAATGAGGAGTACATATGTCAAGTGGTTCAAAACGCGTGCAAATCAGGACTTGGTGGCTACAAAACCACCATTGAAGAGGTAACTCAATTTTGTAAGCTTCATTCTAGGTGATCACTAGGTGGGAAGATTGATAGTTGATACAGGCCTTCTTTCAGAATTGTCACTGCATTCTAATTTTTATCAGTCCCAACATTATAATGCTTAAGTAAGCAGTCAGGCAAATGAATGGGATGGTCTTTAATGGAAATGTTATATTTGAAGTTCAGATTTTAAAGTAAGAAATGGTTATTATCTCATTATATTTGGCTGAATACCTGAAAATACCAGTTAAAGCTCCTTTGCAACACACTTAAGACTGACACTGTGGATTTCTTCTTCATCATTGTCCATGTACTTGACTATTTGGGAATGGGAATGCATTCGATATTTAAACATGAAATTCTAATAATTCTCAATTTTTACACCTCTAATCAGGACAAGAAACTGCTGGAGGAAGGAAATCTCAGTACAAGGCATGAAATGGCAGTTAAGATTAGAATGGGGGAGAAGAAGGTGCTGCAACACATTGAGAAAGTATTTAGGGAGAGGGAGTCAGAATTAGGTGGTTTGGAATATTACCAAGAAAGAAGGCTCAAGGATCTTGGTCTAGTTGGGGAGCAAGGTGAAATAATCTTCTGGGAATAATAGCAGTGTAGTAATGAATAAGCTCTTCTCTGTACATTTTTCCTTGCTTCTTGGTGGAAAAGGCACTGCAAAACATAGGTTGGAACCCATAATTTCTGACAGACAAGGCTGACTCTCTATGTATTTGATTTACTTCTTTTGAGAGAAAACTGCATCATTTTGTTATTTTTAAGATTGAATCTCAGTGGTACAATGTTACAAAATCCTGTATACAAAACTTGTTGCAAAATCAAAATAACTGTTATCTGTTATCAGGGTGGACTGTCTGTCATTCTGTTGAGTAGATTCTCAAGTCAAACACAGGTGTTTTCAAAGAAGACAGTGAAAAAAAAAAGGAATAATATATATGAACAAATGAATGAATACATTCTGATTCTCTCTAGTGGCAAACTTATAAACCTTGAACTCTTCTCTGTGCTTGTGGCTATATTCTCGCAAGTTATTCGTGTATATATATATATATATATAGGAGGATCATCCCCTTCTGAAATGCCTATTAAGAGTTTGATACTTCTTCAAACTTCCAGACGCTTCAGGGGCATGATGATGACGATGAAGGTACATTATTCCAAAGCCTTTGCTTATTGAACAATCATGGTTTCTTTACCCCATCCATCATTTTTTGTCCAGGCAAAGGGACATGGAACTGAATATCAATCAAATTTGAAACTGGATACTTTTATCTGGCAGAAGTTGAATTACCAGGGCCTAGTAAGTCACCACAACTTGCTCCCTCACAGAGGCATTCTTGAGGGTTCGCGTAGAAATAATCTTCTTCTTTGGGCTTGTCCATTATCACTCTTCTGCGAGCTGGCTGTCCCATTCTTCCTTCATGTGCTAATTTTACAGCAGATGAGAACTCGTTCCATTCAAGTGTTCCATTCAAGTGCAGATCCACCAATTCCACAAGTTTCTTGCGGTCAAGTTGGATCGTTCTTTTGAATCCAAGGTATCTGTAAAATAAATGTATTATACAATGTCAATAATGACTTGTAGTTTTAAGTTCTGGGTTTCAACTGTGTATAAAACCTTCCATATCTGTAGTACATACCTCCGGTGACCTTCCACTAGTCTTGCCATGTTACCATCGTAAGTGGGAACAAATGTATTACTGGCAACTGAAACAATAAAATCCAGGGCTGCCATTTGGGAGGAATGATTCTGGAACTGACGCAAATCTTCAGGATGTAGTAGCACCTCCTTTTTCATCTGAAGTTAAAATCAAGAAACTTGGGTGTAAGAAAAATCAAATGTAAGAAATCAAATATCACGATTTATGGAGAAAGTGATTACTTACCAATCTTGGAAAAGCAGTTCTCAGTGCTGCAAGTCTCCTTTCACTGCCATATATCTCCCCAGATGCAATATATATCTGCGTATTGTTATCGAAACCCAATGCTCTCAAAATCAAAGCAGCCTCCTCCGGTGTAAGTGGACATAAACCCTGAGATCTCTTTGTCTCAGATACTATCTCTTTCTCCTTCCACCAAGGGAATGCATATCTGAACACACACAAAATAAATGAGATCATACTCAAAATAAGATCTCATTCATTAGTGGGATTTCATTTCATTAATAATTAACAACATTTACCTCAGCCTTTTGAGCTCCTCGGCTTCTTCCAGAGAGCAGCCATGGGTGCAACCTGAAAAAGCCAGCATATCCATTTCATACCTCAAATGCAATGCCAGAAATGGTCCATTGTCTCGAAGAATACGGACCAACTTCTGTCCCAAAGCTTCAATCTGAGGTGTGAATTTGAGTGCTTGGAAATTTACACGACATCTGAGTCTCTGAAGTTCAAGAGAAATCCCATTGTTCGCCAGTCGAGTATCTGTTCTGTTAAAATGTATCACCTTGTACTTGCCATACAAAGGCAGTATCTGCATGTTCAAGTGACAAAACATCAGAAGTAAAGCATTATTCCTTAAATGATGGTGTCGGTAGAAAGAGAGAATTTCGAAAATCAATCACTGAAGTTAACTAATCCATCATCATGATACCGAGGATACAAATAGCCGAGCAAGGGGCAAAAGATTGCAGTGTAATTTAAAGCTTCTTATTGGTAGCAGCAACTCTTTAATTTTTTTTACATGATGAAAATATTCAAACCTGCTCCAAGTAGTATTTTTCATTTGACCAGCTAATAGGAGGCATTGCTAAAGTTTGATAGCCATATCTCCTCCCGAACCTCTCTGGCAATCTTTTTATAATCCGAACTTCATCCCTTACAGAATCAACGAAGTGCCTCACATCAAATATGTCCTCGAAGTTACTGCAAGTAAAATAATACCAGGTTCAATCAGTAAATAACAGTGATCTATGCAACTGCAGTTGCATAATAACGGAATTACCTAGGATCAGCCCAGAAAGATTTCTTGTCAAGCTCTGGGATAACCAAAGTGAGATTTAGTAGACGAGCAATTGTTACCATGTCACATATCTGTCATTGCAGATTGATTAATCACTCAATGTGAGAGTTAGGAGGTCATAAAAGGAGGGGAAAAAAATTACTAACCGCAGCCCTCATTTGATTCAATCCGCCATTGCAAGATACCTTAAGAAAACCATTACTTGTATAATTCCCTGTAAAAGAACAATTAATGTCTCATCTTGTGATATATTCTATTCACAAGAACATCTGAATTCTCTATGGACATTTAAATATCTCATCAAAATGCTAAAAGCAAGAAAATGGTATAAACTCGAGGGTCTATTACTTATGTCTCTGCACAAACATCTCATAGGAATGTAAACCATATGTAAAAGTACTTGTGGTTTAGAAGCTTCTCCTAACAAGTTCAGAAGCTAAAAGCTACATCCTGAAACTTATAACTAATATGTAGAGAAACAAAGAAAAATTAGGTTAGTTGGTATATTGTTCCACAAACCATGAGTGCAGCCTTTATAAGCTGTTTTTAGACTTAAAATTTATTATTTGAGAATTTTATACACAACAACCTTTCCCCAATTTCATTGAATTCTCTCAAGTAGCCAAACTAGGTTATAACGAAAACAGAAAACTACAAGAAGGAATTCTCCAAATTTTAGTTTTATTCGAAGACAAGATAGCATTAAATGTGCTCAACTTCAAACCAAGAGCACAACTTCCAACATACTAACTAATCCAAGTTTCCAACCTTAAAATCTCACCAAAATATAAACAGTAAAATCACAAATGCCCAAATAACACTATTACTTCATTCATTGCAAGAACTAAATTTGCAAATGTTTAACCAAACAACTCCTAAAAAAAATGAAATCCCAGGTCTCAAGGAACTCACTAGCAGGAAAAAGAAACTGAGGAGATGGCACAGCATCTTCAACGTGCATTATAGACTTTCCAGTGAACCGGCTTGTCAATCCAGTCAGTAACCGAGGATGCCATAACTCCCCCACTGCCACCAGCTGAACCAAGCAGGTCCATATCAAAATGCTGGAACAGACCCTTATAAACCAAACCTGCAACCGAGTCCTTTGATGCACTGGTTGCATTACTTGTACAGGTGCCTTAGTTTTATCAACCCTTGTCTGTTCCACACTCTCCGATCTAACCTCCATCTCTCTTCCTCTTCACTCCTCATTGCCGCCGACAATTCATCCCAGAACAACCACCCAGGAAAGAACAAATTTTTTTTTTTTTCACTCTAATTTGAACATGCACATTCAATAAAAATCCTAACTTGATGATTACAATAACAGGGAAAAGAAAAGCCCAATTTTATGGACAAAATGAAAATTGCGAACACAAAATTTCCTGAAAGACCCAATAAAAGAAAATTCACTTGGATTCAAGAATTTCGAACTGTAACCACCCCAGAGAAATAATCTGAAGAAAAAATAAATTTAAAAAAAAATAAAAATTTAAAGGCAACACAGACAAAAATATATCTAATTTTTAAATTCAAAGCTATCCCAATTCAACAAGGGTAGAGACTGAATCAAAGAATGTGAAATCTATACGAATGAATTTAACCCTCTATAGAAAAGGAGAGCGGCGGATTCACGGAGACAATGTGGAAAATTAGATTTGAAATAATAATAAACAATAATAATCCAAACAAATGCAGCCCACCATAAACTAGCAGTGTTTTACAACAACAAAGACTTCTACGAAATTCCTCGGGATTTTCTGGGAAAGTTTCGATCTTTCCTTCAATTCTCTTTCGCAGTGAAAAAGAAAGATCTCAGACTGTGATGTGGAGAGAGAGAAAAATATTTGTTCATTCTATTTTGTATTTTGTTGTTACCAAACAAAAATTATTAAATTATTAAACCCAAAATTATTTTATTATTTTCCAACAGTAAATTTAATTAACTTCATTCTTACCCAAAAAAAAACGTTTATTTTTTAGAATGACACGTGGATTATACATACATATGAGAATTTTCTTTTTACTAACTCCATAGTAATTGGTTGAAATTATGGGTAATTAATTACTAAAATTGAAAAATTATTTTTTGGTTTCTTGGAATATGTACCTTTTTATTCTATCGAGATTTAATGGAAGCCACATGCAACTTCTTGTTACACGTCCATTTTCTCATATGATTCTTATGGAAAATATAAATACAAAACTTCAAATATAATTAATTTTCTATATTTAATCAAAATTTCAAATTTAATGTTTGATATATATATATTTGTGAAAATGTATTTACATATTTATTTATGTTTATCAAGTACTAAACTTCACTTCTACATGAAGAATGAGAAATGCATTTAAAAAAAAAAGAAGAAGCAAGAAGGGAATAAATGATGAGCCATTATTGTATTGAAATGATTTTCTTCTTCTCTTGCTTTCCATCATTTAGATCATTTGGTATAATTTATATATATATATATATATATTAGAACTAGAAGTTGTCATCATTTTGAAAGTTTGCTTGCTATCAATTGCATACAATAATCAAACATCTTTTATTATAAAAGTTTGATTGTCATAAGCATTAGTTTGATCTTATATTTAATTTTTATTTGAAAAAATTCTTACATTCGTATAATATTTATAATATAAATTTTTTATTATATTAATAAAATTTTAAAACTATTAATTGTTGTTTTATTGGTCATAGTATTAATGGTGAAGATATAATAAAGGCTTCTTTAGTTGTTGAAGGTACTCCAATAAATAGCACATTCTATCACCTAATGAATTTTAGGAGTATTTCATTTATTAATTAATTAATTAAAGAAATTTAGGATCGAAATTCATATTTAAGAGAGTTGGTGGTACAATTTTAATAATATTAGAATTTAGGGGCTCAATGGAAATAACACTAAAATTATACATAGAAATATCCTTGAAGTGGGGGTGCAATTAGGAAACCAAAAATATATATGTATTAATTAACATTTTATTTTTATTTATTATATATTTTTGTTTACGGAAATCGGAAACCAGCAAAGAAACCGAGGAAAAAAATTCTCATTGTCTTCGTAGTCCTTATCGGAAAATCTTCCCCATCACTTTCTTCCGGCGATTCGTCCCAGAATCTACCCCTAATTCAATCTCAATCCAACGCAGATATAACCACAATCGCAATTACCAGACGGGGATTTTCTTTTGCTCTGTTTTTATTAGCCATGGGTTATCACGGGAGAAACTTTTTTTCTCTCTTCATAATGATTTTAGGGGTTATATGTATATCCAGGGTTCAATCGCTCCGATTTGATCTGGAATCCGGTCACACGAAATGCATAGCTGAAGATATTAAGATGAGTTCGATGACTGTTGGCAAATATCATATCGTTAATCCTAGTGAAGGCAATCCTTTGCCTGATTCTCACAGAGTCACCGTTAGGGTATCTTTCCAAATCTATTCTCCTTTCCTGCGGTTTTTTGGGGCAAACTTTAGCTGAAACTTTTATGCAGATTCAAATGGCGTAATTGGGGCTTTTCGTTGATTTTATTCTTGTATGATTCGGATTGTTTTTGTTTTGTTTTTTCCTCTTCGCTCAAATTTGGCTGTTTTTTTTTTTTTTTTCTTCTTTTCTTCTTGGGTTTTTTTTTTTGTGTGTGTGTGTTATTGAAAGAGTCTTAGATCTCTTCACAGTCAAATTTGACATTTTGTTTTTATGTTATTCGAGCTCTCTTCAGCTATCAAAGGAAGATTTTTCTGAATTTCTTTAAAAATTCCCATTCTCTTACTCTCGTATAAACAGAAGCAGTGCTTCATTTATTATGGTCGAATTGAAAATTTGTGTGGGATATGTTTTCTGACATGAACTTCCGTTTGGATACGTTGCGTAGGTGACATCTTCTTATGGGAATAACTATCACTATGCGGATCATGTGAATTCTGGACAATTTGCTTTTCAAGCTACAGAAGCTGGTGACTACATGGCTTGCTTTTTTGCAGCTGATCATAAACCGTCTGTTACTATGACTATTGACTTTGATTGGAAATCTGGTGTTGCTGCTAAAGATTGGTCTAGCGTTGCAAAGAAAGGCTCTGTTGAAGTAAGTACCTTCTCAATCTTCACCTGATGTAGTTATGAGTAAACCTACTTGTATACGCTTGCAAACTTATAATTAACAGATTATGCATAATTACTTAATGTAAAAGCATGAAAGGTGATAAAAGTACAATTATTTAATAATTATGCACAATTACTTATTTGGATGTGACCTGTGCTCATGGCCAATAGGCGTCATGTCAACTGCTCCTGGAAACTCAAGACCTGTCCTTGTGGGTTGATCTGGTTATCTCATGGAAAATTAGTGATTGAAAAGTGGATTGTGGTTTACTCATCTTTTTACATGGTTATAAATGTGGTTTTTGTATGAGGTTTAAGCATTTACTGCTGCAATGCTGCTAGTTTTTTTTTTTTTTTTTTCTCTTTTCTTTTCTGCACATTTGCTGCTGCTTTACTGATTGATTGACAACAAAATTGTCATGCACATTTTATTGTTGGCTTTCTACCAATGCAGCCTATGACAAACTATATGATATGTAATATATATTTGGCCTTAAGTAGCTTATGATGATGCCATAATTTGAGGGAATAAAGCTACTTCCTTTAGGCATGCCAATTGGATGTTTTCATGGTATATGATACTAGTTCATGGAGTCTGTTTGTTTGGGATTCTGTCTTCAGTGAATTTTGTGACTTTCAAATATGTGCTTGTACTGTGTGCTTCGCGTTTGTTCTTTTAATTCTTCTTGAAGTGGGGAAAGGGTCAGTATGGCTCCCTCTAAGCTGTTCTTAAAAGATGAACAACTTTAATTCCTTTCATCTGGCTACATTATTTCACATTTACATAAAAGATTCTCAATATGATTCTACAGAAGTAACCAAGATACAAACAGAACAGTGAGGTTCTTGAGTTACTTCAAGTTGGTGAATCCTTTTATCAAACAAGTATTTGAAAGTGCTAAACTTTCTTTCTTTTTCACCTATTGTGTCAGGTTTTCATGAGGAGTCGGATGTTTTCAATTGTGTCCATTGGTCACACAACCATAGATGATCTTTGAGTATTGAGTATTTGTTGTTGTTTATCTTCTGTTGATTTGATTTAATTATTAGCTTCTATACTTGCAGCTTTCTGACACAAGAATCTCCCTCCTTATCCAATCTGAGAATGTTGATTTTTCTCATTCTAATAAGTTACCCATTGGAATTAGATCTTGTATAGATATTTATGTTGATTGAGATGCACTTCAGTATTCTCCTGAATTTTCAGGTGGTCTGAAGTTTGTTCTGTGAGAAGTGGGTTTTCAATTAAGCTTTTAGGTGCTCTTTTGTGGTGTTAGAATGCTTGATTAACATAGGGACATATTCACTTTGCGCTATCAAAATTATTGGGTCTTGTCATGCGGTATTTCTGAATTTCAGCTCTTTAGTAATCTATGGTAAATGAGAATTGTTCAATATGCAATCTCTGCCAAAATGTTGAACATGTTAGTAAAGCCATAAAAGGAATGAGTATATACTGAAAGCATTTATTAGGGAAAATATCATTGAATGGAAAATTCGCCTAATTTTGGAAGTATATAGACCAATTTAGAGAACCTTGGAAATTTAGATGGAAATGTTAGGAATGCAGTGAATTTGGCTGGCAAATTGAGTTTTCCCTCTGAACAAATTTAAAATGTTTCATTCATAAAGCAGCAGTAACTTTTTCATCATGTGCTATACTTTTAACTTCTTTTAGTTATTTTTATTTGTTTTATATTCTTGAACTATGCACGGTAGTAGTTGATGATGTTTGTGCTCACTCTCCCATAATTACCAGCTGATGGAATTGGAACTGAAGAAAATGTATGATACTATTCTAGCAATTCATGATGAGATGTTCTATCTCCGTCAGAGGTGAGTTGCACAATCCCACAGGGACAACTTCCAATTCAAATGGATCTTCTGACGTGTGCCTTATTTTTCTTTTGTTATCTTTTGCTGCAGGGAAGAAGAAATGCAGGAACTCAACCAATCTACCAACAATAAAATGGCTTGGTTGAGTTTTCTGTCACTTTTTGTTTGCTCTGCGGTGGCCGGATTACAGCTTCTACATTTGAAGTCATTTTTTGAGAAGAAGAAACTTATTTAAAGTCAACCAAGACACATTGTAGTTGCTTACTCTTTGTTTGTGTACAATTTTTTGACAATACAACGAAAGCACTCGACTTTCTTATGACTTAAGTCCGGTAGAAAATAATATTTAAAAGGTAATTATTGGTGAAAGATTGTCTATTTTTATGGGTTTTTTCCCCTTGTCTCAAGTGCAAATTTCTTTACTGAGTGGCCTTTCCTCGAGAATTTAAACTAGTAATTAAACTTTATGCATCTATTGCAATAGTTTGCATGCTGGTTTAGCGTGTGCTTATACTTGTAGAACTAAAAATGTAACCGAGGCATTTCAGAGCAAGACGGTGCAGAAACTATTGACATTAACTAGTTAGTCATAATGGTTCGAAGTTCGGTTTAAAAGGAAAAAGAATCACACCATTTGTCCAAAATAACACGAGATGAGTACTAACAGAGGATGTCAGGTTGTCCACACGAGATGAGTACTAACAGAGGATGTCAGGTTGTCCACACGAGATGAATAATATCACCATGTGTCTACACCAATTCCTTTGCAGACAAAGGAAAGAGACAATAAATTGGAGGTCGGTAGCATTAACGTGATTTAGCGGCAATTCACAACAAAACTACAACCAAATTCCTACACATTTATTACAAGCTAAAACTGACGTAGCGCATATAGAATTCAGCATGTTGATATAACATAACACAAACAGGAGAAGAATGACAGACTTATGGCCACAGAGAGCTCCGGAAACATCTTTTCCTGGCTATTTAAAAGCTCTTCCTATTTGGAGACCTGAGAGCTTTCGAACTACATGAATAAATATTTGCAGAAAAGCCATTATGCTCAATACTGTAGTACAACTGGGATCACAAAGAATAGGTTACAATAAAATCTTTAAATCTGAAGGGCTTCAATCTATTCACAATCCCATTGCAGGCTTATGCTTTGGGGTAAATGTTCAGGACAACATTTTCTTTGAAGTTCTTTGATGTCAAGAAGTAAAGATGTTCCAGTGATGATCACTGGGCAAATTCTCCTTAATTTTTTCCATTCTCTTCAGAATCTGCAAGAAAGAAGGCCTCTGGTTCATATCTGCTGCCCAGCACTTCTCAACCAACCTATTAACATAATAAAATTAGGTACCAGATATACACTGTTGTAGCAATCAAAGTTCTAAGCAAACTATTAGATTGAGTACTGGAGCTAAACAGCAATCAAAATTTGGCTTCTCAATGACACAAACTCTATTCTTCGTTCTATACCTAATTCCAAAAGCTATGTTATCAATTCTTTCATTATAAAACCTATCCTTTGTTAGACCAATTGAAAGGTTATACTGAGCGGTGGTGGTCACCTTTGAGGGTGTGCGGAACTTTCGGATTAAAAAAAAGAAGAAATACTTATGTGGAAAACTATAAAAGGGTAAGGTAAGGTAAGGTCTAGTGCTTCCAAGACTTACTCTCTCAATTCAGGAAGAAAGCCCTTGGCCCTAAACATGGGCCTGTGTCCTTCTGCAACATATTTAGCCGCCTCATATGGTTCATAGTGCGAAAGTGGTGGATCTCCTTCAAGCATCTGCATGATTTGTTATTAATATATTTCAGCTTACTTAGATAGTGTTTATCCTGTTTTCATTTATTTTAATTTACAACGACTCAGTTACCTCATACAATATCATGGCAAAGGAGAAGACATCAACCTTCTTATCATACTTTCGATGCCTGAACACTTCAGGAGCCATATATCGATCTTTTTTTTTACATGAGAAGCCAGAAAAAGTTAGCCAGTGAAGAGATAATTCTAAGCAGACAGAAAAAATGTAGATGGTTGCTTACAGCTCCCAGTCTCTCCAGTCATTTTGTATACATCATGACAATTCTGGACTCTAATGAGTTTGCTCAACCCAAAGTCTCCAACTTTCAAATGGTCTGCACTGGAATTGACCAAGAGAACATTCCTGAAAAAAGAAACTATTCAGAAGATAGCTACATACTTGAGAAATAAGACACACCTACAGAGAATGAGAAGTGCATTTACATGCACATTGTATGTGAGAGAGGGGGTGCATCATTTCGTTTTTGCATTTTTCATTACGTTCGTGTTCGAAATTATAAGTGAAATCATACAAATTATGCTTGGATGGTTAACCATTGGCTAATGCATAAATTTGATCCTGAGTAAAATAATTACTGACCTTGGCTTTAGATCTCTGTGAATAACAACATTTGGTTCATTGTGAAGATAGGCCATGCCCCTGTAAACATATATATATATATATATATATATATATTATATATATTAGTTTAGAAAAGAAAAAGGAGGAAGAAGCATATAAACAAGAAAGAATTACAGCTTAATATGAAAGAAATTTAGCTACGCAAGGATAATCAAGAGAACAGTTCTCTTTCCAACCTAACCACTTTCCAGCTACACCATTCTGGTACAGCATATAAGGTTTTCAAAATGACTGAAGCTCTTCGATGAAAGTAAAAGGATACAAAAGGAAAAATGCAGAGTACCTTGCAATATCTAATGCAAAATTTACAGCAGTTAATGGACTAAGTGCACCCTTTTCCTTCAGGTATTGATGAAGATCACCCTGCAACAGGATGTGAAATTCAGGTGGTAAGTACACCATGTCCACTTTATATGGAGAAGCATCCATTGGCAATGAGAAACAAAATTTAGCAATTGCAATGACTTACTCCTCTCAAATACTCAGTAATTAACATTAAAGGTTTCTTTTCGGTAACAGCGCCAAGAAATTGAACTATATTTGGATGGCGAAGCTTCACTAGCAAATTTACTTCATGCCTGAAGTCCTGGCTATTGAGAGCAAGAACATAAGTTAATTATAACAGTTATAGTTAGAGTCACGTAAGCATCATCAATACCAACATTTAACTTGCCCTATATAGTCTTCTTACATAAAAATTCCCACTGAAATTTAACATGTAAGCTATTTTCAAGTATGTCCTTATTCCACTAGTATAAAACTTACATCACCAATCTATCATCTGAGAGATTTGGAAGGATACGTTTCACAGCTACAGGTGTTCCTCTCCAATGGGCTCTGAGTATCTCACCAAAAGATCCCTGCAAAATACCCAGGCAAAAAACATTAAGATTGTAACACAAAATCACGGACTATCAATCAATATAGTTTTATGTAACATTGACTAAGTTTTTGGCTCCATGGGATGACATCTCATAGAAACATCCACAACATAAAGATAACAACTCCAATAGGAACTAATGATTTGGAACTTATTTTCCAGAACATTCATAAAAAAGTAAGAAATAATTATAATAAAGACAAAATCCACCAACTTAATATATAAAGAAGGAAAATTGACAACTTCATAGAATACAGTTCTCTTTCCAAATAAAATTCAGACCTTTCCTATAATTGCTGAATTTGAGAAATCCAGCTCAGAAGGATCAACCTCCCAATCACATTTATTTGGTAGAGGGGGAGGTACTGGTCTAGGTTCGAAATGGCTGCCATTCTGTCCCTGCAGTATTTGGGAGTAAAACCCATATCAGAGAGGATAGTGACAAAATAGTAGTATTCTGATGATGACAGAGAGATAAATTCTGTTGATATAAACTGAAAAGATGTTGACTTGCAGTGCAAATACTTACCTTTTACCTAATAAAAGAAGCAAATGAAAGGAATACAATTCATGTTCAACAGATATGTAAAGAAATTTCTTTACTCCTCCAAAGGAGATCTCAATAACTAATGAAAAAAGACAGAGATGGAGCACTAAACATAACTAGACTGTTCAATACACCTCCAAATCATGTCTATATCTGAATCCATAAAACTTAGCAACAGACATTTTGTAAACTCATGATTATAAACTGTAATAAACCTAGGATACATACTTAGGCTGATAAATACCCCCTCCAATTTTTGTTTAGATCTAAATTCACACGACATCGTGGCAGATGAAATCAAGACTAGAAATTGTAATAAGCCTATCCAAGGAAACATATATACATACATTTTATAATAGCTACTTCAACTTGCTACCTATGATACACCAGATCTAAGAAAAATTCCCAGGAAACAATGAACAAACCAGAAACTAGAAAGAGAGGCATAAACTTTGAGAAATAAACAAACAGAAAATGAGATTGAGTCAAAAGAAATTCTAAGAAAAAATACGGAAAATAATCAGAGAGAATCTGAGACTTACAAATGACAAACCACCATACGATTTCAAATATTCAATCATGCCAAGCTTTTTGGAGCCTTCTGCATCAGCTAGCGGCTGTCACCATGAACATGGAGGTGAAATGAAAAGAAATTAGGAAAATCATCATAAGTAGAAACCAACGCTTCACAAAACAAATAAGATTCTTTCAGAACCTCAAAACTGTCATTGGTTATTGACAGTTCCCGGGGTATATTGCATTAACAAAAAAAATGTTGTGAAGAAACAATCCCCAGATCAGACTGGCAAGTAAATAGATTGCGATTACTGTACATGCTTTTATCCCAAGTCCAGGAAACCAATTTCAAAATTTGGATCATCATCACAAGGACTCAAAAGATAGCTTATCAACTATACTATTGATGAACTGAATGTGACGAGACTTCAGTCATATAATACACACTGCTTAAACCACTTAGAATTTGGGCAATTTTTCACTCTTGTTCTACCACCTCAGCATAATTCACACCTATGATCTAGACCCAAGGCAACAAACGAATGCCAATTGAAGTGGTACTCCATTTCTCCTTTTTACTTTTTATTCAGGTCAGAACTAGTTTACCAATGAGGTTAACTCTAAATCAACAAAATTTAACTAGATTTCCAGGTTTGAAAATTTTCTTTCCTAATATTATTTAGATGATTGCAGTACAAAATATGGAACATGTAATTTGAAATAATTTAAGCAAAAAACTCATCAAAACAGAGACGTTCAATTTCTTGTGAATCTTTTGTTCTTTTAGTGTACGTGTGTTACGTAAGTGATATTAGAAATTAAGGGCAAGTGGTTGCAAATGTGAATAACTCTCTACCTTTTGTTTCTGAGCATGCCAAGCAAGAAATTTAAGATAATAACGTTTTCTTCAAATAAATAAATAAATAAGAAAAGAAAAACAAGAAAATGATCATTTATTTTAAATACCTAATCGATTATTTCCAAGTTAAAATATGATTTTTTTTTACCTTTTCTTTTTGCTGAATAAGTTAACTTGAATAGTGAAATTGAAAAGCATAAATCATAAAGCTCACGCTTATATGTGCAATAATTTTGCATAATCCTTCAACCCAAGAGCACAGGAAATGTTTCAATTTGAAACTAGGTAAAACGAATGGGGCATTAGTAGATGAAAAATTAAAGCTCGGACAAATTTACCGTGTTCTTCCATCGATCTTGAGCGTTGACATCAGCTCCAAATTCGATCAAGGTCTTAGCAACATCAATCAAACCATGGAGCGCAGCCACGTGAAGCGGAGTCCTATTGTCGTAATCCTTAGCGTGTACCAGATTCGGATCTTCCTCCAATAGCTTCCGAACCGCCGCGGCATCATTTTGATGCGCGTGCCATAATATCAACGACGTTCTACTAACTCTAGCCTTCTCTTTCTTTTTTTCATTAGGCGGAGCATCTCCGGCGGAGTGACCTGAGCCACTTTCGCTTCCGCTCATTTTGGATCAGAAATTCGATTATATGTGAACTTTACTGTAATTTATGTATCTTCCCCCTTTTGGAACCTTTTGGAACTCTAAAGAGTATATATATATATATATAGGCGTACTTAGCCCCAATATATATTTATATATATATTTAGAGGCGCGTTTTTTTGCATTTTTTGGACATTGACTTTTAGTTTAAAAATAATAATTTATTAATACTTTCTTCCAGAAATTTAAGTATTTTATAAAATTATTACTTGAAATATATTAGTGAAAAAAAAGTTTATAAGATAAAACCTCGTGAATTATGGATTTAACAAGTTTTATTTAAGATAATTGTTTTCATAATTAATTGATAGAGAGTATAGGGGTACATCAATAAAATAAAATTTTAAGTTTAATAATTTTCATTTTTTTCTTTTTAACAATATTTTGATATTTATTTATTAAAAAATTTTGGGGTCAATTATAGGTTTTGAGTGAATTTATATAACTGGCAAATGGCAATATCTATTGGATAGAATCAGGTTCGGTCGTTGACACCGTGGCAGGAAGGATTATAAACTATGAAAATAATAGGAAGTTTTCAAGATTTATCGGACAAGGCAATAATCATATAAAGAAAAAAAAACGGAAACCAGAGTCAAAGATCCTTATTTAGCTATCAAAAAAGGAAAAACAAAAAGTCAATTTATATTACCAATGAATGATTACTAATTCCCAAAAATAAATTTTGATCCAAGTCATAAATTCTTATCTTAAATAAGTAATATTTATATATATATATATATATAATATTTCAAGAATTAGGGTAATTGATGATATCTCATGTCCCATTTGAGAACTAAAACAAGTCTAAGTCCATCATAATGTGCCATATGATGTGAAAAACAATGGTGTGCATGAACCAAAATATAATACTACCATTCTGAATCAAAGTCAGTTTCACTTTGAACAACTTTCCCCAACTTGCAAGCATTAGACCTTATTCAAGTGTTGAACATTCAGAAACTTAAAAAAGAAAACGGATTCAGATTCAATCCCAAGCTCTGATTAGGGATCTTACTCTTCATCCATACAGAAGAAACATTCTGTTCTTTTGTCGTGCTGCTTAATCAATTATGTCGGCCTTGGCTGTCAGCTGACTTCTTCCTTCCATAGCTATCCCTGTGCAGAGTAAAAGCAAATAAATTTTGGATTTCTTGAATTGTTGACAGTAAGAAATCTCATAGTCAGAGATACTTGGGGATTATGCTTTATCCTAAACACAAGCCAATTATGAAGCCTATGCAGCTTTTGAACCAAGACTTTTGCATAAATAAATAGCAGAATTTCAAGATTTAAGGTTGTTATTATCAATGAAGCAAATATATACTGTTGAAGAATATTCCTTTTTTTAGGCTAATTACAATGAGAAATTATGTTGCTGTATGCAGTTCCTATTTGCTGTTTTTTCCACTGTGGTATTTTAGTTTTAACTATAATCATCAGCTGATGAAGGGATGAGACTCCAGAACTCCTCCTATCCTAGTCTTCGAGGGATCGTTTACGTGCCCTCAATTTAAGCTTCAAGTTTTCAGGTAAAGGTGGTGTCCTCCCTCTACGGAACAGAACTGCAAGAGCCCTTGTCATCCGGCAGAGATCAAAAACCTGGAGAGAGAGAGAGAGAAAGAAGGAAAGAGATTGTGATCAAAAGTAAATAGCATTGCAAGTTTAGAAAAGACATGAGAATGTTAAGGGTGCTAGTAAAGGAGGGGAAAATGGAGGTTCCATAAGTTTCAGACTGCTTACCATGGAAGCTTCTATCTCTGCAACTCCTTCGCAATCTTGATCACCACCTTGAAGCAAATCACAATATTTTGCAGCTTCATTTTCATCTTCAAATACCTAGAACAAGAATAAATCTTAAAAACCAAATAACCTTTACAAAACAGTATCATACTTTTCAAATATAAAGGTCCAATAAGATTAGGCAACAAATATGTTTAAGAACTCACCAATACACCCTCTCTGAGATCCTCAACTAACATCTCAAATTTTGTGTCGTTCCCTGACTGCTTGTCCTGATTTTTCCTGTTTGCCCCTTTGGAAGAAAACAATTGTCCGAGCTCTCCTTCAACTTCACTGAGCAAAGAACTGGAATCTCTCAGCTTATAACTAAAAATGGTTTTATAAGACAAAACATTAGACTGAGATTCACCTGTGATCCCTTCGGATTTTCATTGTACATAACTGGTTTTCATTGTGTGTTAGCACATATACAGGTTTCTCAGTTTCTGATCTCCAAGGGTTGGCCTCCAGTACTGCAAACACAAACTATAGAGGTTAAGGGAAAAAAAAAAAAAAAAAAAAACCCATGAACCTGTAAAAGATAGATTTTGAAGTCATGGTGGCAAAACTTATTGAAATCCTTTCATAATAAATTAAAGCAAGGTGTAGGCAGAATCATCCTTCACATTGTGCTTCTTCCATCCCAGAAAAGCAATTTCAGCACTTGCTGATACTCCAGAACGGCTAAAATGTTGTGCAAGATTTTCCTTTTTCTTCCAAATCAATATAACATCCCTTTTAATCTAACCAGGAGTCATGAAATAATTATGAATGTACAACTCAAATTTTCAATATTTTCACGCTCAAACAAAAATCAGTGAACAAATTATTGCTGGATATTCAATTTCAAAGTATAATCCTAATTCACCTGTTCAAAGATGCTCAGAAAAACTCAATAATGAGAAAAGAAAAGAAATGGGGGATGGGCATGATTTTCTATAATAGCACAATCTGGAATATCTCCATCTCACACAATTCAATATCATAACAAGAAAATCCAGAGAAGCTAAGAATTGAAAGAGAAAAAAATCAATGAAGCCCCTTACCATCGTAGCTACTGGTGTCAAAAGATTGCTCGAGATGTCTACGCATATCATAAGCACGGGAAGAAACTTGTTCAAGAAATTCAGAAGAACTCCCTGGAATAGTACCGTCCATACGAAGAGCCTTCTCTACCTCTTCATCTCTCCTTATACTCTCTTCTTGTTCATCCCCTCCGCTCAACCGTGCAGAGAAGACGACATCCCTGTTAAGGCCTCTCCGACTCCTTCTACAAACCTCAACCGAATACGAAAGCTGAAACTGAGATAAGGGTTTAAGAAACGGTGAAGAAAAAGAGATTCGCCGGCGCCGGCGCTGCTGGCGGTGATTGTGAAGTGGGTTACTCTTTGGAAGAACTATCGATGGCGAAACTGATGATGAAAGTGAATCCATGAAAAACCTTCTTGATACAAAACCGATGAATCCAATTGTTCCCAAATGCAGTGATCTGATGAATTGAGATTTTTGGAGAAGGAATTGCGTGGGAGATACTGCGGAGAATTATATACTAAGGGAGAGACGGTGAAGCAAGAAGAGACGGAAGATATTTTGTTGAGGAAGGTTGGTTTTCATGGGGTTCATGTGGAGGGTTGAGATTCAAGAAGGGACGAATCAACAGTCAAATTAGTTGCTTCAGGAAAATCTCTAGTTGTCTATTCTACTGTGAAATTAAAACACCATTTTTCTTTCTTCTATTTTTCAAAAAAATTTATTTTGGAGATTATTTGGTACTGAGGTGATTCGTTAAGAAGAAAATCGCGCCTTTACAGAAACAGCTCCAACATAGTTCAATTATCAACCATTCCATGTTTTTTTTTTGTAATACAAAGTTCATGTTCATCAAACATTTACACAAATACATTTGCTCGGTAATTCAAGTCGTGAAGTGGTCATATATATATACAATCAGGCTCAATGGAAAAGTTTAAAGTACAAGATAAGAAGGATTGCCAGGACAAGGGCTGCAATAACTGAACCAATAATCATCTTGTTTCGACCAATCCTTCGGGACATAGACGTCAGGATTTTCTTACTCTTATCAATGACATCATCTACACCATGAAGCTGCAAAAGAAAGCAGAGCAATCAGATACTTGGAAGTGCATGGCATGTTATATATTTGCGATTTGTAAATGTTAAGGTTTACATGCCTTTGTGTGTGCATGCAGAAGTGTCTCCCGCTGATGATGCAAATCACCAAGGATTGAGACACCAAGCTCTTCCGTCTCCAGTGCAGCCCTGCGGCTCTCCTTGATTCTATCAGTTGACTGATTCAGCCTATCAGTTGATGTCATCAGTCGGTCTCGATGATTTGCAGCAGCCTGCAAATTTCCTTTTTCGTGTCAAAATTGCTAAACCAAATTCAGAAGAATGACAACCATAAAAAAGGATACATATATAAGAACAGGAAAGAAAAGAAATGTTGAGATCTTCAAGCCCAACCTCACGTCCAAAAGTAGGAAAAAAGGAGAGGATAGAGAGCAATCAGCAATATGCAGTTTAGACAGGAAAGTGCAACCACCAGAACAAATTATATTGATACTAATAAATTAAACTCAAAAAAGTGAATATTCATAGTGGATACAAAAATTTATAGGTATATGGCAAAACATCCTAGGGAAAAGAGAGTGGGAGTTGGGGGAAAATAAAAGAGCTGAAAATGAAATGAAGCCATGAAAGATCATGATGACTTAGGAAGATTATATGCCACACCGATAGCTAGATGTATGTAAGCAGTAAATTGTTCATCAAAACTTCAAATGTATAATCCACTATTCTGAATTCAATCAATCATATATATGTGTATGTGTGTGAATACCACATTGTAAAACTAGATATTAAATATTTGAAATATAGAGTTCCCCAATAACAGACTAGTAACTTTTTTATATCTACCGATCCCTTACTCATAAAACAAATTCAAAGGTCTCTTTGAAAATATTGTTAAAGGAAAGGCAGGCCAATTATTTAAGAAATCTTCCTCCATAGGTATGTCCCTAATGCAACCCAAAAAAAGAGTACGAAATCTGATTTTTAGGTGATTTGAACTGTGAGGACTGAATATTCTTGAGACAAGCAGTAAGGCAAAACAAGTATTCCTTTCAAGAGAAAGAAATTCCCTAATGCACGTCTTTCTCCTGTTTACAGCATTCAACAGGGTTCAAAAAATATTTTAAGCCTCCAATCACATAAATCTTGCCAATTAACCAAATCTTGCCAGCAATCCTATTCAAAGACTTTTTTTTTCTTTTTTTTTTTTTTTGATTGGTATTTCCTCCAAACTTCTTACTTTAATCCCTAATGTTTCAAACATTTCCAAAAGTGTGAGCACTAAAATTTTATCATTTTAAGAAAAATGTTGTCTTAAGGCAGACTTTCCCAAATTTTGATTTTTTCCCTCAAACTTTTTTCTGTTTGGATCATGATTTTTCAAAGTAATTTGTGTTTTTCAGCAGCGTCAGCACAATCGAAACTCTTGAACAGCGATATAACCAAAGGATAGAATTGTAGCAAAATACTAAGCAAAGTCATTCACAAATAACTTAAATATCATAATAAATCCTTCATGTATTTTTAAGATGAGAACATACCACATGTGAATTAAGCATTCCAGCCTCTAATAGCTCTTCATGTGCAGTTTGGTTAGAGTTTCCTGATGTGATCTTTTTAACTTCCTTTTTCAATTTGTTTAGATCAGATTTATACTCCCTCAGTTTAGCAAGCAACATTGCTTTTAAACTCGGCTGCAAACTTCTTGCCTCAAGATCCATCTTCCGTATCTAGAAATGAACAAAAAAACCTTAATTATAAATCCGTATACAACAGAGAAAATTCAGCATAAGATAACTGAAAGTGTTCAACAATACCAGAACATCTGCATCATCAATGCCAGCTTTAATTTCAGAAACATGTGCCTTCTTTTGCTCTGCAAACCAAATATTTGGAAATAAGAACCATAGTGATCAATTTCAACCCCTTAATTATTTAATTTCTAAAGGAAAAAAAAAAGAAAATTTAATTAAGACACTCTTTAGAATAGAAACAAAGAAAAGCAAACAAATTCAACCATTAGGTATGAAATTCGGTTTCATAAATTGAAGGAGAAGCAATATAATTGAGTAAAAAGAATGAAAATAATATATATTATCAGCCAATGAATAACAGTGAACCAGTCATCAATTCAATTCTGCTCGATTACAAACAAATCAATTAAAATTTCATAAACATTGAGAAATAAAATAAAATAATAATAATAATAATAATACACACTCGAGAACATATTCAAGATATAAATTTTTATATATTTATTTATTAATCAAATACCTCCATCAGGAAGAACAGCAGTAGAATTACACTTCCTAGACAAGTTTGTAGACAGTTCACAGTACTGCCTCTCGTAAACTTCGAACACCTCACTCATCTTCCTTTCTCCTCAGAATTCAATCCAATCCGATTACACCTAAAACAAATTCAAAGAATTAAGTTAAATCGAGCGAATATTTTCCTCTCGAAATAAATCGATCCAACAACCCTTACCGAACCAAATTCAGTGCCCTAATTCTGAACAAAAAAAAAAAAAAGCATTCCCAGGTCTGTAAATTGAAACTAAACAAAGAAAAAAAAAATTTACCAGAGAGTGAAACGAGTTGACTTCGATCGAATCGATGGAAGAGAAGAAGTTGTAGTAGCCTGCTGCAGGATTTAGGAAATTGTACTAAGAGAGGTTAGTTGAATTGGAAAAATCTAAACCAAAATATTGAAATCTTAAGGAGAACGTATCGGCACCTAAAGAAATAAAATAAAAATAAAAAATGAGACGGAGAACGCATTCTGATATTTTCGGTATTGCTTTCTTTTGAGAAAACATAATAAATGCGTTCTGATAAAATGTTTGCCTATATGAAACGCTATTAATTAAGAGTCAAAAGTCTAATTATGTATATAACATTAGTATGTATTCAAACTAATCAATGTTCAAATTAATTATGTCTATGTCATAAACTCTAATTTAAACATAAACTTCGGAACCTTACCAAAGTTCCTTACCACTTCTATTACATTCTAACTAGAGTTAAATTTGGATTTTATAATGGGCGAAGAAACTCAACCATATTATATATATACATATACATATATATAATTTTTTAATGCACGTGTCTATTAATAATATTGTGTCCCCTGGAGGGGAATTCGTTTACTTTTAGAGACAAAATGCATGTGGGAGTGATAAATAATATAATAATTGTAAAAGAGAAAAACATTTTGGAAAAATTAAGGCATTAAAGAGTCCTTAGAAGCTGCTGTTTTTTTTTTTTTTCTTTTTTCTAGACATGAATTCGTATAATTATTGTGTCAGTTGTTTGGAACTATCCATGCACAACTATATATATATATATAGTATGTATATTCCTAAATTATCAAAATAATATAATTCAATATTTGACATATAATAATATTAATAATAATGCAACATACACTAGAACATTCGGGATAATTTCCAAAACTGGAATAGAATGTTAGGATAATTCTTGCATTTAGTTGGATATCTTTGTGTTCGAGCATTTAATGTAAAATATAAAGTAATATTATATAAAATTACAAGTTTAACTAAACAACATAAAATTTTATTTTTCATCATTTATATATATATATATATAGAAAATTACTAACAACAATGATTTGAGCTAAGATAACAATATTAATTAATGATTAATTGAACTAATAAATTCAAAAATTCTTAATTTAATAAAAAAAAATGAAAATAGATTTTTCAGAATATTGAATTCCAATACTTGTTTTTGTCGTCTTCAAAATTATAATAATAACCGTCGTAGCAGCCACCAAGATTATTGTTATCGTGATCGTGATCGTTAAATTCATTAATCATATTATTAAACATTTGATCAACATCATTGTCCGTCAAAAGATCTTCTCCTAAACCTTCCAAGAAACTTGGACCTCCTCCTCCTTCTTCTTCTTCTAGAAGCATCTTATTATTAATACACGAAATATTTTGATCGTGGTATTCAAATATTTCTTCTGACTTATTTGGGTACGGCTGGACGACGTGGTTAACGTTGTTGTTGTTGTTACTAATCATCGTCATCATGTGATGATTATTATTATTTTTATGATGATCGGAGGAGAAGTTGAAGACGGAGGTTGGAGATTCAAGGGCTCCAAGATTAGAATTAATCGTGGTCGTCCATTGTTTGTGCCAGGCTTTTAGTATATCAAGACTTGGAGGTATCGTTAATGGCTGCTGTTTTAAGGGAGGAGGAGGAGGAAGAGGAAGAAGACGGGGACGGGGAGTAATAACGGAGGAGGAGGAGGAGGAGGAGGAGGGTATAATAGTCATTTTAGATTCTTTGGCGAGTCTAGCTTCGGCTTCGAGTCGAGCATTTTCCCATTGAGCCATGTGGTTAAGATGAGTGTGTTTTGAGTATTGGGAATTGGAGCCGAGAAGAAGATCGAGGGCGTTGTTTTTTGGTTTATGAGTAACGGGATCGATTCCCATTTTCGTTAATCTCTTCTTCAAATGTGTGTTCCAATAATTCTTTATCTCGTTGTCCGTTCGTTTTGGCAAGTGTGTAGCTATTGCTGACCACCTATACATACATATATTATATGTATATCAAGAAAAGTACAATCATAAATATATATATATATATTGGTATGTATGTATTTAAGTTTGTGTACCTGTTTCCAAGAAGTGCATGGAGTTGAATTATGGTTTGCTCTTCTTGTAAACTGAATTTACCACGTTTTATGTCAGGTCTCAGATAATTTGTCCATCTCAGTCTGCAACTCTTGCCACACCTCTGAAGTCCTATACACACACACACACATATATATATATATACACACGTACCACAATTTAATTAATTAATTTATAAAACTCAAAATCAAAACAAACAAATTTAAATCATAATCAATCTACGTGACCATGCATCAATTAATACATGCATACATACATACATACATATATATATAAAAGATTCATAATGCATAAAGCAGTTATAAGATTCATAATACATAAATGTTACATTTGTTGATTATAATAAAAAATACATTATAAATGTTACATAAGTTTGGATAAGTTTGAAGTTTAGAGTTATGATGATTTAAAAAAATAAATTCATGGTGCATATATATATATATATATATAATATATATATATATATATTATATATTACCAGCTTTTGCAGGGAGAGCGCGCCAACTGCCATGGCCAAAACGATCAATGTATGCTAAAAGCTTCTGATCTTCTTCAGGTGTCCATGGTCCTTTCTTCAACCCTACTTTCTCACAACATGGTGATCTTCCCATTTTCCACCAATTGATATATCTTCTTCTTCTTCTTCTTCTAGCTAGTATGTATATATAATATATTTATAAAAATGGAAAAGAAAACAAAGAGGAACAGGAATTGCAGATTGAGATGTCCAAAATCCAGAACTATTGTAATTTATATAGGAGAGTTGGAGGGTGAAATTTTAATTAGGAAATATTATTTTTAAAAATAAAAAACGTGTGAACTGGACCCTAATATCTGGGACCTCGCTACCTACTTGCTACTTAGTCCCTACTATATTTCTACTTCTTTCCTTTTTCCTTTTAACTATTTATAGTTTTTTATTTTATAATAAATATTAAATTCATAAAAACGATGTATCATAACAGATAATATAATTGAATCTGAGTTTTATTTTTAATAATATCACTAAACTATGAATAATATTTTGTATGATTAGGTATATATATTCTATCTAACATTTTATGTAATATATATATATATATGAAAAAAAATGTAATGTTTATGAGGGGAAAAAAAGGATTTTATTTTGAATAGAATTATATTGAAAACATGAATGGAAATAAATATTGGTAAGTCTTCTTATTAAATGAGTTGAACAGTAAAATCTCAACACCACCATTAAATTTCACCAATTGCAATAATTTCTTGGTAGAGATTTGTGTACAATAGTGATAATTGTTACCATACCACAACTATATGCAATATATATAAATACACACACACACATATATATATATATTATATATATATATATATTATTGAAAAAAGAAAAAAAAACATAATAATAATAAATGAATCAATAGAAACATTCTTTATGTTTCTTTTACTTGTTATTAATTTTAATTATTTATCGTATCATTTAAATTATGTTTACATTTAAACTCTGTTTTATTGTATATATAAAAATAATAAGTATGATTGGTTAATGATGAAATATTAACAAATAAAAAAGGAAAATTGGAATGAGAGTAGAAGACATGATTTGGAAATGGGGGTAGGGATAAGGCAAAAAAAGAAAAGAAAAAAACAAACTTTAAGATTGCTTAAACAAATTTGGGGAAGACATGATGCGCAAATAATTCGGTGAAGGCATTGATGAGTGGCATTGAAGCCAGTTTAAGAGTGGGATGGTGGTACATTCAAATTAATTCAAGAACAACACAGAAATTAATAATTAGAATAAAAACTCATCTGGTAGAAGAAAAAAGATGTCTTTCATGTCTGACATCTTTGGGGAAAAACTTGGGAGGACTATCTTACATTTTGGTCCTTATGGCTCTTCAAAAATAACTTGTCTTAAATGTTAAATACAAATAGATTTTCAAGTTATATTACCAACAATACAGATCGTTGCCAACCAACCACATTTTCTTTAAATCAAAGAACAATAACAAAGACTATTTCAAAGAATAATTAAAGAGAATTGTGGATTTAGGGAAAAGGGAATGAAAAATGAGTGGATTGAATTGTTTCTTTTTAAAAATAATAAAATTGGATACAAATTGAATTAATAATAATCAATATTTTCCCCCTATTCTATCCTTACATTAAATTTTGATATTTAAATATCTTTAAAATTTCCAACTAACTAATTTGGACAAGAGAAATAAACAGCACAGCAGATATATATCTCTAGCCGTGTACGTTAACATGGCTGCTACCAGTGGATGCAGCCAGTAATATAGACTGCAAAGACCTGGGAGTTCCTGTCAGCTTGGTGTTTTGAGTGCTTTGTTAGTGTAACTATATATGCAGATTTCATGTAAATATACTAGTGTAACTAAGCAGTCATTATCCTAGAAGTACACATAGAAGATAAACGGAATATCCTTTGTGAGGAAATCAAAAGGAAAAACCCCTGAAAGAATATGAAAGATTTGCCAGAAGATTCTAACACTATATTTTTAAGAAGCATTAAGGACAACTGAAGACATCAATTTCAAATGTAGAACAAACTACTTCAAACAAAGATACAAGTTACACAGATTTAGATTCTATACAATATGAGTGGTTGAATACAATGCTTGAGTGGAGAAGCAAACCTAATGATGATGAGTATGCTCGGGAAAGAAGAGGATACTCCTCGTTTCATATACTTTTGTTGATACAACACATAATGACTTCCTGCAGAAGAAATTTCAGAGAAAGATGGCAGCAAGATCCAAAAATAAGAAAAATCCTATTGTTAATTGAGATGATAGCATGTAGCAAGATAAATTACCAAAGAAACAGGGTATATCTCACAACAGAAGGGAAGAAGAACTCTATTCCTTTCTAGCGGAATCAGTTTCGTTGGATGTGGGACTTGCTCGTATCTCTCCAGGGTTAGTCTCAGATTGTTCTGCTTCTTTATCAGGAAATAGTTCAGATTGTAGAGAAGGCACGATGTTATTCACATGCAACCATGTAAGTTCCCACAAGCTATCCCCTCCAAGAGCACTTCTCTGTACAAGAACCCCCTTTGTCTTCATTACATGCAACGTGTTCTTTAGAAGGTCAGGCACTAGCTCCTGAAGTTTCTCACTCCGTTTACCCCTGACTTTCACTTTCAAATATTTTTCCATTCTACTAAGCACACCCAACCATAATTTGCAGAAGGTCGTCAATTGTGACAGCTCAGGAAGTAACTGTAGAAACACCTTAGTTAAGAGCTTCAAGGCAAGGACAAGGGTCCCTTCCATGTTTCTGTAGTCTTTCTGTGAGTGCCCCTGTGCCAGTTCAATTAAGTCATCAAGCATAGTGAAGATGACCATATCAAAGCACTGCAACCACAAAACATGCGGCAGGCGAATTCCATCCACTCCAGTCAAGCACATTTGCAAAGATAAAAGAGCATGGTTTCTGACTTCCTCTCTCTGGTCCAGACAAACCTTCCTCAGTGCCTGGGCAAGCCTCAGCCACATCTCTCCTATATCCTGTGACAATTTTACAGCTTCTGCTTCTACTGTACCCGACTTAGTATCATCAGCCCACTGTGATAAACAAGACACAGAATATGCCATAAGATCCACTGCACGGACAGATCTATCAGCCTGTCCAATGCGAGACTCTGCAAACTGCCTTGCTGCATCTATGCAAAGAACATAATTGACTTGTGACAAATGGGCTCCCTCAGACATGATAAACAGCAAAGCATCAAATCCTGCTTCTGAGGCTTCAGGGTGTCTAGCTGTGATAGAAAGTAGAGATGCAATAGTTCGCCAACCCAGTTGTGATCTGATGTGAGTGGCATTAGCTTTCACCAAACGACTCACCTCCTGAGTGATTTGCTCACAGTAAGCATCAGCAACCCTTGCATCAAGTTTGAGAACCAGTTGTAATGATCTCAAAAGTTCATCAGCTAAGTTTTCTTTGTAAGGAAGCAGACGCTGGCAGATGCGAAGGAGTCCAAAAACAGCCTTCTCAACCAGGGCACAGGGCATTACAGTTGACTGAACAATGTTAGCAATATGCTCATACACACCTTGCCAGAGAAGTCCAATTCTATCCCGATTGTTCAAAGTGATTGCAATAAGTAACTCTAAGCAGAAAACTGCAGTGTCTTCATCCTCGGGGGAATTACTACCCCTCTGAGGTCTCCCTGCAGCCCATATGAGCGCGCGGGCAAGCTGTAACAACGATTCAGCTAGAAGAAATTTACTTTCTGTGAATATGCTGTCAATATGACATTTTTGAATTGTCTGAAGTGTACGTTGATGAGCAGCAAGTTGCTGTTCAGTAGGCTGAGACCTTGGTTCTTCAGTATCTAACGATAATAGTTGACTGAATCGACCCATTAGTCCAGAAGATCTTCTAGGTGTTCCTATAGATTGCATCTGAACGGAAGATAGTGAATTTGTGAGGGGCTTCCCATGTCCAGGCTCAGAAGACATGTCTGAGTCATCAGCTGCATCACTGGCCACACGTGCAGGAAGAAGACCAAGCTTATGCAACCTTAAGATGCAATCCAATATATTTCTCCATCCTGTACGAATGAAGTCACCATATCGGTTTGCTATAGTGAACACTGTGACAGTTGCCATCCTAGCCTTGCCATCATCACCAAAGGCTAGAACCGGTTCCTCAACTGATGAGGGGTTTAACAGTGTAGTGAACTTACAGAGAGACACTACAAGATCATCTAAGACATCTTCAAGATGGTGGCATGCTGAAATTTTTGCTACAGCTAGAAACCCGTCAATGCATGTTTGGTAAACATCTTCATGTTCTGCATGATAAAAAACCACTGAGATGGCAGCAATTGTTGGACCGGACATTATAGCAAACATGTCATGGTCAAGGTGTGCCCTGGAATCTGATACAATGTACTGGGCAGTTTTATTAGATTTGTGCATTAAGTCAATCCAACGACTTGGGGTCATTTCAGCAAATCCAGCACCTTGTTCTGGTATTGTGCGGATTTCATTCTTGCAGATTGAATGGTACAGCTCTGACAGGAATTCACGAGGGAGATCATTCCCACCATTGATGTGCCGATTATTTCGAATAAAATCCTCTTCTGTCATCTTCTTCTTCACCTGAACATTATGTTGATCAGTGTTAAGCATGATCAATGAATAGGATAACAAAAGAGCAGCATCTTTGTTGGCTAGAATTTGAGGTGATTGCTCATAGTATCTTTCAGAAAATGCCTCCAGCACTCTTTGTATCTTTTGAGACTCTCCAGGCAACCGAAAAGTTTCTAAGAATAGTCTTAGTGCAGTATCCAGGTTCATATCTTGGAAATCAAATGTTTTAGCAAATTCATGAAGAACCTGTACACAAAACTCATCATGATTCCCAAGAAAATCTCCAACAAGATTTTTATCTAGACCAGCAGTATATCTGAAAAAGCAAGCAACGCTTTGGGGATCAAGCTTTTCAGGTAAAAGATGTGTTCCCTGAAGAAATTCTAGCCCTTTCTTTGGGTCCCTATTGAAGTGATCTGCTCCAATCATCAACCGTCTTTTGATGTACTTTCTTCTACGAACAAAAGGAACCCAATCGTCTGGATCCCTATAGTTTTCACACTTCAACATCCAGAATGGAGTATATTCCTCAAGATTCACAGGAGTAGGTTCTGAGTTAGATGATCCATTTCCTATTCTCTCTGCCATTCCCTGAATTACAGCAATCAGACCATCCAATGCAAGAATATGCATTGCCGATAAAGGGCTATTTACAGGAAAAGCGCTCTTTGACAATAAATTTGCAAGTTCTTCAAACACATTACCACAAGTTATGTCACAATCTAAATTTGCATACATCTCCACCATAAATGTCTTTTGCCGACAAAAATCAACAAGCGCCTCCATTACAACCTCCTGCTGCTGATAAGTACCCCCATGCCGACTCTGTGCAAGCCTTAGAATAACACACGAAAAGAAAGCCTCAAGTTGTAATTTGAGTTCAATACGCAAATGCTGATACAAATTGAGAACAATACTGCAGACCATTGAAAGAATAAGTGGACTCATAGACAAGCCAAATTGCATTAGATTACGAAATAGTTCATCCTGTACCAAGCTTAACAACCTAGGGTGGTGGCGGATTGCTGGACCACCCAATTCAATAGCCGAGTTGATCAAACCTAGAGCAAAAAGGGGTACATCTTCATCAAATGCTATAGAGTTTGCTCTCGGACCCATTCCCATATTTTCAACTACATTCAACAATGAACACAAAAAGTGAAATATTTCAACCATGCAAGGGACACCATATGGTTCAGTCATCAAGTGTAGATCATAAGGATTTGCATCCTTCCCATTAACAGTCTTGGTTGCACCATCATCCATCCCACTACTAATTAGACCAGTGGACGCAAAAGCTCCAGACAGTTGTTCATCATATGCAGATGTACCAATACCATTCTCTGATTTGCTACTTAAACTATAATCAGTATCGATTGTGGTGACCTGAACCAGAAGGAAAGCATGTATAAATATTCCTATTGTTCAATGATTACTAATAAAAATAGAGATGAATCATCTCTGCATCATATGTTATCATATTAACCACATCGTATCATCATCTTACATATTTGTTATACAAGTATTTTACACTTGATAGACACTTCACTGACAAGCTAAAAAGTAAAGGTTAAAATTCAGGTTACTTTTTGTTTAATTTGTTGTCTATTCATTCTTACAGACTGGCAGGAAGGGGCTGAAGAGAAAGGTCAGATAAAAGAGATACACACCTCATGTTTGGCAGAATTGACCCCTTTAACCAAAGAACGTTCTGTGTTGTCAATATCTGGAAGGTGTGAGAAGATACATCTTACGAGCTCATGCATTGTATGGCGAGCTATACGCTGTAATAGTTCACCCTTGGTTCCTGCTTGATGTACTACTCTGAAGCATGTGTTCACTATGGTGCAGACATGCTGATTACTTAACACAATGGATACTTTACTTTTCATACAAGCCAAAAGAACCTGAAGTATCTTCATCAGTACGACTTCTTCTGAAGCCGGATCAGTTAACTCAAATCTACAGCTAGTTACAGAATCAACTACTAAGTGCATGGCATCTTCAATACTGACAGTATTTAAATCAAGAGCATCAAGAGTCAATATCTTGTAAACTGATGACAATGCAACACTTGTGATTGGAGCACCAGTTTCATCTGATCGAATCACATCAAGAAAAGGTTGGAGATACAATACTGGGTTTATAGTTTGCCATTGATGCTGCCACAAAAATATTTGTTTTCTTAATGTTTTAAGGGACTGGATGAGGGAATGCTCTAGTTGATCATCTCCAGAAACATAGCGGCCTCCCCATCTCACATTCCTCCTCATGACGGCCAATACAGCTCCTATTTCTGAATTTACCACACATGCTAAAGCAGCTTTATTTGAAGATGTAGTTTCACATTCTTCAGGCTCCTCTTCAATCGCATTGATACTGCTTTGCAGCCTTAAACGACCCATCTCTCTTAATTAAATCAGAACCATAAAACTTTAATCTAACCAGGAACTGCCTTACATGGAAAGAGCTGGAGCCTGATAAAAAGCATAAGTTTCATAAATGTCGCCCTAACATATAAAAAATAATGGCTAACAAGATCATGCAGCAAATTAAAACTTAATTGCAGCTATACAATCAACAAAAAAACATTATACAATTACAGAATATCTAGCTCAGTGACATAGCATCAGCAATTACCAATTTTCCTTTCCAAAATTCTACTATGAGATAATGAAATAATCCTTTCACTCACATTCCCATGAATTCTCCTTTAACTATACACTACCCAGCTGTCTCAGCATCTTAATTCTGTTAAAAGAATATTTTCCTTAAAATAACATGGTAAGATGGAAAATGAGAAAAAATGGCAATCCAACAATCTATGGTAGTAAAGAGAACAAGAGAAAAGAAAAAACGACACCAAAGAAATCAAAGATCTAAATCTAATGTAACACCACAAAATTGAACTTGAACTGGAAATTTACACCATAATTCCCTCATGACGAAACCCTAAAACACACAAGCACGAGATTAGCTAGCAACACCACCCACGCTACTCTCTCACACACACACATGCATCTAATCCAGAAATTCATGAAATGAGATACATGCTACCAAAAAGCAAAAAGAATAACATGAAATTGTTACCTACTATTGATAGAAAGAAAAATGTGTTGCCTCCTCACTACCTTGATCGGAGGGGAGGAGCCTCCCAGCGGTGGTGGCGGTCAATGACGGAGGAGAACCGGAAGCGAGACGGAGGTTTATGGGGGGTGCAGAAGGAGTCCCTGGTCTCACTGAGAGAAGCCGCGTTCTAATTTTTCACCACCCGCTTTTCCTTTTTCTTTTTTTTCTTTTTTTTCTTTTCCCCAGAAAGCGTTCTGAATCTAGCGTTTGTTCAGATGGCTTTGAACGTTGAAACATGATTCTATGTCCCAAACTCTCTTTCATGATATATATATACATATATTTTTACCTATTTAATTTCCTAAATATTTTAAAAAATCTCTAATTTTTTTTTATTCAAATTTCTTTTCTTCGAACATGACTTTAAAATTATTCATATTGAATAAAAATTTTCAAGCCTTATATATTCAAGGCTCAAAAATCCCTGAACTATAATATTGTAAGAATAAAAATGCAATTATAAGAACGTTCAACAGAAGTTTTCTTTTAATAAAAATACAAAAACTTATACCAACACGATCAAGTCTTCCGAGGATTCTAATGAAAAATTAGGAAACGGGAACCCGAGATCTAAGTCTAAAAACTGTTTAGCAATAGTGCTTAAGCCCACAGTAATAATCAAAGAACAACAGTGTAGAAGTCAAGGAGAGGGGGGGGCAGGACATTTATGCCATTATCTTAGCAGATCTTATGAAAAGACTGTCAACAACCTTGCCCATATTCTCTATAGTTTCCAATGTTGCTGGATATATTGCATCAGTCTTTGGGTCATCGAATATTACAAGGCATCCAGCACCTTGGTCCAGTGTTCCAGCAAACTTCTTGTCCAAAATCATCTGGGATAGTTTCTTCTCCACATGATCAGCAGGTAATTCAATTAACTCAGCTATGTGACCTATCTCGACTCGGGAGAAGGGTTCGATCAACCTGCAAAGATTCTGCTCCAGCAGAGTATCATATAGTGATGAGAGATGCCTGTGAACAATAGGGTCTCCCTCTAATTGGGAGCTAAAATTCCTGAGGGCCACCTCAAAGAGCTTAAGGGAGCGCTTTGAATGGGCATCAGCAATGGCTTTCATTGCATCAAGTTCTGGCCCCTGATACTGCAACCCCACCTTGGGAGATGATATTATTCCTGCCACATCATCTGCCTGGCTGACCATGATTTTACAGAGCAACATATACTTGAGACTGTATATCGCTTGTGGATCTTCAAGGGCATTAAAAGCCTCAAAGGCCTCATAAAAATAGCTGTAAGCAGTCTTATAGTCCTTTTCTTCTGCATGGAGAATCCCACTCTGCAAGTCTATAGTACCCTGCTGTGCTGGAGGAACATAAATAGCATTTGCTGCTGTTCTTGCTGCAGTAAGTGCAGCTTTGGCTTTTGGAAGATTTCTCAGAGAAAAATGAAGCTTGCTCTCCAGCAAGTCAATCTCCACAAGTAGGAGCTTGTCATCTAGTCGTCTCACCTCCTTGATCAATCCCGAAAGCAGGGCTAGTGCTTCTGTGTACTCTTTGTTCTCCATCAGAAGGGCTGCAAGCTTGGCTTCAATTCTTTGACGAAGAAAAGTTCGCTTCTCTGCACGTGTCCATTGCACTATTTCTTTGCAGAGGGAAATCTGAAGATCAGAGGTACCTGGTATTTTAGCCACAGTATCAACAATGCTACGTACAATTTTAGCTGTCTTTGCCTTGGGAATCAAAGAAAAGAAGGGCCGCAGTTGAGTGAGTAGGTTCTTCAGTTCCTCTGCCTTATTTTCCTGTCTAAGAAGATCAGAGAGATTGGAGATGGCCTGCTCTTTTGTCCTTAAAGCCTCAGAAGAAGATGATGGGTTTTCCAGGACTCGGTACAGGATAGAAATGGCCTCAGAAGGGCTTTTGGCTTCAGAAGCCTCGACAAGTGAATCAGGTGTAGCTGGGAGATAAGACGTCGACATGGCAACAGGTCAACTGTTCAGTCCCTGCACTAAAATTGAAATTTCAAGATTAAAGTTTATACTATGAAACAGTTCATCATTAATCAAACAGATCCCAGATGAAGGAACATAAAAATGCACTTAGGGATAAAGTGAAGAATAAGCACAACTGAAAGGAAACAAGATCTAGACATTCCAATCAGATAGCCATTCTCCTCCAATACAGAAAAAGATGTTTATCTGAAATTCAAAATTCAAAGTTCAGATAACTAGCTATGCATACAGAGTGGAAACTAACAATGCTTGAAACTACAAGCTTTTCTAAAGTAGACATCTCCCAAGAATCAAAGAACATTGACATGAGGGTGCTACACAACATACCGTGAGAAGAAATGAACTTGATAGATATCATTAGTAATGATATTCCCAGTTTTAGTTTCACAATACTTCTTCACCTACAATCTCATCATTAAAGCTAAACTAGTAAATATAATATCCTTTAGCTAGATAGAAAAACCCAACACCTAGCCATCAACAAGTAATAGACTAAGCAGTTCCTTAGATGACGGTTACCTTGCTTGGGAAAATCAACCTTCCCTGCTCAAAGCTTCTTCCTGTCACTAGAGAAGAAACCTCTCCTTACTCATCCTAATCACTCCTGCCTAGCCTGCACCCACCCTCCCCAATCCAGCATCCGTCTTTTTCTTCTCATTTATGCCTATCCATATGAAACTTATTCTAGCACCATCTTAGAAATGTCTTTCATCAACTATGCTATATTACCCACAGAAACTTCATCCTAAAGTATCCATCAACCCTGACCAAAAAACTTGTGGAAGAAGGCTAATTCTTGTCCAATGACCATAAAAATTAAAAACCATCCAATCATAGTTCAATTTAATCTTGTATCATTTATATAAAAATAGACGAATACTCCCATAACTAATAACCCTAGTCCAAATCATTAGATCCTCTCATCCTTTCGTGTATTAGCTGATATCCTATATCACTTCTTTAAGGATTCACTCTCTAGTCTCTACTACTAATCCAAGTGTCTAGCCCAAGTGAACCCTTTCCCGTTATAATTATTGCCTTCTCCACCAAGATTCCTCACAAATATCTCGATAAAGGATATGTCATGTAAACTGAACAAATCACGCTTAAGATTACTCTACATTTCAGCCATTCAACTCGGAAATATTCATCTATTTAGCGAAACCCAAACAAATATCTCAATTACAATTACCCAAAGTCAATCGCCCCACCCTTTACCCCTTTTCCAATTATCTCAAGTTGAAAATTCGTGAATCAAGATTTAGAAGCACAGAATCAAAGAGGAAAAAAAATCACACAATTTACATCAACCAAGCAAAACAAACAAAAAATAAATAAATAAAATTTAACATTTTCAAATCCAAAGTAGTTCAAAAGAAAAAACTAGGGCAACATAATTAACGCAAAATTCAAATCCGGCCAACCTCAAGCAAACAAATTGGAGTTGATTCGCACTTTCTTTTAACGGAGAGCAGAACTTAGGTTTTGGAGAAGAAGTGCGCAAGAGAAGTCTCCTAAAATAAACCTTCCTGCGTTTATATATATATACTAAAGAATCTATAGCAGCAGAAACCCAAGTCGTAAATTCTCCTCCGATTGCAAATAATTAACTCAAATTTAATGTTTGCCCCTATTCTTTTATTAATTCTCATTCAAACCCTTTAACTTTCTGTAAATAAAATTCTTGCCATAAAATTAAATTATTATTATTTTGGTATTGAAAATAAAGAACAAATAAATTATATATATGTTTTTGTATTTTAAACTATTAAAATAAAAAATATATATAGTATTTTTTGAGTAAATATAAAATTAAAAAAAATAATTGGTACTTGATTGAAAACTTCGAAAGATAAATGGACTAAGAATAATTTTAAAAAGTAAGTTTCACCAAAAACTTCTTTTTGGAGTTAAAGAATAAAAAATAGGACATTTTCTTTCAAGTTTGAAGTCTCTTTTAATTTCTTAACATTTCCTTTTTCTTTTCTCTCATTACGTTTTTGCTAAGTAGCGGAGATTTTCTCATTACCAAAAAATAATAGTACAGTAGTACATGTTAATTTTTACACAATACAACACTAACAGTTACAAAAAGATAGATCATCTTGGCCTAAGATCGCAAAGAAGAGTATGTGTGTTACCAAGGATCCGATGAACAAGCATCAGAATCGGAGTTAAAGCCTGATGCCGAAACAGAAATTCATTCCTGCTCCTCCATATAGTTTGGGTTGCTTGACAGAACACCTGTTGCCAATGAGGAAATCCCTGTTTTGTTCAAAAACTCTTCTATATATTAATTCTCATCCAAAGCTTCACATCATCTGTGCTCCAAAATAAACTCCATAACTGGAATGGCACTAGCCGCCCCCAAACTTCTACATTCCGTTGACAGTCTCGAATAGCATGCATAGTTGACTCCTCATTCACCTGGCAGATATCACATATGAGTGAAGGTAGGCAGCATCTGTTCCATAGCATAGTCTTCGTCTTTAGCCTATTATGGGCAATGATCCACAATAGTAGAGATCCCCTTAGTGGTCCCCAGAGTCACCAGATGGCATTCCACGGTGCAAGTTGGACAGTAGACACCGTTTGTCTTATCAAATCATAAGCTGACCTTGTTAAAAATATACCCTTCTCAGTCAGTCTCCACCTAGGCTGTGGTGAGTGAGGGTCCAGACCGATCCTTAAGACCTCATACCCTACTTCAATTTTCCTCTAGATATGTGATGCCGGTTTCAACAGTTTCCCCGTGGCCAGTTGGTTAGCACTTCCATATTTTTTTCAGTATCCGTCCCCAAAGAGATTATGGTATTGTAAGTAGGCGCCATGAAAGCTTAGCCAATAGCACCCTATTCATATTGATGTGTTTCCGGCCGATATGCTAAATAGGTGTATTTTACTCTATATTGATTATGAGTAATTAAAGACTGAGATTAACTAATTGTCACATTTAGTCTCTATGGTATCACTTAATCAGCCAGAACCTAAGGAAGAGTACTTATCGTGTAGCTAGTCTCTTGGAAAGTATCTACGATTTTATTAAATAATTATCGTACTCCCAGGAAAGTGGTAACGGCTTAGTAGTAGCTAGCCTTTTATCATAACTCTTATCTTATGATCCAGTTATGCAGTCGTCATCAATAATCTTGATGAGAGGGTGATCCATTCTTCACTAGGTTTAAGTCTAATCAGACCTAAAAGTGTTTATAGACAAAGTTCTGATTCTATGTTATACTGTTCCTATATGTTGATTGACCTATCTTCGAGTGTTTTAGATATATCTTAGCCTGAAATGCAACTATGTTCTGAGTCTAAAGGTGTACCACATCTGAGTAATCTGATATACCGCCCCATCGCCAAGGTAAACGGCCCTACTCACGGTTACTACTAAAGACAGCTATGAAAGCCCTATGTCACTTTGGGGATCATGCCGCTTGCCCATAACCGCAGGCATAAACGCTCTACTCAGCCTACCTAGACTACTCTAACAAACAGGGTGTTCTGCAGGTTATTTTATCTAGTATGACAGACACCAATACTAATTGATGTCTGTTAAACTAAACAGGTTATGATTAGACCGTGGTTAGGAATTGTCTATAACCCTAATTTTAGTTTAAAAGAAACTACATTAGACATGCAGACATAATGAATATTTAAGCAGGTGGCTATTTCCGAAAAAACATAATAACTTCAACATATATAACAACTATTCATAATAATCAAAATCCAGTATTCATAATTGCTATTTGGACAAACACAATAACAACATATAAGAGAGGGACAGGGGGACTGATGCCATAAAGAAATCACCCTTTACTTAGTCTCGCCGATGGAGCGTACTACTGTATATGTCGTATTGCTTGACCCGACTCTACTCGTCAGAACCTTCGGAGGACGCTTCCTCAGCCTAGTAACTGGGCTTTACCTTAATACCCATCTTAAGCCCAGCCCTGTGGACTGACTCTTCGAACGCCTAGAGCCCTCTTAGGATCTCCTAACGAAATCCCGAGTATTCTATGAATACCAGAAACGAACCTATCTATCGAACCCTAGGATCTGAGACTATTTCTCATAAACTAAGAAAAACGAAACACAAAAAGGAAAGAAAGAAAACTTATACTGAAATCTGAGTCTCTGAGTGAGTTATGTACTCAAGAATTGTACACTGTAAACCACTGAATGACTCAGATCAAGTGGAGATGGATCATTTCAACTAAGGAAGGCCTGGGGTATTTATAGCAACTTTCTAGAGTGATTTTCTCTCAAAAATTCGATGTGGAACTTGAATTTCTGGTTCGGGACGCCCGTCCCGGTCTGTTGACCAGGTCAGGACGCCCGTCCTGAACCGGGACGCCCTCCCCGAAGTCCGAACTTCTGAAAAATTGCGTTTTTGCCCCGAAATTTGCCATTTTCTTCCACTTTTCACCTGACACTTCCAAAATCAGAAAAACTGTGAAATTGAGTAAATAACAATCAATTAAGACCGATTTCCTATCAATTGCACCCTAAATTATGCCTAAAAACATGCTAAAAATGTGATATGATTTATGCATATCACATATCTGCGATGGGACGTATACCGAGTCCTCCTTCCCCTTTCGATCGACACACTTGATGCCAAGCAATGGGGTGTATAGTTCTGCGTTGTTCATGTCCTCCCTAGAAAAAATTGCAATTGATCTGTTCCAACTGTTCCACAATCTTCTCTGGAAGTTTGCAAGACTGCATGGCATAGTTAGGAAGGGATGCAGTAACCGACTTGATCAAAACCAGTCTGGCTGCCCGGGATAGTAGCTTCCCTTGCCACCCCGCCAAACGCTTCCAGACTCTGTCAACCAAGTATTGGAAGTGGATACTTCTAGGTGCACCAGGCAGCAACTGCACTCCCAGATAGTGTCCTATGTCTCGTGTTATTGGTACTCCAAACCTTCTCAGTAGGAGTCTACCAATATGTAGAGGAATGTTGGGTGTCATCCAAAGCCTCGACTTCTACAAGTTCATTTTTTGACCCGATTCTCCGCAAAATTGTATCATGATTTCCTCCATTACCACAGCTTGATGGAAGGATGCTTCTCAAAAAAATAGCAAATCATCAGCAAAAAATAAGTGAGAGAGTTCTGGACCATACTGAGATGCCTTGCACGTCTTCCACCTTCCTTCTCTAACAGCCGCCTTAATCTGATGTCCGAGTACTTCCATGCATAGCACAAATAAGTAAGGCGACAACGAATCCCCTTGACGCAATCCACGTCCCGATGTGAAGCTTGGTAATTGTTCCCCATTCCAGATGACCGAGAGTCTCATGGATTTGATAGTATTCAAAATAACTGTAATCATGTCTCGCTTGAACCCTACTGCATCAATGACATCCTCCAAAAACCCCAATTTATCTGGTCATATACTTTTTTCAGATCAATCTTGGCAATCAAAGCACCTAATTTTCCTTTCTTCCTTCGTAGCGTTTGGATAGCCTCTTGGACCACCATAATATTATCAGTTGTATGACGCCCGGGTATAAAGCTTGCCTGTTCCAGGCCCACCGATTTCTACATAATCGATCTGAGTTTGTTCGCAATGACCTTCGATATAATCTTCATGACCACATTACTCAAATATATCGGTCGAAACTGCATTATAGTTTCTAGTTGGTGTTGCTTGGGTATGAGACATATCAAGGATTCGTTCATCTCAGTAGGAATCTTACCAGTCCGAAAGATATCAAGGGCAAACTCCGTGACTGCCTCCCCAACTACCGGCCAAAATTTTTGATAGAACTGCACCGGGAGACCATCAGGTCCCAGTGCCTTGTGCTTCCTCATTTGCTGCACTGCTACTTTGATCTCATGTGCCGTCACCCGTCGATTAAGCCACCTAAAATCGCTAAGGTTAAGCTGTGAAAAATTTCAAGTGTCGCAGTTTCTCCTGCTGTAGTGTTTCGGGGTGTACAACTCCTGATAGAAGTGTTGAGCCATATCTTGGAGCTTGCTAGTATTTGAACACCAGTTACCATCCTCTGCCTTTAATTGTAAGATCTTGTTTCTTCTTCTCCTATTAATAACCGAGGCGTGAAAGTACTTAGTATTCCTTTCTCCTTCTAAATGTCATCTACCCCGTGCTTTTTGGCGCCAATAGCTATCTTCTTGATAGAGAATGTCATTAAATTCATGCATCAACTTGGATTCCAATTTAACCAAGAATGGTGAATAGCCTAGAGTCAGGGTCCTTTGAATTCCTGCCTTGCATCTTTTTTTCAGTTCAAATATATTCCGAAAGGATTGCTTGTTCCATTCCAGCAACCCTACCTTTAATGCTTCCATCTTCGTTTTCAAGTGACTTGGTTCCACCTTCCAGAGATTTTCCACCGTATCCACAAACTCTGGATGGAGGAACCATGCATCAAGAAACTGAAACTCCATAAATCTTTCTACCCTAACCTTCATCAGACCTCCAAGGAGTATAGGGTGATGATCCGAATGAGCCCTTGGTAAGTGTTTGAGTCAGACTTCTTCATATTGCATGTGCTATGCTAGGTTGCACCATACCCGATCTAGCCGTCCCCGGATGTTAGCTAACCCTTGTCTGCAGTTCATCCATGTGTAATGTGGCCCTTGGTAACCTAGATCAATGAGATTACAGCTATTTACCATGTCTAGTAGTCCTTGTGCTTTAACTGTGTTAATAGGTTTGTCACCCTTCTTATCCCGCCCCGAGACTGGCTAATTATAGGCACCCATCAGAGCCCAAGGGACATTGATACAACGTCCTATCTCCAAGAGATATTGCCATAGTTGTTGCCTGTATGTAAAATTTGGGGAGGCATATATAATAGATAGGAGTGATCGCAGTTGTCCTCCCTCTAAGATGATTGCTGTCATCACTTGTTCATTAGAGGTAAGGAGTTCCACATAAATCTTCCTACTATCCCAAGCTACCCAGATTCCACCTGCAAACCCAACAGCTTCTTTCGTAATCAGGTCATCCATCCCAACTGAATGCAGCCAAGAAGCTCAAACACTAGGGATCCTAGTTTCAAGCAGTGCAGCTAACTCTGGTCTATGTGTCTCCACTAGGTCCTTAACATGTAAATGTTGGATCTCCACTAGTTCCAACATAGGACCTTACTAACCATTTTAACAGTTCAAGATGGTTGGAGGGCTTACCTCCATCGGCACGTCTCCACCATTGTGGTATTGGGCTTCCTCTCTTTCATCCATTGTACTTCATTCTGCTACCGAGGATATGTAGTCTTTGTGTCTATCAATTTCAATCTCCACCTCCTTTCTGCCTCTGTCCGATGGTTCACTCGGAGATCCTTTCTCCCTGGTTCGCCATATTTTCCTGAGGGGTTGACTGACTGCCACCAGAGTGTTCATTTGATGTTCGCCCCTGTTGGGCTTTACCTGATATTTTATTTTTATTGGGTTGTTACTCTTTCCTTCCCAATTTATTATTATCCACTTCCTTAAGTGGGTCAGGTCTGTGTTGGGCTTGGGTCCCTGTAGTAGCCTTTGGGTTTGCCAAACCAGTTCCTTTAGCCCGTCCGCTCTCCTTACTTCCTTTGTTAATACCTCCAGGCAGAGGGTGGGCCTTTCCTCCGATTCCACTTTGACTAGGAATTGCTTGGATCTTTTGCTTAAGGGTTGAGATTCTTTCCCCAATATCCTCTTCCTCAGATAGCTCAGCCAATACTGCAAACATGGAGCTCCCTATGCCATCCTCTGTTGACTTGTTGTCTCCACCTTTTTTCTGGAGGGATGTATCTCTCTGTTCCCCTGGGACTTCGTAGCTTTCCACATTCGTGTAACAACTTCGTACAGTATCTATCCTTCCTTAAGCTAGTACTCCCCTTTTGCTCAGTTCCTTTTCCTTGTCCATCCGACTGTTCAGAGCTTTGTTTGCAGTTGATGGTTCACTTCGACGTGACATCCGCCTCTGGATTTGTTCCATACGTTTTCTAACGTGCGTCGGCCTAAGCCATGGGCCAAATGGGTTCTCCGGTGTGCTTCTTGCCGACAATTCCTTATGCATTCCAGCACACTTGTTACCTTGCCCTCCACATTCAGGTTTGTTGTTGTTGGACACTGATCCATCTGATGGCCGAACTGTCCACATTTGTAGCACACCCTATACAGACCCTCATACTCCACTTCTTGCCTTCGTCCCATTACATTCAATACTGGTACCAATAATTTATGGAGATTTAGTTCCACATACCTCCCCATTGTCACGTTGATCGCTGTGTGCTCTATTCGGACCGGTGTCCCTACACCGCTTGCCATTCCAAGCAGAGCTTCCTCATAGAACTGCTCCATCGGCATGTTAATGAGGTGAAGCCATACCCTCATATTTGCCACTCCCTCATCCGTTGGGACAAAATTCGGTCTCCATTTTGAGACCATTAGGTAGTGACCTAGCACCATCCATAGACCTCCCTCTAAAGCCTTCACATAATATGCTCGATTGTAGAATCATGCGACAAAGTATCCTTTGTCTAGGTCAATGAGTTGGCATCTCTCTCTCAACTATCATACCTGTTGTAGTCTTGGTTCCAGGATCCGAATGTTAAACGTTTGTCCCAGTACCTTAAGAATCAAAGCTCGCCTTTACGGGGTCCAGTTTTGTTTGTATTTTTCCCAATTCAGGTCAATGAATGGACAGCCCTGAAGGTCCTCACTGCCCTCCTGAATTTGGAAGACGTCAATCAAGGATAAGTCATCTAAGCTATCTGCTTCATCTTCGCCCGTATAGAACTGTTTCTGTGGAGACTTCCCTTGTATCGTATCCGCAAAGGATGGGTGTTGCCACGCATTCTCCACGTTCATAGGAGACGTGTCATCTGTTGTATGATCCATTAAATGGTCGTCCATCCCTGCCATCGTATTGTTCCGCTTAGGTTTTTTAACGCTTCGCCGGAGTTGATCATCCTCCTCCCTAGTCGCCTCACATTTCAATGAAAAAAGTCTTTCACTCATGTTAGAGAGAGAATTAGACATTCCTTATTCAAGAAGTTTCGGTGATACCATTCTCCCAATGCTTTTTCTTTTCTCTCATTACTTCTTTTCCCTTCAAAACTCACAAAATAAATAATGTCCTTATCACTTCATTTTGTTAAGTACTATATTGTTAAGTATCAAAAGGAAATTATAGATATTATAACTTGAATTCATAATCGTATTATATTGTTAAGTATCAAAAGGAAATTATAGATATTATAACTTGAATTCATAATCGCTTGATTAAGCGATTATAAATATGAATAATTTAGTATTGGAAGACAAGAATGATGAGCATAAAAAGTATACTTAATGTAGTAGCGATTATAAAAAATAAAAGTATAGATTACATACAAAAATTATATAGCATTTCTTACAAGAAAGATGAAATTTTTAAAGAAAAATTCTATGTAATATTGATTCTAAACTCGAAGAACTGGCACCCTCCTCCTCTGCAATAAGATATCTTTCAATTGGGCAATTTCAAGTAACAGCTCAGAAATTTTCTGCAATCACAACAATCCCATAACTCAGAATTCAAGAAATTTTCCATTGCAGAACATAAAAGAAAGACAGAGTTCGATATAATATATATATAGATATGTATGTATGTATGTATATATCCATGATTGTTTAATTACCTGATCTTTTTCTTTAATCTGAAGCTTTTTCTCCAACAACTTTGCTTGTCTGCGCCTCCATTGAACTTTCAAATACACCAAGAACACAGACAGACAAAATACTGCACCAAAACCAGTAGTAAAAATCCTACCTTTAGAAGAAATGACACAATTCTTTCTCATTCTTGAAAAAACTGCTACGATTCTGTACTTCAAACGATCAAATCCCAATACAATAACAGATTTTCTTTCTTCTTCTTGAACAGTCCCTTCTTCATCTTCAATTTCCACATTAGTATCGTTTATTGGATTCTGATTCGTAGAAGAAACAACTTCCTCTGAATCGATAAAGAAACCATCTTTTTCAGTACTAATTGTCACTGAATCATCAGGATTAGTAGTACTGTTGGAGGGTTTTGAATCTTTTGATGGGAATTCAATTTCAACCCATTCTTCATCAGCTGATTCTTCTGATAAGTACTGATTTTCCATTTCTTGGGAAAAAGTAATGGGAAGAGCATCTGGATATGAGTACTGAAGAATTTTTGAGGTTAAAAAAGCAGAGTTTTTTTTTTTTTCTTTTTGTTTCTGCTGCAACTGATCATATCCATAGTATCAATTTCAGTGGATAATTTTATTGACAATTGTTGTAAGAAAAAAAAGAGGATAATTGATATTCATGTTTTTTTCTGCAGATATTTTTGTTAAAAATATCTGTGCTTCACATCTCATTCTCTGCAAGTTGGCAGCTTTGGTCCATGTAGACAAGTCAGAATACAAACCATCACGTGCCACGTCATCCTAAAGTCAAATACTCAAATTCTCTTACATGGTCAACCAATTTTCCCATTTATATATATATACACACACATTTCACAGTGTCTGGTTTTCTCCACATCCCACTTTCCCTTTTCATCCTCACAGCATCAGAAACAAATTATCCAACATTTTCGAGAAGCCAAAAATTTGATCGTTCAGGCAAATTTTGTCCTCTCAGTTCCAAATAAGTGGGATTTTTTCTAGTTTAAGATATTCAAAAGCCAGTAGAAGATCTTGGTTTATGGTGATAATACCTACTACATATATATATATATATATATATATATTGAGGAAGTACAATCTGCAAACAATAGAGTACAAACTTATGAAGTTGTATTCCATTTGATTGGCAGACAATAAAGAAGAAAATCATATGCAATAGAGATTATAGATTATTATAACAAAAAAAGAAAAGCAGAAATGACACTTGGGGGATCCACTGCTACACCACTTTCAACTTTGGTTAATCCATTTCAATTGAGAAAAAAAAAGGGTTCTTTTTATGAGATTGTTTTATGTCATTTCAGTTATTTGGAGTGATTCTGATTTGATAGCAAAGAACACACCACCATTAGTGGCCAACACTTTGATGCCATCTTTCCTTTTTGGGCTTTGTTTTAACAGAAAAGGTAAACTAAAATTATAATGATTTTTTTTAGAGGATTAAGTATTGATTAACAATGAAGATATATATATATATATATATTGGTTGGCAACAAAGGGTAGTATTTCCCAATGTTAGGGCTCCATATTTCCAAGAAAACCTAAAGAATCTCTTGGGTTTTATGTGTATTGTTTTGGTAAGCACGGAAACATGGAGCAGTGTGATTTCTTCCAATGCCATAGTGGGTGGTGCCATGCAGCACTATATATATATATATATATATATATATATATATATATATAAGTAAAATATTATCCACCACGAATAAATGCAAATCTAAATAAAATCTTTTATATCAGTACTCACAATAACACAGGATATTTGGAGGAGGGATACCTAAATCTAAATCATTGTTGTTTTGATTGTATGAGATGGGAATTTGAGATTGAAAATTAGGTTTTTGTTTCTTTGTCATATTGGGTACAAGAACTTGAGAGTGTTTTAAAACTTTGTTTTATGTATCTTGGTAGGTAAACGTAACCTCGTTGAGATTAAAGTTATAATTTTTTATTTTTTTTTTGTAAGTTTGACCAAGATTTAATTTATAATTTTGTTTCCAATTTTTGTGTGAGATGCTTTGGATTGATAAAAATAGTGAAATAAAGAAAGAAAAGGGACCCAAAAATGGATATGAAATATGAAGTGGTCCAATATCAAATTTATTATGACTACTATTCATTTTAAAGGCAATACCTAATGGCTATTACTAATCATATTGTCCCATCACCACATTCCCACTCATGTTTATTAATCTTTATTATCCCTACTATCCTTACTAATCAAAGACATGGAGAGTGTGTATTTTGTTTGTAATAAGTCGAATGTAAAAATAAAAAACTCAACTTTTTGTCAATCAAGTGCATGAATTAGGGTTCATATATCACACCACCACTAAACATGGCTAGAAAAGTTGAGGTAAAAGGGATGCTCAAAGTAGGGAGGTGGAATAAATGTATTATGTGTTAAGGGAGCAAAATGCAAAGGTCTTTTGCACTTTGTGTGCCTAATTATTATGATGATTTTGAGCAGTCTTGGAATATGCATACATAGATTCAGTTTTTAGTAGTATTAATTAATTAGGGAAATGGTATGGTAGTATTCCTTTTCAATACAATAAGTTCTTTTCAAGTCATAAACTGCCAAAAAAAAATAATTGTCATCATCTTCCATAGTATATTATATTGTAACTTTTTGGTACAAAGTTACAAATCTATAGAAGATTCTTATTCCTAATTTTACACCACTACATTTCATATCCTATTCTTTTTCACAATTAATCATAGTAAACTCCAAGTATTTATTTATTTTGTTATTATTGTTTTGTTTAGGGTTCTTTTAAGGCCTGCAAAAGAAAATCAGTAAAAAATGCACTAACATGATATACATATATATATATATAAATAATGTGAACTCAAAAAAGACAATGATGATGATAAAAACAATGTTGTTTTTTTAATTGCATTGAATGTTTGATTAGAAATATTACTCCTAGTAATTGTTACCCTCAGTAGTACTACTAGTCCACAGATTTGGCTTTTTAACAAAATGGGTAATCAAAAGTGCTATCAATATCAACCATTAATTAGAGACTAACTAACTTCATCCCAACAACATAAAAATATTGATATATATAATAGTATTATTATTTTTTTTTCATTTTTTGAAGAATCCCATTTTGACTTCCTATGTTAGATTCCCCTTATGGGAAAAATAGGGTAAAGGGATATAGAAAAAGGCTAAAAGGCTAGTCTTTTTTGCTTTCCTATGATTAATATATATGTATATATATATATATATATATGTAAGTATAGATGGGTAGATAAATAGATAGAGTCAATGGTTTTTATTAAAATATTCCAACCCCCACCCCCAATTATATATCTTAATCCTATCAAGAAACTTCTCTTCTTTATTAGTAGTATATTCTTTTTTTTTTTTTTTCTTGTTCTTGTTCTTCCTGTTTCTCTTATTTGCAGTCTTTCTAATTAGGTTAAGTCCATTCTTGTTTCATATGCCTTAGAACTAACCAACTCCTTCTAGAACTGCATGTAGAAATCCATATGAAGTAAAAACCAGACCCCCCCACCCACCCCACATAGAAGAAAATTGAAAAGGGGAGTGAAACAAAAGAGAGAAAAACCATAAAACAACTATAGTGTAGTGTGTACTTCAGCTCTCTCTCTCTCTCTTTCTTTCTTTCTCTCTCTGCAATAACTACAGTTACTACTACTGCTGCTGCTGCTACAAAGTATTTACTGATATAAGTAAAGGAGCGAAAATCTTTTCTCCTCCTTTTCATGCAAAGAAGCCATTTTTTTGCTCATTCTTCTTCTTCTTCTTCTTCTTTATTTGCTTCTTTACTTTTTCTCCTCTCTCATTGCAGCAGACAGACATGGAAGAAACAGAGGAAACCAATACAAGAAACAGAAAATGCACAGCCAAAACAAGCTTCAGGCAGAGAACTAATACTAATACTAATACTAATAAACAGCCTGTTCATAACCACCATCACCATCATCATCATCATCATCATCTGTATCATCACAACCAGATATTGCATCATCATCATCATCATCATCAATCTAATAGGATTCATTTAGGTTTCTTTAACCAGTACCAGACTTATCCACCTCTCCTTCCTTTGCCTCCCACCATACCTCTGAACTTTGCTGCTAATACTACTACAACTCCTCCTTTTCCTCAAAACCATAGCAACAACAACTTTAGATCAAAAACCCATCTCCAAAAACCTTCAAGAACCTCTTCCAATTCCCAGTTTCAACATATTTCGGTTGCTCCACCAGGTACTTCTCTCTTTTCCTCTTCAAGAATACATGATTTTGTAAAAAGATTCGATTTTTATTAAATTTCAATATATGTGTGTGCGAGAGCATTTTCTTTGATGATTCTTCAAGAACTGTTAATAAGTCTTGGATATAAGTTAATTTGTTTACCTTGGTAGCTCCAAAGATGATGCTGCAACAACAACAATTTGGGTTGTCCTCTGGAAAGACAGAAGGAGGAAGGAGAAGCATAGTGGTGGCAAAAAGGCCAGATCCTGGGGGTGTGGAAGGGCCAGTTATATCTCTTCTTGCTAACCATTTCCATGTCCAATTCGACCCTTCTCAGAAAATATTCCATTATGATGTTGAAATCACTCCAAATCCATCTAAAGAAGTTGCCAGAATGATTAAGCAAAAGCTTGTAAAAGACAACTCTGAGGTGCTCTGTGGTGCCTTTCCTGTTTATGATGGTAGAAAGAATATATATAGCCCTGTTGAATTTCAAGATGATAGACTTGAACTTTATATTAATATACCAATTCCTACTAGCAAGTCATCATTGTCAATATCAGCAGCTGCAGATGATGAAACAAAACAACATCTTAAACTTTTCAGAGTGAATATCAAACTTGTATCAAAGTTGGATGGAAATGAAATGAATAACTATTTGAATAAAGAAGGAGATGATTGGAATCCTCTTCCACAGGAATATCTCCATGCATTGGATGTTGTTTTGAGGGAGAATCCCACTGAGAATTGTATAACAGTAGGGAGATCTTTTTACTCAAAATCAATGGAAGAAATGAAGGAAATTGGAGGTGGAGCTGTTGCATTAACAGGGTTTTTTCAAAGTTTAAGACCAACACAACAAGGTCTTGCTTTGAATGTTGATTTCTCTGTGACAGCATTTCATGAAAGTATTGGGGTAATACCTTATTTGCAGAAGCGTCTTGAATTTCTGCATGATCTTTCTCACAAGAAAACCAGTGGTTTGACAATGGAAGAAAAGAGGGAAGTTGAGAAAGCACTGAAGAATATCAGAGTCTTTGTTTGTCATAGAGAAACTGTTCAGAAGTATCGAGTTTATAGCTTGACTGAGGAAGTAACAGAAAATCTCTGCTTTCCCGACAGAGATGGGAAAGTTTTGAAAGTGGTGAATTATTTCAAGGATCATTACAATTATGATATACAGTTCAGAAATTTCCCTTGTTTGCAGGTAAGTAGGAGCAAACCTTGTTATCTTCCAATGGAGCTTTGTGTGATTTGTGAAGGACAGAAGTTTCTTGGGAAGCTTTCAGATGATCAGACCATAAAAATTCTCAAGATGGGGTGTCAAAAGCCAAGAGAAAGAAAGGCAATCATTGATGGAGTCATGGCAGGAGCAGTTGGTCCAACAAGGTTTTTTTTTTTTTTTTTCCTTTTTGTCTTTTCCATGATCAGCATTTTCTTGAACTGTATATATTGAAATATTCAAACTTTTTGATTGATCTTTTGGCAGTGGTAATCAAGGAAAAGAGTTCAAACTCGAAGTTTCAACAGAGATGACAAGATTGAATGGGAGAATTCTTCAGCCTCCCAAACTTAAACTTGGGGATGGTGGATACGTAAGAGATTTGATCCCTTGTCGTCAAGATCGACAATGGAACCTTATGGACAGCCATGTCTTTGAAGGTACTAGGATTGAAAGATGGGCACTTGTGAGTTTTGGTGGTACATCTGATCAGAAATACAACATTCCAAAATTCATAAACCAACTCTCACAAAGATGTGGGCAATTAGGCATATTTCTGAACAGAAACACAATTATTGGACCTCAGTTCGAGTCGATGCAATTGCTCAACAATGTAAAACTATTGGAATCCAAACTCAACAAAATTCATAGAGCTGCATTTAACAATCTCCAGCTCTTGGTTTGTGTAATGGAAAGGAAGCACAAAGGATATGCAGATTTGAAAAGAATTGCAGAGACTAGTATTGGTGTTGTAAGCCAATGCTGTCTGTACTCAAACCTTGGCAAGTTGAGTTCACAATTCCTTGCAAATTTAGCCCTGAAGATCAATGCCAAAGTTGGTGGCTGTACTGTTGCTTTGTACAATTCATTGCCTTGTCAAGTTCCAAGACTTTTCCGATACGACGAGCCGGTGATGTTCATGGGTGCTGATGTTACTCACCCTCATCCACTTGATGATTTCAGTCCATCAGTTGCAGCTGTAGTTGGCAGTGTAAACTGGCCTGCTGCAAACAAGTATGTTTCAAGAATGAGATCTCAAACACATCGACAAGAGATTATACAAGATCTTGATCCCATGGTTGGAGAGATCTTAAGAGATTTTCTAGACGAGCAATCTAAGTTGCCCCAGAGAATAATCTTTTTCAGAGATGGAGTAAGTGAAACACAGTTCTATAAAGTTCTACAAGAGGAGCTGCAATCAATTCGGATGTCTTGTTCTAGATTTCCAGGCTATAAACCTTCCATTACATTTGCAGTGGTTCAGAAAAGGCATCACACAAGACTATTCCCATTCCCTGATGGAAATGATCCAAATTCTTCATCAGTTCAGACACAATTTTATGATGAGAATGTACCACCAGGGACAGTAGTGGACACTGTGATAACTCACCCTACTGAATTTGATTTCTATCTTTGCAGCCATTGGGGTGTGAAAGGTACAAGTAGACCAATTCATTACCATGTTTTATGGGATGAAAATCAGTTCACTTCTGATGAACTTCAAAAATTGGTATACAATCTTTGCTACACATTTGTGAGGTGTACAAAGCCTATATCTTTGGTACCACCTGTATATTATGCTCATCTTGCTGCATACAGAGGCAGACTTTACCTTGAGAGATCAGATTTAGGAGCAAATACAAGAGATGGTACAAAGATTTCAAGAACTGCTCCCCCAAAAGCTACACCTCTTCCAAAACTTACAGAAAGTATTAGGAAGCTCATGTTTTACTGCTAAAAAAAACATTAGCATTCTCCCAGCTAACTGTAAATATTCATTACCAAGATTAGTGGTAAGCAATGTTAACAGAGTTCTCTTTCTATAATTTTACTGTTTTATCTTTTATCATAAGGCTTATCAAATACTGCTACTTGGTTAGATATGTTGACTGTCAAACCTTTCCCTCACAACAAGAGTTCTTACATTAAGTTGAAAGTATTTTCAATTGAATGGTAGTCCCCTATATTTGCATGGTCTTCAATTTGAGAAGGATGTACCAGAACTTGGAAGCAAGATTTGGAGAGATCCACTAAAAATTTCTCTATTAGTTGTCAAACAACACTAAATAGTCAAGACAGAACAGAATTAGTATGCAAGATATTTTAGTCCAAGAAACACAAGAGAACAAATCAAAACTCCAACCAAGAAAAAAAATCACCACCATCTCTAATCACACAAATGACAAGATTTTCTTAAAATAAAGCTGTATTAGACTTTTTTATCATACACAAGTATTATTGCAAATGAAAAGCTTTTTAATCCTCTAATTTTGATTCAGAAACTAATGATTATCACGATAAGCTTCAAAGTCCATGATAATTACTACTGTAGATTAGTGAAAGAGAGAGAGAAAACTACCACCAAAACAAGATTGAACAGTAAGGCACAGGAATAAACACTGAACAATAAGCAAAAGTTTTTATTTTTTTGGGGGGGTGGGGAGGAGGAAAAAGGAAGGAAGATGTGTGTGTGTGTGTGTGTGTCTCTGTGAGAGAGAAAATGAATTGTCACTTTGGTGAGAACTGAGGAGTTATCAGAGGAATAGTAGATATATAAATTCTGAATGGCAGCTTGGGAATGCTAACTGAGTAGATATTGTCTTTGTCTGACTACAATGGTGCCTTGTAATGTATATAGATATATATGTATGTATGTATTTATAATCATACTGTGTTACTATGGCCTTATTGTCAGTGTATAGCATTCTCCCTCCATTTGCATGAAAGAAGGGAAAAATGAAAAAAGATACTCCATATATATATTTAAAGTATAAAATACTGATATTTCTAGATATGCAAGGTTGGTATAATTTGATTATTTAAACAATATTAACACAATTTAATAAGTAATAAATAATTGAAGTTTATGAGAAGAAGTATAGTGGTCCCTTTATATGTATGTATGTATATATATATATATATATATATGCATCTCAGAGCTACTGTACAGGCACTGGAATTTGCAGCAAGTAGCTGGTGGAAAATGAATAAGATAAACAGTGAGAGAGAGAAGGGGAAGGAACAGAACAAAAGCCAAGAAAAGATGGGATTAGAAGTAAAGTTATAGTGAGAGTCTGACTTTCGACTTCCCCTTTTGTCTCTTCTCTCTCTCTCTCTCTCTCTTTCTCTCTCTATATGTATGCATAAAATATCTTGAAAAATCCATCAAAATAATACTTACGGAGCCCTTTGCATGTGTTTGCTTGCATTTCCAGAGAGAGAGAGAGAGAGAGAGTCCTCTCTCTTTCTACACAAACCTTTTCTTTCTTCTTTTTTTCCACCAAAAGACTATTCATCTTTCCTACGTTCTTTCTGTGTATCATCTTTTTTGTACTAACTTCACTACCACCATCCTTTCTGTTACTATTTTTTTTTTCTTTTTTTTATTATTTTCTTTTATACACAGAGTGGAAACCACCACCCCTACCCCACCACCCGGGGGTGAGGGGCCCACTTCTCAATTATACATTATTCACCATCTCCTCCTCACACTACTATCACATATTCAAATCTTCTAATATATCCTCAAGACTAAAAAGGTTTAGGGTCAATTATGAGAATCAAAATATTTTAAAGGGTTAGAGTTAAATTTTAAATTCATAATATAAATTTCACATTTTATAAATTGCATCTAAATTGCATTAACAAAGTTTAAATTAAAAAAGTGGATCTTCAATGATAAAAAAAAATTGAATTCATAATTTCATAATATTTACATAAAATATCTCAATTTGAATGAATTTAAAATTTCTTATTATTTTTTTTTTAATTTTTAATTTATTTGTGTCTAATAATTACTTAATAGATTCAAATTTTAATTTATTTATGTCTAATAATTACTTATTCAAGAAGATTGTAGATGTAAAAAAAAGAAAAGAAAAAGCGGGATAATAATTCTAAAGGTATAGACAAAATTTTCTTTCCTTTAAGAAAAATATGTTACCGAGAAGAACAGTGATAACACCATTGGAGGAAAAGATTCCATTACGGCCCGTGTTAAGTCGCAATTATCTCAGAAGCGGCCCATTAAGACGGGATTCCTTCTTCTTCTGCTTCTGCTTCTGCTTCTTCTTCTTCTTCCTCCTTTTTCCTGTTGTTGTATTTGTTGTCGAGTCTAGCCAGGCCTTTTTTCTTTTTCTTATCTCTCTTAGTCACTTTGTCAGAGCCTGTTGTTGTTTGCTGGCCTTCTTCTGGGGTCATATCACATACATTGTGGACAAAATTCTCTGTGCCTCACCAGTAGAATTTGTCTCTTGAAAAATTAACGGTACTCATCAACCCTAGCCCACCTTTTTGGATTTTGATAGATAGATAGATATATAGATGGGGATATAGTTTTAAAAAAAAAATGGAAAAGAAGAAAGAAGAAAGAAGAAAGAATTGTACGTACACAAGCATGCTCCATCGTAGAGCGTGTGAAAAACTTTGGCAAATAATTATGATTGCTCTAAGTTTGGGGCTCCTTCCAACCCTCACCTGGCCTGGCATTGCCTGGCTCTTTGGCATCAATCATTTATTGATTGATTGATTTGCACGGTCTTTTTTAAAACTGTTCAACCTCAGGTTTATGTTTCTCCTCTGTCCATTCTTTCTTTTGATACTGCTTAGATGTGGGATACCACACTTGTCATTCACTCCATTGAATTTAGCAAGTAGTTTTGACTTAGATATGTCATGTAAATAAATAATACAAGTATGTATGTATATACGTACCTGCTTTAGCCATGAAATACTCATCTCCACACAAAAATGTTTTTCAAGGTAAATTGATTACATCCACATCCTTTATGTAATTGAAAACTAGAATCCTACTCCTATACCAACATATATGGTAAAAGCTAAATAGAGGGTAATCAGTATTTCATTTGCCCCAAGCATTTGTGAAATTATCCTGTATCTAAGAAGTAGGATAGCTAATATAGGTTCTTTTTCATTTTGTCCTAAACAAAGGCATTATACTTACTTGGCATGAACATTTTTTTATGGATAGATTTCATGCAGTAACAATACAATAATTACATTTCCTTTGGGGGAAGCAGTAGCATACCATTTCCAAATGATGATGGGACTCCATCTGCGGCAAAAATCAATCTAATTCAAGCAGACGAGTGTGAAGCCAATTAATCAATTGTTTTTACCGGGTTACCATTAGTGTGTAAACAGTGACTAATTAGATCAAGGTTCATTTCCTCCTTGAAGCCCGGGTGAACATATCTTTGATATTCTTAGATTCTACCTCCACCTTAGCCTTTTTTCCTACCCTACCAGCCTTTGTAGTTTTCTTATCGATTCCATTTTTTTCCTGAAAAACATAATAGCAGAAGAAAACTTTTAGAGATATTCTTAAACAAAAGAGTCAATGAATAATATGACTCTGTATGCATTTCTATCTACTTTCAATTTCCTCCCCTAATTACCCCAGCACTGGCATCTCCCTTTGGCAGACTGGAGAATCATGTTCCTATATCCTTTCCTAGTCTCTGTTTTGCATGCTTATTAGAAGGATTTTAATCTCCTCAACCTTTTCTTAATCTTTTCAAGTGTACAAACAGGATTGATATTTGCAAGGTTGCAAAGAGTTGTTGTAGGTGTATGATATAAAATGCCTCCATAAAATAATTACATATTTTCTTAACTTAAACCCAACATGAAGAAGCAAAAATCGCCTTTGAAATTTATACTATTGGTTAGTATAGGTGACCAAAAAAAAAGAATAAATATACTAATAAATTCCGCTCTTGTATCAGTATGAGTATCCATTTGAAAGCAAAAGGAATCTAGTTTTCTTACCTCTGTTGCGTTAAATGACGGAAGATCACTTTCTGCAGGTGATGAAAGGATATTAGAATTAGGTGGTTTCACCACTTCTTGCAGGCTCACCCTGAAAATGAAATAACTAGATGTCCATCAGAAGGAAAAGAAGAGTCCAATATCCTCCATGTTAGCACTTGACACCCTAAACAAAATGGGCCGAGGACCAGGCTGAGTTATTAACAGACTGACTAGATGAGGCTTTTTGAAACAATCTATAGCATATATGTTTACTTAATCTCTGCACAGGTATTAATGGCCTAAACAAGCAGCCATATTCATTTATCAGTTGCTATTGTATGCCTACATCTGACTCTTTTCATGTTAAACCTGATAGACAGCATTTTCACATTCAACCGGGAAATGTAAAGGACAAATTTTGGCACCAAAATGGCTAACATAACTGAAATGTACTGTTGCATAAACTTAACAATGGATGGGAGGGTAATGAACCTATCAACGATTCTTTCAAAAAACCAACTACATATCATATCAAGAATGAAACCAAAATGCTACTATCAAGGAGCATTTCCAAAGTCATGAACCTCCCTATTTAAAAGAAAAGTGCAATTTAATCAAAACCAAGTAGGATTCAAGAAATACTATAACAAAGTAAACGACAATACTTTAATTCTTCACACAGAAGCTTCAACCAAGGCTCTTCCTTCAAGTATTCTCCCACTATTGAGACAGCTCCAATCACTACACATTAAAATTTTTGCTTTCTTTAGCTTCAAGGGGGAAAGATGACATTTTACTTTAATAAATAATAATTTCTTTCTACTCTAAAATTTACTCCATAAAACCAGATATATATACAAGTGTAAAGAACCAACAGAAAGAATCTTTCAATTAAGATGGATCTTCAAAAGTTATTCAAGCAAAAACTAATTGTGAGAAGAACGTACAAACAGGTCTTGTTTTTCATCTGGATAAGGATTTTGTAAAAAGAATTTCTAATCTAGTGACACTGGAGAGAGTTTCTGTTTCTCCAAAAGTTACCAACCAAACTGAAAAAAAAAAATAAGGCACCCAAAACTCTATCTGTGTTTTCAGCAGTGGAAAGTATATATATATATATATATATATATATATATGTATGCATGTGTAATAAATAAAATGAAAAAATAAATCCTTAAGGAAAGCATTACAATTTTCCTCAAAAAAATAAAAAAAATAAAAAAATAAAAAATAAAATTGGAAAGCATTACAACATCATCCTATAAAGATAACCTATTCACTTGGGATTCTAAAAAATTGTATGAAGCATTAAAAGAAACCATACATGTATCCTTTGTGTTTTGAGCAGCATAGTTCTTATCCAATGTCAGCAGAGTTGGCAATAATTGATGTACCTAAAATTCCAGACCAATGTGGGAACAACGAATATAAGAACTTCACCATGGAAAGAGATTATAAATTGCAAATTGAAATTGGAGCCACATAGAGATCAAAGCATATAAAAAGCATTGTCATTTACATCAAACAAAAGCCCTAAAAATTTAAAGGAAACCTGCTCAGTGATGGTCAAAAGATTGAGACTAACCTTATACTGCAACCATTTTAATACTTTTGAATCATTGAGCCTGAAAAAATTTGTGGAGCCAATTTCTGTTCACAGAGAATACTAGGATTTATCAGAAGATTAGTTTCCCAAGAACTTGCATTAATCTACTTATCACCAAAAAAAAAAGAAAAAAGAAAAAAGAAAAAAGAAAAAAGAAAAACGAATTTGCATTAATCTGCAGTATACTTCGGTCCAAAATGACACAGCTACTATGCTATATATAGTACTAAGTAATGGCTTTCCCCAAATTAGTATGATATCTACCTTGATGCCTTTCAAATAAGTACAGTAAAATAGTGAAAACTTCGACTAATTTGATCAAGCAGCTTGTTTACTAACAGAGCCCTAATCAAATTTTTTTTTTCCGTTTTTTCTTTTTTTTTTTTTTTTTTTGGTAAGCCCTTATCTGTAATTGAAGGTTCAAGACAACTGCAGCAATTACTACCTTTAACATCGCAAACTACTTTCATTGACTTTTCTGCAAGAGATGCCAACTGCTGATATCCAGGATATCCATCAATGTATATAATTTCATCCAACTGCCTAAACTTCCCTGAATCATCATCTCCTTTCTGCATGTAAGTACAGAAATGAGTCAATAAAAGGATAGTGTCAGGAGTATTTTTTTTGCCAATATATAAAGGAGACAAGTGAAAAATGCTACTAAAATTCATGTTTTCCATCCCTGAAAAGAATATATGATAGATGTTGAAAGTATAGTACACATTAAATAAGTGGATTTCTATCATTGACCAAAAATGATGAAAACTCAATTGCATGTGTTGCATAATATTAGACAATATCAGTAAACTCAAAGCAAATCATGTCAGAATAGAAAATAATTCGTAAACTATATGTTAGAGCTATATTAACAATACCTTCATCCGTGCTTCCTCAAAGATGGGCAGTAGAATGAAAACAGGATCAACTTGTGTTGCAAGATATAAACGTCCATCTAGAGAAAGAGAATGTCATGAGAATGAATAATCATGTCTGACTTTGATTTCTTACATCAAAGCCGATAAAAGTAAGTTGCCTTTTTTTTGCAGTAACTGAATTAAAGACTTAAAATTTCAAGAGTATATACTCTTACTGAATAACCACCAAAATTCAGTAAGATGTCCTTGATTATTAGCTCAAAGAAAGAGTGAAGTCGCATCACAGTTGAGTAAGCTCCATATCATATAAACTAGTACAAGAATATAATGGGAATAGCAGAAATATATTTTTGCATAGCCACACAGTCTCAGCTGCAAAAAGATATTGACTTCATAACAAAACACTGCCAGTTGAATCATTTCATTTTCTGAAAATATTACCTTCACAAACATAATCACCAAGAAACCAGGATCCATAAGATTGCTTAAACCAGTGAAGCTCAAGAAGACTTTCATCAACATGGAGATAGCATGCTGTATTTCCTGTTATAAGACCCAAAAAAAATTCTACATTATATATCTGCTTTGAAATGATTATAAATTTTCTACATTATACTTTGTCAAGATCCATGGAACCTAATCAACAAGAGAGAGATTAAGGGTACCAGCTTTGGGGTGACGAAGAGCTACAAAATGCTTCACTCCATTCCCTCTCGTAGCATAATCTGTAAGTAAAGAGATTTTTAAAAATTTTAAATATTTAGGCAGTTAAATAAGAATCTCTCCTGAACTCTCCATAGAATAAATTTACATATGAAGTACCCCTAATATAAGAATCTTGCTAAGGACACGGAATAAAGCAACTCCTCCACAGTTCCATAACAGAAATCAGGAACAATATAAAATGCACTACAAATGAAAAATATAAATAACACGGAATGAACATCAATAATAACTATGCCTAACAAAAACTGAGTTTCGTCATAACAGCAAATCATGCAGTCAAAAGATTACCTGGAGTAACAAGAACTCGAGTCTCATCAACCCCTTCCCACCACGCCATGGAATATTTTATTCTAACAAGAACAGCAGAATTAGTAATACACAATACTTTATATTATGCAGAACTTAAAGCAAAAGCAATTAAATTGAAGGGGAGAAAAGAAATTAGAACCCTAACCTCAGGAAGCCAAAAACCACTATAAACTTCCTACTCCAGACCGACGGCGAGTTCTCTCCGGCAAAGGAAGACGAACTCAAGTGGACCGCTCTTTCTTTCTTTTCCCTCGGGGAATGGTTGCAGAAGAAGTGTGAAGGACTCTGGCGGGAGCGGGAGTACACGTAGGAAACTAAACCCCAGGAGATTTTTATCTGATATTACAATAAAGGTACTGATTTTATTCGTAATCTCAAAAGGTACCACAAAAGAAATATATTATATTTTTTTTGTAATTTGATAACAAAATTATCTAATAATATCAATTTATAAAATTAAAATTTTAACAAATTATCCTTAATTTAGTATTCCTTGAAAGTTTAATTTTCTTTAAAAAAATTGATATTAGAAAGAACTTCCTTCCTCAAAAAGTTCAATGCAACTCCATTCTCCATAAATTTGAGTCTAAAGAAACTATCAATGGCAAGAGCTTAAACAAAAAAGGAAAGTTTACACATAAAGTTACAAAGGATGTTATATATATATATATATATATATATATTATTCAATGGAGACCTAACAATCTCTTGAGTTGTAAGGAAAAGCCCCTAGCCTGGAAGATTGAGTAGCTCCCTAATTCCTTCACAGACCTGCATGGAGGAAATTGGAATTCATCAGAACCCTAGAAAGTGTATACCTTTTTTTCCCAATGAGAGATCCCAGTTTTAGAAAGTGTGTCAAGCAGATAATTGTTTCTTGTATAAAATTACCCACAACAACACACCTAGAGCAGAAGATTATAGCAGCAAAATAGTAAAATAGCAGGGGATATATATATATATACCATCTTGATTTGGGCTTTGATGGATGCTATAAGGCGAGTATGCTCTTCTATTTGCCTGTAAAGCAATGATGTAATCACATTAACTGCTAGTTTATTAGGGTTGGATACAAATTTTTGTGCAAAATTATCAGATGAAGGAAGTGCAGATCTCAAAGGGTATTATTATTTACTTACCTCTCTAACTTTTCTTCTCTTGCAGAAATATATTTTAGAGCTTCAGACCAAGTGAACTCCACGTAAAATCCAAGTCCAACGTCCACGAATATATGCCTTGTATCTGGCCTGCAACATAAATAACCAATCCTCAGGAAAAAAAATCAAGTTCAGTGATCTTGTAGGAAAGTACTATGGAAGCCATGACATTCATTAAGTACTGATATTGGTAAAGTGACATACACATCAGCTTGCATATAAACTTCGGATCCAAGATTTACCATTGTCCTCAGACTAGTTACACTGTTTTTCTCCAAGTTCTCTATATTTCGCTTTAGATTAGAGCTACAATTTTTGACGTTAAGTAAACCAACAATAAAACATTTGTAAAACAAAGAATAACAAGAAAAGCATCTCCCATAGCAAATGCCAGTACACAAAAAGAAGAAATTGAGCAATTAGAATTGGAGATCCTAAAAACCAAAACCAGCAAATTCCAGCAATTAATACATGGAGATAGAGAAGGATACAACATCTTTTGTTGTTCAAAAACCTTGTCCCTGCAAGAAAAGATGAAATTGATAAATATACTCATATCATAATGATTATATCTCTGTTATTTCTCCTATTACTAGCCAAAAATGAATATATATAAAATGAATGTACAAAGTAGCTAGGTGATAAAAGCAATAATTATGAGAATAGCCAGAGAAATGTCTGCAAGGAAAAAAGCAAATAAAGTAATAAATACCGTTCAGATATAGCATGAACAAGATCAGGCTTCAATCGGAGATCAACAAACTCTTCAAACCTTTGTATTTTTTCTTGCCGAATTTCATCCATTCCATCCCTATATAGCAAAAGTAATTTACAAGAAGATATGAAATCTACCACAAAAGAATAAATAAGTCACCCTCCACCAAGATTGTAGGGGTTTTAAAAAATAACCATCAGAAGCACAATTTTAACACTCGTTGAATTCTTCTTCCTTCCAAATACAAGTAACGGAACCATATCATGCACCGGAATTAACATGTAGTAATTCATGGTTCTAATAGTTACCTGTTCTCGAAGTATATGTTCAAAAAACACCCATCTTGGTGCTACATACCAAATATTAGAATGTACCTTAACTTCGTTTTATATAATATATACAACCCATCTGTAATTGCACGAAATTAAACACCAAGATCATTCTACTTGCAAAAAAAAATGTAAAATTGCGAATACTTCAAATTCCACCACTACTTAGGAAACAAATACATACCATTTGCGCTTTCTAACAAACACATGGTGTGCATTTGAAAAGGAAAAAAAAAAGAAAAAATTCCCGACTTTATCAAGATTACCAAGTAATGCTGACTGATTCAAAACGCCATTTACAAAAAAACGAGAAAACCGAGCTTACATTCAAGTAGAACAAGACTGGTTATGAAATTCAGGACAGAGAAAAGATGATGGAAGTTCGAACACTATTGCTTAGGGCCTTCGACCTATCGAAAGCCGGAGCTCTTTCTATTCGTTGCCAGCTTCCTTAAAGGCGGGAATTATTCTTTAAAAGGCCGTGTTTGTCCTTAAAATCGGTTTACTACCCCTAAAGTCGTTGGCAAGATCATCCAAACTCCTCCCTTTTTCCTTTTTGGGGCGGGGGATTAATTTCAAAGGGAAAATTCCCCACTTCCATCCTCATAAACCTAATTCTTTATTTTAATTTTTTTTAATATATATATATATATATATTTTTTATTTTTTTTTATTTTTTTGTATTTGTAATAACACTAATTTAATTCTTGTTTGCATTATGGTAATGTTGCTTAGTAATTAGTATTCTTCAAAATATGAAATCCCACATGGAAAACTGAAATAAAAAACAAAAAACAGAAGTTTTCAAAAATCATATTTAAAACAAAAAATGGAGTCACATGAAAGAAGCAATCTCGTTTTAGAAGATTGATAGTTTTATACATGTGGAGAAACAAAACGTCCAAAAAAATCTAACATTTTTTATTGCAAACTAAACAATAATTAGTGCTTTATTTAAAGTAGTAATAATAGCTGACGATACACCTTAAACTTCAATAGAAATATATATAATATATATATAATATATATATGTACAGCTCACAAAACTCAGCACCATGGTTGAAACATCACTTTCCAATAATGCAAGATTGCCCCTTTTTTTTTTTTGTCACAAAGCACGTATCTTTCTTTTTTCTTCTTTCAAGTTATATATTATATATATATATATATATATATATATAATAATTAGTGAAAGATAATCTAATTGTAGTGCTCATGTTGAAAATTATTGGACTCACATATACCCAAAAAGTTAAACTTTCACCACTTAACTCCACATTAGTATGATATTGTCCGCTCTGGACCTAACCATCACGGTTTTGTTATTGGGCAACATCCCAAAAGACCTCATACTAATGGAATTAGTGGAACTCTTATATGCTAGTCACTTCTAACATTATCTTCAGATGTAAGACATAGGTTAACACCCCAACAATCCTCCCCTCAAACCAAGGACCACATACTCGTGGGCCTCCCCTTAGACAAAATCGTACCACCGCCGCTCTTTCGACCGGGAGATACCCACGTCGCTCTGATACCATTTGTTGGACCCACATATATCCACAAGGTTGGACTTCCACCACTTAACTCCACATTAGTATGATATTGTCCGCTCTGGGCCTAACCCTCACGATTTTGTTATTGGGCAACATCCCAAAAGACCTCATACTAATGGAGTTAGTGAAACTCTTATATGCTAGTCACTTTTAGCATTATCTTCAGATGTGGAACATGGGTTGACACCCCAACAAAAATAATTGGATTAATCAATAATTTTAGCAGGGTACAAAAGAATGAGGCACAATCCTCCAACAGCAGAATGGTGAATAATGGTGTAATGTAATATCTGAATCAAGTGTACACTTCTTATCTCCACAACCAAATTACTATCTCTATAGACAGCAGCATTTCTTTTCACAGCACACAATTCAGCTATCATACTCAAGATGTGCCCCCTGCACCCCCCCCCCTCCCACCACCCCACCACCCCACCACCCCACCACCATCATCAAAATGTTAAGAGTAAAACCAATCACCTGATATTCTCCATGGTGCCAGGTTTCTGCTAGATGAACCATCACAGTTGAAATCGCGATTTCACGCCATCTTGTACTGCTAGCTCTATCTGCTTTTTCTTTTCTCCAACCTTCCATTCCATGATCATGCCAACACAATTAGTTTTCCCAAGATAAAAAAGGCAATATGGTGATGAAAGGAGTACTATGGATTAGAATTGACGGATGGCTTTGTTCCTGCTGATCCACGTTCCCAGCATGCTAAAAGCAAAGATAACATCTGTGTGCATTCTGTTAAAGGAAAATCAAGCATTAAGTGTCACCTGTAATTAACTCTGGCCATGGCAAGTAACAGTTCATGCCTTTGCATGTCAGAGTCCGGGAAAAAACAAGAGCAAAACAAATAATAAGCAGAGTATTTGTGTCTCCAAGAAATGAGAACAATATGCATAGTCCAAGAAGGAATTCCTCTAAAAGTAGGCTCAAACATTTATGATTGAGGAAATATCCATATAATGCTTCAGAATCTTTTGAGTTAACATAAAACTAGCCCCAAGAGAATGTATGAAAGATTACCATGAAGATCGATTTCTAATATGACAATAAAAAAAATGGAATTGACAAGAGTGAATGAATTGAACTTGTTTTGTATCATATGATTGTAATAATGTAAGGGAATATTACAAAGGTGTGTAACTATAATCTAGTACTCTCCAATAAAATTAAACCTATCAAATCCACATTTCTGAAACCAAACTCTCCGTTGCTGACTTTCTTTCAGCACACATTGTCACAGATCACTGAACACTATATGATATAAGAAAAATAAAAGTATGAAATACATGTACCATGTATACTTTTCAACCTCCATCAAGACTGATTTCCATAATGAGTGTAAAAGTTTCATTTATTGGTGTAACTAAATTGAATTCCCAAATTTGGTTGGTTTCCAGCAGCAATTTATAGTAGCTTTCAAAACACTAACTCACTTTGAAAGAAGTTATTGAACATCTCTTGATTCCTAGGAAACTGCTTATACATCTAAAACTGGTTGAATCTCTATATTTGAGGCTTCCAATCTAGAGGATTTACAGCTGAAGTAGAAAACTGCACTCATCATAGAATCTATAAGCATGACAAACGAATACATTATCACCAAAAGTGGTCCTTCCCATATCCTTGATGATCCATCTCCATAGCTTAGTGTCTTCACCCTATGTTCAAACAAACCCTCCACAATTGCCATTCCTATAGTCGATCCTAGAAATATCAAAAGACCAACTTGGGTCTGCCCCTTGATTAAGGAACTGGACCTTAGCAATGCTTGCGACCCTGAAACATCCTCCAATATAGAAATCACAACAGCAGTGTTGCAAATAATGATAGAATTTGCCAGAATGATTGAGAAAATTAGGCCCAATACCAGTGCAGGATACAAAATCAAGTCTGATGGAAATCCCATTACAGAAAATGCAGAGCTGACAGTAATCAAGAGTACAACGAATGATGTAAGGCAACCAACAATAACAACACATGTCCACAGATAAGTAATGACAATGCGCTTCCAAATCTTGTTGATGATCACATAAAACTTGGACAAATCAAAGTGCTTTCTTGAATAAGTACAATCCACAGTATAAACAACAGCAACTTTTGACAGAAGTGACAGAGTAATATACAAGGGGAAACCTAAAGCAGCTGAAACAACCGTTTCTGAAAACTTTTGACATGATTGTCTGATGAAAGGCTTGAGAGGGAGGCCACTGGACTTTGCAACCAGCAATAGCCTTAGAGTAAGGGTCTTCACAATTGAATGATTAGCTAATACATTAGACAAAAGAATGGCTGAGACAGGGCAAATCAGTAAGGCAGCTATTCCAATTAGACCTGTTGTGTTGTACCTAAGGATTCTCACTGTTTCCCTCAAAATTTCCAATGCATTCATGGAATGAAACTGATGACTTGATCTATCCCCATTATCTGTGGACTGAAATTCGACATCATGAAGATCTGAGAAGTCATTTTTTCCATTATTTCCCAAAATTGAATGGATCCTAGGACTAACCGAACTTGAAATTTCCATTTTAATCCTAGGACTAGGCCCACTCGGAGCTTCCATTTCAAACCACAAACCAAAAAAAAAAATCCCTACCCAGGAATTCCAAGAATCAAATGAACAAAGCAACAAGTTTGGATCCCTCAACCCCTTCACAATCACATCACGTACCCCAGCACAATCAAGAAAACAGAAACACTCCACAGCCCAAAAAAAAAAAAAAAAAAAAAAAAATCGATTAAATCTTAAATAACAACAAATGCCATTCTAGATCCACTCTCTTTTTTTCTTTTTTTCTTTTTTCTCCGTTGTTTCTTTTAAAGCATACCTTCTAGAGATTTCCTCAAAACAAACTGCAGCTCATAATGTTTCTGCTTCCAATCCCAAATCCCACCCTCGTGAAAACAAACCCTCATCAAGAAAAAGAAAAAAGATCTGAACTTGTCTTTAACAGATAGTTCAGACTGTTAAAAAGAACAGAAAGGGTGGGGGTGGGGGGAAGGAAAAATGCTGGGCACGTGACAGACAAGAAAGAAAAACTCGTCAGTCACGTGAGAAATAGGTACTATGGAAATACAGCTCTCATGGAGATGGTGACTGGAGATTTTGGAAGTGAAAAGGGATGCATTTACATATACACACACATATATATGTATCTATATATATATACACACACACAAGGGAAGCTACAGAGAGAGTGAGGAAGACAAAAGGAAAGAGGAAGAGAACGGAGCAGAACCAATGGACCGAGGAAGACACTGCGTTTATTGTGCTGGTGGATGAAACTTTTTAGGCAAATCATAAATGTAAAAATTTTATGGTCAAGAAGATTGTTGATTTTTCTTATTTGTAATTATGATTATTATTAGATTCTAAATATTCATTTTTAATTAAATTGATTCCTTATTTATTGGAAAAAAGAAAAAATTGGACAATTAGAACTAATAATAATAAAAGGAAAAAAGGACTTTTGTCAACCATTTGTTTTTTTATACAAGGAATGTGGTTTTTCTTTATGGAAAATTTCACCCATGAAAAAAGGTTTAATGTTTTGGCACGTCACCGCCACAAAACCTTCTGTATCTATCTGTATATATATATATGTATGTATAGATTACTGTGCACAAAATCCACCAAACGCGTGAATTTTGACAGTTTCCAAATTCTCCAATTCTTGAACCGTCTTCTCCTTCCTTCTTCCTGCCCAAATCTAACCTCTTGGGAGTAAAAGAAAAGGAAATAAAAGCTGTGATTTCTGTATCTTTTCTTTCCCCATAGCGAAATCCATGGCTACTCCTCAGTATTCGAACAGTCTTAACCTATTTGGAGTTCTTTCAGAATCCAAACGCATAATCAACGCTCACTCTCGTCACTTCTTAGCCCTTTCTGTGTTTTTTCTGTTGCCCCTTTCTTTCTCTCTGACAATTTACCCTACTCTTAAGACCACTCTTTTACAACCCAATTCTTTCGGTCACTTTTTCCCTCCTCATCAATCCCTTTTCTTGTCTCTGTCTTACTCCTCCTCAGAACCCACAAAAGCCTCGATCTTGTTTCCCTTAATTTATAGTTTGTTCTTTCTTCTAATTTCCCTTTTAGCTGTGGCAACAATCACCTACAGCACCTTTCATGGATTTTATGGAAGGCCCGTTAAGCTTCTCTCCTCTGTCAAATCGGTGTTTTACTTTTTTATCCCCTTGCTTTATACCCTGGTTTTGTCCCAGTTTATTATGTTCATGATCGTAGGTGTTTTCCTGCTTTTTGTTGCCCTTATCTTTAAAAGTTTGCTACTTTTAGGGTTGGAAGTTAGTCTTGATTCCAAGTATTTGATGGGATTTAAAATTTTTGTGGGAATAATAGTTATTTTGATTTTAATTGTGTTGCAAATGAATTGGTCATTAGTTAGTGTAGTTGTGGTAGCGGAATCAAAATGGGGTTTTGAGCCATTGAGAAGGAGTGCTTCTTTAATAAAGGGAATGAAAAGGGTGGCCTTCTCTATGATCTTGTTTTATGGTCTTGCTATTTCGTTTCTAATTTGGGCATCTTCAAGATCTGTGGCTAAGGCGACTGATGCTAATGGATGGTGGACCTTGGCCTTCGTATTGCAAACAGCAGTGGGTTCTGGTTTTGTAACATTGCTGATGCTTCACAATCTTGCTGCAAATGTTGTTCTATACATGTATTGCAAGGCATTGCAGGGTGAATTGGCATTTGAGATTGCTGAAGAGTTTACTTACCATTATGTTAGCTTACCCTTTGATTATCAGAAGGTTCCCCATATTGTTTCTGTTGTTCAAGTTTAATCTAGGTTGAAGTTAGTGAGTTTGGCATGACTCTACATTGTATTATTTGAACTGATGTGAGATCTTTGTATGCCGACTTGTTAGTGTATTTCCTATACAGCTTTGATTAGAATCAAACATGGAAATGTAACTGTTGTAAATAGTTTGAACATCTAGTGATGAATTCAAAGTTTCCATCTTGTTGTGATTTATGTTGAGATTGTTTGTAGTTTAATTGCTTTCTTGAATTAAAAATTCAGCTCCTCATTTAGAGCACTGAATATGGTTTAGATTTTGCATCATATTTCCATATTTATATTTCCATATTTGTGTTTCATGCTGGGATAATTGATGCTGAAACTAGCAGCCATGGGCTTTCATTTTGTTTCCTTACCTGTGTCTATAACTGAACTATTTACTGTCATGAACTTAAGTGATTTTGTTTTGTTGCTGATATTCAGTATCATATTAATGGAAGGAATTTGAAAATAACTAATTTAAACATGAATTTCCATTCTGACAGGGGCGTTTTATCAGACATGAGAACCAAAGTTGTATAAATTCATCATAGATTACTATAAGTTATGTCTCTATGTAGCAATATCACAGGAGCTGCTTCTCCAGAAAACTCTTGATTTTGATAGTTGATAAATTTGTTGGTAGATCATCCTAAGATTCTTGTTTTTTGTATAATCCTTGTAAGACATATATAAACATTAAATTGAGCAAGAAGCAGAAAAGACTAACTTAAGAATTCCTTGCATTAGCAAGCATATTTGAACAGAAAACAGTTGAGGGTAAGAGAACATCCACAAATAGTTACTCTCTCTTTTCCACTAACTTAATGCAGAATAAATCAGGAAAAGAATTCATGGGACAAGAGTAAAAGGGGCTATAAAAGCAAGAATTGACATTGCAGGCTATTCTTCTTCTTCTTCTTCTTCTTCTTCTTCAGAGAAGAGCCCCTATTTTTTTTCTCTTTCCAACACTTTCAGGAATCTTCTGGAAACAAATCAAAAAATGTTCGGACAGTCTTTTGTTTACTACAACTTCCTACTGTCAACCTGACCAGATGAAGAAGATGAAACGTTTAATCTGGCGATTCGATCATGTTCAGAGCCAAAAAGAAGCCTACTCCAGTTTGAAGATCTTTGTACAATTCTGGAAGGAACTCTGTCACTGTCTTCCCCACCAGATGCATCATAACCATCACTAGTAGACCTTGATAATGGAATATCTTTGGAAACAACAGCAGCCGCCCCTGATGATAGACCGACAAGACGCCTAGCTTCTTCAGACACACCAATTGGATGGAGATCAGGAGAATCTAAACTACTACTATCAGGAGAAGAAGCAACCATTCCGAGTGTGTTATTAGATACACGGAAAGTACTTCGTGATTCGAGCTGAAGAGGTGCAATGCTGCTGCTGCTCAAAGAATAATCAGTCATGTGCCTCATACTCATTTCAGCAGTTTCTCCTGAAACTTTGTTCTGTGCATCAAGTGGCAAATCTGCAGGAAGGCGAATTCGTTTACTGGATCGTTTTCTGTTGTTATCTGGCCTTGGAAACATTCTACGACCACTGCTACCAAAGCTACTGTCTGTTTCCAGCCCATACTGTGGTTCCTGTCTTGTAACAGGCTGCAAAATTTTTGACTTCTTTCTAGCTTCTGCAGCTGCTCTTGACACCTCTTCTGCATTCATTCGAGCTAATGTCCATGGACTGATCTTCACTGGTACAGGATTCTTTTTCTTAATTGGCTCATCTGCTAATGTCTTTCTTCCAAACGAACTGACAGAACCTGTCTCAGGAGGAACTACGTCGTACTGCAAAACACGAGCAGCAACACCAACACCAGAATTAGCAGTCTATCCTTGTGAGAGAGAAGTAATCGACTATACCTAACAATACCTGATCTTCAACAAAAAGGCGTGGAGGCGTACACCATGCAGCTCGGTGGATATTGTTGAAGGAGCTTGCACTGCTTAATCCAGTGAGGGAGCTAACAGATGACATTTGTGGACTCTGCTGACCTCCCATTCCTTGTTGTTCCTGCTCCCTTAAAGCAATAATATAGTCGTATGTACTGATTCCCTGACAGTCAAGAATACACAGCACACAAAATGATGATTTTCTGTCACTTAACAATTCAAACAAGTTTAGTTTTATCATCTCTTTTCTTAACCAAATTAATCGAACACATTAGTGAACAAGCATACCTTCTTTATAAGAAGAATATGAAAGAAAAAGAGCTGAGCAAGTGGCAGGGTTGCAATCATGGCCAATATAGTACACACTGCCTGTCAGATGTAAGTGTTGTTTAAGTCATAACAATAATAGTTGCCGCGATACGGAGATTAATCAACCATTAACACTCACCACAACAATAACAAAGGGCACCACTGTGAAGCTGCTCCCAAGCTTGGTGGTGATCTGTGAAGAAAATTTCTTCTTCTCAAGAAAGCAGCAAATGAGAACAAGGATTCCAGTTGACCATTGAAGTATAAGCTGCAATCTCAAGTCCAAAGTCGAAAACCACATAAGATTTATCAATTATCAGTTCCAAGAAAAATAACCAGCTCTACATTCTTGATAGGGAAACTCTAGTAAGAGTGGTGATTGCACAATATCAAAGTTCAGAAGAAAGTTAATTTTCATATATATATATATATATATATAAGCACAAGATAAATATGTATGGCACCATTGGAAACAGCATTTTTACTTTTAAGAGGAACCAAGAAAATATTAACAGAGTGAAAGGTGAACATACCATGAGAAGGGCCGAAACCATGAGAGTGAAGAACTTTCGATAGTTTCTTTTACCTATACAATTGTTTAGCCACTACAAAAACGAAGGAAAAGAAATTAGTGGGGGTTTCCAGTAGAATTACAAGATACTTGTTGTATCGACATGAATTACCCTGCAATGATGATCAAAGCGATCTACACATTTGTCACAAACTCTGCAATGTTTGCTGTACTTTGAAACCTGAAATAGAGCAATCACTTAAGTATCATTCATAATATACAGGCACTGAAAGGTGAACTGGGAAATTTGAACACCTCGAACAACTTTTTGAAACGAGGGGGACAAAGAAAAGTCACTACACACCTCTACTTCACACAAACTGCAGTAGAACATGCCATCTTCACTCATCCGTTGGTCAAAAGAATCTTCCCGAGAACTCAAACATTTATGCACAAATGCACAAGGTAAGAAAGGCAAGAGAGCCATGCAACGCTTTGTTTCATTAGGTAATTCCACCTTTCTTTCACCTGCTTTTGCATCCGTATCTTTGGCACTTTTACCCAAAGTTTTCTCTTCATTTGTCGCAAAATTTCCATCTTGTATTGAGGAGGTTGATTCTCCACCTAGTTTAGATTGCTTGAGTTCGAGATTTTTTTGGTTGTGTTGAACTTTTAAATACTTTTTGGACTTAAATACACCAGGATCAGCAGGATCAGCTGCAGCACACCATATGTACAAGCCGAAGACACATGTAATCTGATAAAAAATTTAACATGAGAAAGAAAATGTCAATATAAATATTACAATAGGACAGTTGGGGGTGGTTACTACTGTATAATACAGTGTGTATATATATATATATATATATATATATATATATGAGCAAAGAAACAGATAAACAACAAAATCCCAGCATTTAACAAAGAGTAGAAAATTCTCTAATGCAGGAATATGCTTGTTTAAGTTTGTGGAAAGTCCTAATCAATCAATTACTGGGATAATAACTACACATTTAGGTACACATTACTTTCCCCTTCTTGAAAATTACCAAAAGACCACTGAAGAAGGCATAAGACTTCATCTCAGGGGTTCTCCTACATTAAAACTAACACAAAAGTCAAAGCTTTTAGAAGGAATTAAATGCCAATCGGTTTAAGTGGTTGAAATTTATAATCAGATGTTATGCTTCTCCAGAAAATGTACCAAAAAGACAGAAACACGAATCTCAATTCAGGAGTTACTGCTAAAACGACAGGCTGTTGCCCAACTAAATCCTACCACCGCTTCCCACCTCCTCCGGCTAACTGGAACAACCCAACAGAAAACATCTTAAAAGAAAAAGGTATAATAAGAGCAATCGGAAATCAAGAAAGACCAGATCTTAGCTCAAGCCCACAAACAAAAAATGGAGAAATTTAAAGTATAGAAACAAGAAGAAGAAAACGAAGCTAACCAGAGGAGTGTAGAGCCCCATTGCAATGTACTGAAATAGCCTCTTCCCCACAAAGGGGGCAAAGAAAACATAGAAAGCAAAACCCAATGCCAAAAAAACAGCCACGGCAACCACCTGAAAATTGGCAGAGGAATAGATGTAAAAAACAGAGATGTCTTTACAAGAAAGCACCAAATCCATGATAAGAACAAAGAACTCATTACATTTTCAAATTTGAGAAACAGAAGAAAACCTGTAAAGGATGGTAAGGAAGCTGCCATCCATGTTTCCTCATGGTGCTAATCGTTCGTTGAAAGAAGAAAAAGAGTTCAAAGAAAACCCACAAAAGTGCAAAATAGAGGAAGAAAGAGAAAGAGAAAGAGAAAGAGAAAGAGGGAGAAATGAGGCTATCTCTCTTTTCAGTTTTCAGTCACAGATTACTGTTCTGGGGGGTTTGTTGCCTTTCAAACACCCACATTTTCAGGGAAAGATTGAAAATCAAAGCAACGAACCCAAAAAAGTACAAATCCTGCATGCTCATTCTGTAGAGATCAAGAAGAAGAAGAAGAGTGAAAAACAATTCAAGAAAAGGCATAAGAAAAGAGCAGAAAAGGAAAAAGAATGCATGACTAATAGTGGGTTGTGGTGGGGAAGGAGTAATGGACATTAGCCAAGAAGCTTTGTCTGGTTCACTCAATCATAGCCCACACCATGAAGCTCATTGAAGCTGTAGGGACTACTAGGAGGGAGAGAGTGTTAGAGAGAGAAAGAAATGAAAAGGGCATCTCTCTTTCATCAAACACCATTGAGGATAAACTACAATAGACCTAAATACTTAAAGAAATTCCATTTCTTTCTGTATTTTTTCTCAAATTTTCCCCCAATTTCTTGTTTTCTTTATTAAAAAAAAAACAAAACTTTTTATTTTACCCCATGAACCAACCAACCAACAAAGCAAGATTTGTACAACAATTGAGAGTCTTCCTGACCAGCCAGCAGAGCAGAGCAGAGGAGGAGAGAGAGAGAGAGAGAAAGAGAAAGAGAGTCGAAGAAGAGGTGTCAAGGGAGACTGTTGGACTAGCATATGCTTTTCAATCCTATAATTACCCCATGGCAACCTACCTTTTACTTTCTTCCTTTCTTTTTTCTTTTTTCTTTTTTCTTCCCTTGTTTCTTGCGTTACCTTTTGCCATGGGGCAAATCATGTGTCAAAGCACAGGCTTACAGCCAAATTTTTGTACCATTTTTCCTTTTTTAATCTCTAACCAATCCCATTTAAACCATTTTTCTTTTCTCCTGGTTTTAGCTCTGTAAATTAAACTCATCAAACTTTCGGAATGCTATTTAATTATAAAAGTTTAATCTTTAAAAACAACTATTTTTTTCAATGAAACTTCACCACTTTTGTTTTATAAGGATCAAAATATGTATTTTTTAATTTTGAATCTTGATATTAGAATTAGTTAAAATATTAGGGTTCATATAATATATAAAATCAAATAGAAACCATTATTGTGGAAAATAAATCCCTACACATTATTAAAATTTATAAAAATAAAAGAAAGTTGATATCTTAGATGATGAAATTTTGGATGTTTCAGCAACCAAAAGCATGTGGGTATGTAGAATGATGCCTCTTGCAAATGCAAATAAGCCAATCTTCACCTCTTAATGTTGTCATTTTTTTTTCCAGTATGGACTATTTTGTCATCACATGACAAATTTAATTAAATCTCACATTTTAAATTAATAAATATCTCATAGACAAATAATTATAATAATATATTTAGAATTTATTTTATAAGGTCTTCTCAAACAAAAAATCTCAATTTAGTCCTCATTTAATTATTATTTGGACATTCACACCTTTATCTTTAAAGAGTAGAGGCTATGAAAAAAAAAGAAAAAAGAGGAGGGAGTATAATTTATTCAAGGACCAAGGGGTTGGTAGCAAATAAAAAGGACTTATTAAGAGGGCGGAATTTTGTAATTAATATAAAAATACAAATATATGTATGTATATATGTATGTATAAGAATGAGACGTAACATTGATAAAAGAGAAAGCGTAGTGGAAAGGAAGGGGATGTGTCGAGACTCGCGTCAGCTGCCTCGATGTTGATTCAGACTTTTCTCTGCGCTTTCCTTAATTAGTCTAACGCTTTTTCTGTATTCTTTCATTTTGGCTCATTCTTGTCAGCTTCACTTCCCCCTTCCGCCTTTACCCATGCCAATATACATACATACATATATATATATACATATATATATATACATATATATATATATATTTTTTTTTTTTTTTTTTATATTTTTTTTTTTGGGTTGTCCGCGTCTTAGAATGTTACTCATGCAAAATTTTATTAATTCTAATCACTTTTCTGAATTAAATTAAATATTCCTTAATTGTATTGTATAATTAAATTTTTTATTATTAAGCAAACCAATGAAAAGATAATATTATAATTAATTTTGGGCACACATTGGGGATTGAAATTTTAATGTTTTTTTTTATATATATAAAAAAATATGGGAATATTTGTTTGGGTGCCGTTGACAATTTGGTGAATTTAGAATATCGAAACAGCTTTTTTAATTCTATCTTTGTTTGTAGCTTTTGTACCTCTTTGATTCTCTACAAATATATATATATATATATATATAGTTCGATATTTTATTATTGTCATAAATTCAAATTCAGACTTAAATTTACTTTTAAATTATATATACACAAAATCCCGATCATTTTCATGCACCTACGTAACTCTTGCATGCATGTTAATCTATCTACATCAATTCTTAAACTAGATTTATATTAATAATACATACACATATATATATATATATATATTCTTGGCTTGTATCGCGAGGGAACAAAAGTATGTTGGTGGGGATAACTTTGATAAGAAGTAAATAATAAAGTTTATGATAATTTTGACCACCTTTTTAATTACATGATTTGGACTTTAATAATTTAATGTCTCAGACATTATACACACAATTTTCTATTGTTTTCTATAATCTTCAATTTCAAACAAGTCATATATATATATAAACACAAATAATTACTATTCATAATTACAATTTAAACATACGTTTATAAATAAGATTGTTTTTTTTTTTAAAAAAAACACATATGCGATTATTTGTCTATATCATGTCTCTAACTCATTATTTCTCTATCATAAGTGAGAGTGTTTACCATCCAAGCAATGCATTCTTGACTATAAATAAGATTGTTATAAATCGAGTTTATTTATTTTGTTATTAAAATTTATAACATGAATTTGAATCAAATCTTAATAAGTAAACGCGTTATAATTATAATTATAATTATAATTATAATTATATATATATATATATATGTTTTTTTTGTACATGGGAAAAAATTTAATATATATATTGAAAGAACCCGTGACTACTTTTTTCACTTTGGTTGTATTTTTCTTGTAGTGATTTTGTTTTATTTTGGGATGGGCAATGGGTAGTAGGGGGGTAGGGGGGCACGTGATTGAAACCCGTGACTAAAAAGGAAGTCAAAATTCATGTGGAATTGGAAAAAGATAAAAAACATCTCCTCTTTTGTTTAAGGAATTGATCCAACCAAAATGGACCTCCCACGTCCCTTCTCTTGTATTCCATCCATACACACACACACACACATATATATATATATATATCATCTTCGATCATAAACATTTATTAAAAATTAAGTAGATTTCAAATTTAATTACATATATTAATGAGAATTCAAATAGAGTTTATCTATATAAACACATATGTATTAGTGACATCTTGTCCCATTCTATATAGAAACTTCACATTAAATGCTAAAAGTCTACATTAAGTATGATATAATTAGTAGAAACGAACTTAAACTTTCACTATTAAATTGGATATGTTTCCCCTTATTTATCAAAAATTATTCATAAACAATATTGAACCATACAAATCAAAAAATTGTACGTGTGTATATATAAATATAATATCACAATTTAAAAAGTCTTATAAATCTCTTTTAAAATCTTATTCATATTAATATTTCTCAAATAATTTTTATTATAGATTATAAGTTTAATTTTAAATAATTATATAAACGAATGAATACAAGTTTAATATTACGATTTTAATTTTAATCAGAAAAATAATATTTTATATGAAAAAAATAAAATAAAAATCCATAGATGGATCTCCTCTCTTAGAGAGCATTAAATTAAAGGTACAATGCTTTTATGATTTACAAACACTTTAAATGATGGAGGAGAAGATATATATATATATATATAAAAGTATAGTGAGAGAGAGAGAGAGAGAGAGAGAGGGGTAGGTGCCTTTCATTATACAAATTCATTAAAACATGTGAGACCATTTTAATTATATACCAAAGCTCTCCCCACCCCTTTAATGCTTTATCTGTCTCACCTCCCCTCTCTCTCTCTTTTTGTACAATTCACAAACTCAATTTTCCATTTTCTTTTGACCAATTTAACATTTTCTCATAATAATATGTAAGTAAATTCTTCCATGATTTAAGCACTTTCTTGTCATTTTCTCACTTTTCATAGTGGAAATTTCACACTTTTTCCTGTCATCTTAAGAAATCAAACATATATATATATATATATAGTGTCGGATAGCTACTATAACATTCAAACTAAATAGGATAACATCTATCGGTCTATTTTAAATCTTACTTATAAGAATTAAGTTCTTTTCATTTGAACGTTGATAAACAATCAAAATATATATTTATAATTACATATTTTTTTCTAAAGGTATAAGTTTTCTTAAATGAATTATAAATTAATTCACAATTCAGATTAATTTCGTTAGAAATGATGAATTTCTAATCCTAAATTTTAAAGAGATTACATAATTTGTTAGACCAACCAATAAGGGCTGAGACACCGGCCCATAATACCTTTTCAATTTTTCCTAAAGGCTTTATTTTTTCTAGAAGATATTTTGGGCTCTCTTCCTCGTGAATTAGGTCCAAAACGGTAATACTTAAATTAAAACGATATATGTCCGTCAAAAGGCCTAAATATAGAAAATATCTGAAGAGCCCATTGGGCTGACCATTGACTCCGTATATTCTCTCTCTCTCTCTCCAAAAACAAAAACAAGTTTTCGGTATTTCATGTGAAATTATATATATATATATATATATATAATATATATATACTGGTTATTTGTTGAGTCAACTCGTGACCTCCAACAATATTCATAATATATTATAAAATAATTATAAATTAAAAGTGTGTGTATATATATTTCAATGTTTGGTGTAACTAAAATAAAGTATATTTTCCTTTATTTTTGGGTGTTAGGTTAATATAAAAACAATGGGATTAGAAATATCCAAATCCACTAACTCCACAATATAGAAGAAAAATAAAAATCATTACACATTTCAGAATGTATGAAAGCAAATGGATTTGGTCAGAAAATTGTTGAAAATATTTGTCCTTTTATACTTATTCTTTCTTTCTAGTTTCATATACATACATACATATATATATTTGGTCTTTCAATTTGGTTTTGTACCAAACGTGGCTTTTATGTTATATCAAACTTCAGGGAGGAAAGCATAATCAAGAATAAACCTAAATTGTTAGAAATAATAAAACTCAAAATATTTCTTTTAGTATAATAAAAATAATATCAATTAGTTAATTATGACTGTTGTTAAATCTATAATTATGATACACAAATGTGACATTTAATATTAAAATAGTTAATTAATTTGAACTATAAAAACAAAGAATTAATTATATTTGATTTTAAATAATTTTTTTAAAAAAATTTAAATACAATTCAAAGTCGTGAATTCATGATCATGGGTGCAAATCACTATGTATAATATCTGTTTGGTCCAACAGAGACCAGCAAGCAACATTATTATGATTTTTTAGGTAGGGAAAAGTATTGACAAAAAAGAAAAGATGAATTTAAGCAATTTTTTAATAAATAAATAAGTTTAAAAAAAAAAAAAAAAGGCATTTAATTATGGTGTTGTCCAATTTGTCGTTTAATACAAAAGGCAGACATTGTGGTTAGGGTTCTTTTTTTATTTATTTATTATTATAACCAGTTAGGTTTTGCCACAATAGCTCCTTCTTTAGTAGTTGCTTAAAATCAAGAATTTCTTCATTTGGTAGGTGAAATAGAAAATACTGCAAAAAAAATAAGAAAAAGAAAAAAAGGACATTTTTATTATTTTTGTTTTAAATTTTGTAATTTTTATATGTTCTTTTGGCGGCCCAACTACCGCACACGGACTCGCCCACTTAAAATTTTATAATGGAAAAAGAAAAAAAAGGGTAAAGAAAAATGCCAAACGATCCCTAATCATTAGGTACAAAAAATGTTTGGCATTTAGACAACAATTATTATTATTATTTCAAGTTGGGTAATGAACCAGTATGGGACCCTAAAACAAACATTCAGTTATCTTATTCTTTCTAACCAATAAATTATATATATATAATTAAATTCAATTAATAACAATCAATTAATTTCAAAATTGAAACAACAAATATTTTAAATGTAAAATAAGAAATAATTATTTTTTTCTTAATAACTTTAATGATTTCACATTGTTTGTTATAACATACCTAATGATTTAATCTTTCATTTATTATATAATATTATATATATTGTGTTGTCAAATTTTACAATGCTTATTTAAATTTTTTTGAATAATTATTAAATAGGTATAAAATTATTTACTAATGGATGTCGATTTAAATTAGTAAAATTTATATGAAATAATTTAATTTGGAGAATATCAAATGGCTAAACAATTATTTTAAAAATCCTAACTTGTGTAAATGAATTTTCAAATGGCTAAAACGCCATTAATGAACAACACGTGGGAAGTAGATCAAGAAAAAAAGGTCGCAGTAGAAAAAATGTCACCTGCCGAAGCATCATATTTGGCCGTAAAAGACGCCACGAGGAAATCTAGAAATAGGCAACCTTTGTTTGTTTTTACATTAATAATAGCCAAACCTAAAGTCAAATCATAATTATTATTATTTTAAAAAACCTTAAATTTCTTACAAAGACAGTCTAAATCAAGTTGAAATAATCTTGATGAGAAGTGATTAAAGAAAAAAAAGAGGAGGAAAATGTCAAGGTATTATTTTTTTTCCTATTTTTTTCAAATGAGCCATACCCAAGCAAGGGCATCCCTCTGAGTAGTAGTTTACTAGTTTATGTGTGTGTATAGTTTCTGTTCTTGAATCCTTAAAAGAAGCTATTTTTAAAGAAATGATTGTATTGATACTCACAAAGCTCCTCCCTTTTCATCTCTTTCCTCTGGTACTGTGTCCCCTCTATCTGTTTCTGATCATTCCTCTGTTTTCCTAACTTCTTGGACTATTGACCTTCTGGTTCTTGGATTTGTATAGTTGGTTATCTTGTGAGTTCTTTAGATATATATATGTATGGGTTCTTATTAATTTTGCATGTTTGTGTTTATGGGTTCTTCTTGCATGCACATGGGATTAGTACAATTGTATGGTCACTTCAATATGGTCTTTTGTAATTGGGAATGGAAAGCGAGGAATGTAAGACTGTTTCCATGCTTGACTAAAACACATGTTCTTTTAGGGGTTATTCATGGCCTGTTGAAAGAACTGTATTCTCTTCATTCCATTTTCTTTTCCCTTTAAAATAATTTTCTGATGGACATCTCTGATTAAGACCATTATTATACTATATATGTATATATATATATATATGGATGTGTTAATGAATATATGTGTATCAAGCATCACTTTCCACCAACAAAATTTCAAGTCATTTTCTCATCAATCTCATGAGCTATATATAATATTGGTTCAGTTAGGACTTTTGTAAACTATTTGATAATATATGTTCTGCAGCTGGAGAAATATATATTAAACATTGTTACTGTTGATATCACTTGTCTGCATATTTGTTCAGTAGTAGTTGGCATCTTTGGTCAAAATGGGAAGCTGAGGTATACAATGATCTCAAACTGTTTTTTCTTGATTTGTACTTTTTAATGGCGGAAACTCATCCAGTAGCCTGTTATCCACTTCCCCTAATTCTAGTTTTCCTTAGGGATTTTTTTTTTTTGCACTGTCATGGTTTGATTTGCAGGTTTGGTTATATATATATATATCTGTGATATTTACTATAGATTCAATTATTCTTACAGAGGCTTGGTGCATTTGATGCAGCTTGGATGAGTTGATAGTAATTCTTCTTTAGTTATAAAGGTAAGTTTTTTTTTTTGATGAATTCAGGTAGATAATTATGATTGCTGAATCAATTTCAAAATTGAATTTGAGTTAGCTCTTGGAACTATTTTGGGACGTCAAAATCAGGATTAGGGTTGCAGCATCTTATTCTGTCCTACAGGATATATTTTTTTGTGAATATCATGTGGGATTGATTTGTATCTTTTTCTTCTTTGGTAAGCTGGAAATGAATAATAGTTCTGTCTTCTTCTTTTCTTTGCAGGAATATCCATGACTTTCCTCACTTAACCAGATTGATGCAGAACTAGGTGCCCAGAAGCTTGATCTAGAAGTGGCATCTAGTATGAGAAGACACTTCATTAGGCTGGTTTTACTAAATTCTTTATGATCATGGGTGGATGTGTATCAGTGCCAAATAAAAAATTTAAGTCTAATAAACATTACTTCTTCAAGTCTAGAAGATTCCGTAGAAAGATTACTCCATCAGTTTCAGTAGCTCCTATAGAACAGTATTCTGCTGTTGAGGATGGAAGATATCTTTCTGTCACTGAGTTTGCTTCGCTGGACAATAATAAACATCCACCAAAGATATGTAGAAGATCTGACTTATATAATTTGCCCTTGCATGACAGCCAGCTGAAAATGGATCAAAATCGAGCTGATATGATGATAAATGGTAAGGTTTATGGAGAAAATGATCTTTTTAGCACATCTGAATTTTGTTCACTGTGTTCATGATTTCTGAAGTCATTTTAAATATCAGAAATGTGCCAGGATGAAACATGGTTTGATTCTGTAAGCACCCTCGGATCTGATTCAGATGAAGATTTTGTTAGTGCTTATGGAGGTGATCACCATTTTCCAATGTGATTTCCTTTTCATTGATACCATCATACATTTATCACTGATCTATTTATCTGCAGAAATGTTTCCTGCACTAGCTAATTCAACCAGCAGCCAAATGATTCAGCATGACAGTAATTTCTGTTCAATGGAGAATGAACATATCAGCTATGGCTATTCAGGAGTTCACCATACTACAGACAGTGGTAAAAGTGAAAAATATTCGATCAAATCGGAACATAGAGAAGCAAATGGCCAGTCACATTTAAGCTTGAGTTCAGTAGATATAGATTTTCCATGCTCAAAGAAAGCTGACAAAGTCTTCTCCGAGAATGAGAAAGTCCAAGATGATTTCATTGTGAGCCAACCTGCAACAAATTCATTTTCTACATCAAAAAGGAGAATGCCTGCACCCACAAGAGTTGCTGCTAAAAAGTCATCTCATGAAGGAGACAATATGACTGAGTTCTGTAAGTAGTAACTTAGTTCTTGATGAATCTCATCGTATTTAAGAATCCTTTTTATTTCAGGAGAAGATTTCTTTGCATAGTATATTAGGACACTGCAGTAATGTATATACAACTTTGAATTTCAGTGGATTGTGTCAATTTGACTAAAATTCTGCATTTATTACATCCTATGAATCTGTAAACTACCATAGTACCAAAAAATATGCATATTCCACATCATATTACTGAATGTACATAGTACAATGACAGGTACTTCTAAGAGATTTTTACATCACCGAAAAGCAGGACTTACGATTCCACGTTCAGTACTGCATGGGAATTCTGCTCAAGGCTGTTGGTGTCCTCTTCCACCTTCTGTCTTCAAGCTTCGCGGAGAGAATTTTTTCAGGCATGCTTCTGAATTGCTTCCCTCAGACATTTACGTCTTCATAAACCCATGATTGACTAGAAGAGGTGCTTTTTTTTATTTATGCAGAGATAAAAAGAAGCATCCTGCTCCTAATTGCAGTCCTTACGTACCTATTGGAGCCGATCTATTTTCTTGCCCGAGGAAGATACATCACATTGCTCAGCACCTTGAACTTCCTCAGATAAACTCACACCATCAATTGCCGTCTCTTCTGATTGTTAATATACAGGTTTGCTTATGGCTATAATGGTTAAGATCATGTCATTAGTAGCATTTCCAATTCGCGATTCTGAGTTTTTTCTGGAGATATTGTGCATTTGATCATTGGCAGTCTCAAGTTTCTATCTTCTTCTTCTTTGTGATCCAGCTACCTAGTTATCCTGCTTCCATTTTCCCTGGAGATTGTGATGGAGAAGGAACAAGTCTTGTGTTATATTTCAAGATATCTGAAAATTTTGACAAAGAGATTTGCAAACAGTCTCAAGAAAGTATAAAGGTAAGTAAGTACTTATGGTTGCTTCATACATCTAATTTCTCTTAAATACATCCAATCATCAGCATTATCAACATAAATCTTGCTGCTGTTTAATCCCAGTTTCTTTTAGCTGGATTTACTAACTTATTCCCATTCCACAGAGATTTGTTATGAACGACGTTGAAACTGTAAAAAGTTTTGCTAAAGAATCTGCAGTTCCTTATAGAGAAAGACTAAAAATCTTGGTTGGTGTGGTCAACCCTGAAGCGCTGCAATTGAGTTCTGCAGAGAAAAAGCTTTTACATGCATATAACGAAAAGCCAGTGCTTTCTCGTCCCCAGCATGCTTTCTACAAGGTACTTTCTGTTCCTAGTCTGCTCAAAAAAATGTCTGAATCTTCAAGAAGAAGCTACAAATGCACTTACACACTACTAAGATAAGGTCTGTCTGTATATTCTTTTTCGACAGGGAGGAAATTACTTTGAGATTGACCTTGATGTTCATCGTTTTAGCTACATATCAAGGAAAGGACTTGATGCATTTCGAGAACGATTGAAACATGGGATTCTTAATCTTGGTTTAGCAATCCAGGTAATATATACATATATATTATAAGATGAGTCCGAAATAGATGACAATTTGCTCAACTGAGCTATATGATCTTTGTTTTCCTGATGCAGGCACAAAAGCCTGAGGAACTGCCTGAGAAAGTATTGTGCAGTGTTCAGTTAAACAAAATTGATTTTGCAAATCAAGGACAAATACCTGAAATTGTCATTCTTGGTAATCATTGACTTAGTTCTTTTTCACTGTAAAACCCTTTTTTCTTTTTCTTTTTCTTTTTCCTTTTTCCCATTTCAACTGTAGAAAATGGTAGTTGACAGAGATCTTGATTTCAAGAAAAATGTATGGGAAAAATCATCATGTAAAAATTAACAAGAAATTCAATAATTTCAATTGAATTTGTATTCTCTGTTATCCCTTATAACCTTCAAACATGTAATAAATAGATTGGGAAATACATTCCTTTTATCTTTCATCTGCAAGAAATTGGAAGCCAACCATAGCTCAAAAGATTCCTATTATATTTCAAATGCTACAATCAACAGCCATACTTTGAGCACATACACTCATTTACAAGAAAGAATCATAAATCACATTACAAAAACGAACACTACTATGCATGTTAAAGAAATTTACAAGAATTTTGTATTCAATTTCAAGTACTAAATTCTTATGGTACCTTTATATATATATATATATATATATATATATATATAAACTTACAATATCTGTGTCTTCCTACTTTGTATTCTGGAACAGTATAACAGAGCTTCAATCAAATTCATGCAAACAACAATGCTACTGCTTCAATTTGATTCAGGTATATATATATATATATATTAGATTTGTGTCCACCAAGGTTGTATTCTTGAACTCCTGTCTGATCTCACCACCTCAAAACTTACGTTATTTGTTCTTCTTTGAACCTTAGTAGTGCTATTTGTTGTTGGTCGTTTCTGAACTCTGTCCTCCTGTTTGTCGTCCGATTATCAGCTACATGATTATTATGTTGTTTGAACTGTGAAGTCATACTGGCAGTATTGTGACTGCTGTTTTTTGCTGCTGGAACATCATGGTTATGCTTTCCTTCATAGGTAGTTATTACAGCTTTCGGGTCAGATGCTGCTCTTTCCACATGCTTTCGAACATTACATCCTTGGTTGGTGCATTTGTAATAACTTCTGCAGAAAGTAATAGGAGATGTTTGTAACAACCTCGTGAACTCTAGATTCTAGAAATAACAAAATAACTGTTTTCATAGTTAGAACAATTACCTCGGATAGGGATTCCCTTTAACTACTTTCTGACCATATTTTCTCCACCTATAGCCATCATCTAAAAGATCAACTTCACTAGTTGTCTGAACAATGATCCTAGGTTCTGTAACTGTCCGGTGAGATGAAGCAGGTTCTGACGTGCGAACCTCAACGTTTCTGTATGATATAATAATCATGTAAGTCTAATGAAAAAATCCATAAAATCATGATATTCAGACATGAATCATAGAAATATAAGTATACTTACCGTCTCTTTGATTCTGGTTCATCATCATCCCTTCCATAAACACCAGTTTCAGTATCACCAACTTCTTCACTGTCACTAGATCCGGATACATGTTCATGAGTAGCTTGACTGGATTCCTGATCTTTCATCGACAACCCTTCCTTAGATTTGCTAAAATTTTCCACTGAGCTTAGTTCAGAGTTTCCTTGAGGATTCAGTGTTCCGTTTGGATTTCCAGTGTCTTTTGCAAGCTTACTGAGTTGAGGAGGCTGATGATTGTGCTGACCTTTGTATATAATCTCTGTCACTTGGCCATCATGTGACCTTTCAACTTTCTTCTTCACAGGACAATTTTGATGCGTGCATTTATAGTAACTTCGAGGATATTCACTGCCTTTTACCTGTTTCTGACCATACTTTCGCCAATTGTATCCATCATCTGCAGGTTTATCAACAGTTATGGAAGCCTGTGATCTCTGCTCCGAATGGGAAATATCAGATGACTCCTTCATTATGTTAGGATCCGAAACTGGTGGAGGCGGCATCTGTTGACGTTTTGACAGTGAAGAAGCTGCAGGTGCAGATGAAAAAGATGGATATTCAGCTGGCATTTCTACCTGTGCTTGAACTTGTGCTTGTGCAGTAATCTGAGCCAGGACTTGCTGGTGCGACATCCCAAAAGGGCCCTGCTGTTATATGATTCAAGAACAATACAAATTATTAAAAAAAAAAAAAAAAAAGGTTCCTCAATGCTGACCACAACATGTACTACTACTACAGTTTCATAGGACAAGGAAATTTTTCAGACACATTTTGGATAAACCACAGATCATTGAAAACAGAGAGAAAGAAGACATTCAATCAGCTAATTAATCTGTGAAGTGAAATCTGAGTTTAAGTCATGAAATTAAACTTTGAAAGAGAAAAGGATATGTAAGAAAAAAGAAAAATAAAGCTACTGGTAGTTGACACATCAAAAATGCTGGACAAGATAAGAATCTCAATCAGAAAGAGTGAAAAAAGACATAAAAAGTAGCAAAGTTCCAATAGCTAATCCATATTTAAAGATAATAAATGTCATTTTTGACAATAAGTGTAAATAAGGAAGTAAGTAAATAGCAGATATATATTTATTTTAAGTAAATTTTTAAACAGTGTGTTATACAGAGGATTCTAATTTGGGAAACTAAGTTATTTTTGTAATAAAGTTTTGGGGAAAAAGGCTTGTTACCAAGACAAGAGTTGTTATAAATTGGGTTATTTTTCCATGTTTTGTAAATTTTGTGTGTTTTATTTTAAGGTTGTATTAAGAGATAATATACAATTCAGCAAATTTCCATTTTTTTTCTTACATACCCTTCCAACCACCACCACCACCGCCGCCACATTTTAGATTTCAGACACTGAAAATTCCGATCAGAATTGAATAACTAACTCCATTACTAAACCTCTTTTTATCCATTTTTAGTTTAACAAAACCTTAGTTAAAAACGAAAAACTTCCTTTTAAATAAGATACCTTAAAAAAATCGAAGATCAGAATCAAAAAATTGAAAATACCTGGGCAGTTGAAAAGAAACCAGGAGAGTCTAGCAAAGTCGCAGGACTTAATCCCGGAGGTATAGTAAACATCGGCGGTTGCGTCACCACCAAACCATCCGGCCGGCTCTGCTGAAACCTAAACTCACCGGCGCCTCCGCCGCCGCCAACACCGTCTTTCTCCTTGGAACTAGAATTCTCAACTTGCTTAGAACCAGAAGACTGCTGATGAAAACTCTGCCTTGCAACAGCAGCCGGAGAAGCAATAGCACCGGCGAGAAGCTGAGAAAATGAACGGCAGTCGGAATCCGGATCGTTCTCGTTGAAGAAACTTGATACCAAAGTCATCGGACCTGGACTTGCACCGGGACCACCACCACCCATAAAGAAATTTTCAATTGAAGTCCTCGGCGGCAACGTTATTGTAGGTCTCACCGGAGCTCTAGATGATGACGACGACGACGTCGTCGATGATCCTTCGTTCAAAACCATTTTTCCCGATGAAAACTTTTTGACTTTTTTGGATTCAGAGAAAATCTTCCAAAAAAATAAAAAATAAAAAATCCTTTCAGTTCCTTTTAGAAGAACTGACAAATTTTAGTTTCATTTCTTAGCTTTTCAGCTTTTTTTTCTTTTTTTTTTCAGGTTCCTTAATCTACTACTGAAAGTCGTCGTCTGATGTCTGTCTAGAAGGGGAGGTTAAGAAGAGACGTCGTCGTCTTTTACACTCTTTCTTTCCCTCTCTAAATATATATATATATATATAGGATATTTTTGGAGGTGGCAAATTTAAGATAAAAAAGTCTACGCCAGCTGCTCTGATGATTAGTAAGGTTACATACATTCAATCATTCCCCTTCTTTCGTGAATATTATTTTTATTTTCACAAATCAATATAAAAATTTATGTCTCAAGAGTACATAAATTTAAGATAAATAAATTATAAATATTACAAGTGGTTGACTCTAGTTTTCCACCACTAATTAAAATTAAATTACTTAATCTAAATTAGATTTATATTAGTTGTCATGAAAGAAATTTAATTTATAAATTTTTATAAAGTAAACTTTTGAATTTAAATTTTGTACGGACAAATATGTTAGAAAGAAATTTCTATAAACTAATAAATTCTAGCATATATTAGTAATATTTTTTAATGTTTGATAATTACTTTAAATTTTAACTAAATTAGAATAAAGTTATGTTGAAACTAAGATTCAAACTCAAAAAAAAAAAAAAAAAAATATATATATATATATATATATATATATATTTGTTTATTTTTATGTAAAGGAGAGAGTTTGTTTTGTTTTAGGGTTGGATGTGAATGAGTTATGAGGAGAGATGAGATTTTGACATATGGAGTGTGAGAAATCCAAAAATCCTTAGTTATTATTATGATTGACAAACGTATATTGTATATGGAAGTGAAAGATTGGTGGGAAATTCTATATATTGTGCAAAAAAATGGGGGTTGGTTAAGATTTTTATTGGTTGGGTGAGTACATTTATGACTTGTTGGATTTCATGTCAAATTGACAAAAAGTTTGTATAAATAAATGAATGAATTAGGGGTTTTTTCAAATATGAATATGAATTGGTTTGACATTTGTGCCTCCATACATTTCATTTGTATTTAATTTATATTTGACTTCTTAATGGATTTATAATGCAACAACAAAAAAAAAAAAAAAAAAATTATATAACTTCGTTCTGGACCAATCCGATTATTCAAGATATTGCAATTCAATTCAATTAAAAAGAAAGAAAAAATGGAAAAGAAAGAATATGGGACGTAGGTTTTGCCACATGGTTCACGTGTGGATATTCATCACCAATCCTCATTATTTTTATTTTCTCAAATAATAATAATTATTATTTTGTGAATTGAAATACCATCTGAAAAATTTATTAAAGGTAAATTAAATAAGGATCTAATTTTGTATTATTTAATTATATATTTTAAACAGTAAAACTCAAATAAAATGAACCAAAATAAATATATTATTGGGCTTTATTTATAACAAACTCATCTTGTTTTCTCATATATCATTGGGCTTTATTTAGGTTACATTATTATTTAACTATTATTTTTTTAATTTTAATTAAGAGATTTGTGGAAAATAAAACAATTGAATATCATTCCAAATTATTTTGTATATTATTTAAAATATCAATTGTATTTTTTGAAATATTATATTATTATTATTGGATACTCTTTCCATTTCTTATTTTATTTAAATTTTAAATTATTATAATTATTATTTTACAAATCATACTCATTAATTATGTTTATTTTTTTAAAAATTAAATGATATATTAATTTTTGCATGTGAAAATAAAAACAAAGAAAGTAATAAATTTTATTATTGTGTAATTAAATATGTATCTAAAAATCTTCCCATTTAGGAAAAGAAATCAAAGAAAATATTAGTCATTTACATTTTATTTCTATACAAATATTAAGTAATATATATATACATGTCTAAAAATTGCTTTTTTTTTTTTTTTTTCAGATATAAAAGGAGTTGAGACATCCCCAAAGATTCGAACTTTTGTTTTTTTTTTATTGCAAGAAAGAAAAAACAGTAAAAATTAATCAACCGTGTATTGAACAAAGATTGAAGCTGAGGTGAAACAGAAACCACTGAGGGGAACACTTAGCAGAAATGGAGAATCAAAATATTCCTGTTCACAAAATCATCAATCCAACCCCAAAAAAGCCCATCCGTTGCATCGTCAAACTGGGTCAGAAATCTTGAATTTCGGATATTTTTCAAATTCTGATTCTTGCATTTCAGCTATATTGCAAAAATTTTGTTTCTGTGTGTTTATATTAAGGAATCTCAGGGGTCTGAAGTGTGTTTATTGGCGAGCTGCATTTTGAGTTTGTGATGTGAATTTGAGTGTCGGGAAAAGATTAGAGGAACTCAGATAATCTGTTTAATCTAATGTTTTCAGCTGAAATAATAATAATAATAATAATACTAAAAAAAAGATATATTGAGTCAGATTATGATATGTTATGAAAGAATCTGAATTTCAATTATATGTGTATTCTAGTTGTTTAGTTATGTATAAATGGGTTCAACAACATTGCATTAACTCTCATTCTTGAAAATTTTATTCAATTTGTGGATGTTAAGGTGTATTTGATAAAATTAAGCTTCAGATGATTGCCGGGTTGTTGTCATTTGGGATTAGTTTGTAGATGTCCCTGCGTATTAAAAAGTCTATGATGGAAAGAATGGTTGGTTTATTCTTCAATTTTATGTATTGCAGGAGGGGCAGCAATCACTTGCAAGAATGATTTCGAGACAATAAATGAAGAAAATCTTAACATAGTGTCAAAACAGCTCCATCAAGCAATGTTTCCAGTGTCTTCTTCTGAAAATGTTACTGGTATGGACTGGAGCAAGAGATCAGGAGACTCGAAACCTCCTACAATTGACGATGAATCTTTTGATCAGAACGCTTCCGGCTGTGAAAAGTTTGTTGTTGTTCATGGGGCAGGTTGACCTATCTTGTTTAGTTTCAGTGGATTACCATATATCTTACTGAATTTGCATTGTAAATCTTATGGTGATTTTGAATCTTGTCTTTAGGAAATAGTAAAACTGAAAGATGATCTTAGGATTCTGTAGCTCATTTTTTGTCCTATCAGAAGAGTTTCTGTCCATTAAACTTCAGATTTTCTGTACAGGTTCTTTTGGGCACTTTCAAGCTAGCAAATCCGGGGTTCATAAGGGTGGATTAAGCCAACCTCTTGTCAAGGCTGGTTTTGTTGCAACACGTATTTCTGTAAGATATAATACTTTTGTGACTTCTGATCTTTATTATGTTCCTGCCTAGTGTTGCTTTGCCTAATCTCATATGTCCCAGACTTGCTTCTTACGTTTCCTCCTTGCAGTAGATTTTAATATGATTCCAAGCTTCCCTGAATATCATGTAATGCATTGCTACTTAGTAGTCGGGCAAACTCATGATATGCTCCTTGTTTTTTTTTTTTTTTTTTGTGTTCAAAGTACAGGATATGTTTCCATAAGGTTGTAATGGCGAATTTTCAAATAGCTCAATATATCACCTATAGTTTCTTGCATCTTGGATTCTCTTTTTCATGTTAATAGATCAAAATTAAGGTATTGAAGTTGTATGTAGTGCCTAACTGACCTCAGATATTAGCTTCTTTAGGTTTTCTCAATCATTATATTCTTTTCTCAAGACATACATATGTCATTCTCATCCTCAATTTTTCAGGTAATGTTTCTCAATCATGAAATTGTTAGAGCTCTAGCAAGAGGTAAACTCTATTCTATAGTTTCAACCAATACGCTTTATTCTACTTTTACCTTGCATTCATGATTTCCAACTCCCATTTCAAGAAGAATTCCAATGCTAACTAGAATGTCTGTTGTTGTTTTACCAGTAGCATATCCAGGATCTAGAGTCTTACATTCTTTTGGGCTGAGAAGGGGGAGGGGGGGAGGGGGGGTGGTGGTGGTGGTTGGGAGGGTTCAGTTGGAAAGAAAGTAACCTCATTTGATATCCTAGGAGGCTGCATTTGTAGAACTGGTTTTTTCGTATTCTTATTTTATGTTGTTGAGTTAATATCATTCACCATGGCATTCATTTTCAGTTTGTGTTCCTTGGGATGGGACCTTCATCTGAGATTGTTTTCTTTCTTTTCCTTTCAGAGGGTATTCCTTCAACCGGAATGTCTCCATTTTCCTGTGGTTGGTCAACTAGCAGAAGAAATGTTAGAATTGCTATATTTTCTAGTTACTGTCTCTTATTTACTCTACTTGAACACATTGGAGTAGAATCAGAGATACTTTAATCCTTACTTAATTGTTTTGCAGATGGCAGAAGCTGACATGTCTATGGTGGTCAATGCTATCGATTCAGGCTTTGTACCTGTGAGTTTAACTTCTTTTATCCTGAAACACACAATCAAGTTCCATTTCCAAAGTTAAATGTGGAGTGATGAACTTAGATCTAGGTGACCATTATCCGCATGTGGACCTTGTGCCTGGATGTTGTTGCGATCTTCCGTGCTATTTATCTTTGATCAGATCATTCTGGAACATTTTCCTGATGTTGTCTTTTTTTATGAAATTAGGTGCTCCATGGAGATGCAGTACTTGATACGTCACAGGTTTGAAACCCCTTCTACATGGATAGGAACATCAGTTAATCTAATATGCACTGACTCATTTCCTAATTCAGGACTGCACCATTTTAAGTGGCGATGTGATCATACGTTATCTGGCAGAAGAACTGAAGCCTGACTTTGTTGTTTTTCTTGTATCCAACATTCTGTGCAATGAATCAATTCTCATATCATGATTCCAATTTACTTTTCATTCGACTTGAGCAAAATGTCAAATTAACACTGGTTGTGACATCTTAAGGCAATGTTTCTGTGCATCATAGAAGTTTCATATGTTCTTTTTCATGACTAGTCAGAGTGTGATACCTGGAGCATTTCCTTAAACAAGGTGACTACAGACAGATGTTTTTGGGGTATATGACCGCCCCCCAACAGAACCTGGAGCTGTACTTCTACGGGAAATAGGTATGTACTGAATAGACTTTTATACCAGTTACCAGTCTGAAACTGGCTAATGTTGAATTTAGAACTGAGATAACTAGCTCTCCACAATATCAGCTGTGCTTGAAGATGGTAGCTGGTCCGTAGTAAAGCCAGCTTTGGAAGATGCAAATCAAAAAGGTTAGTACAAAGATGATATGCTCATCCATGCCCTTTAGAAGTTGACAAATTTTTCCAAGGCTTTGTATATTTAATGAAGGGTTGATGATTTTCCTACTTGCACTGCCTTTATTATGTCAAACAAAGTCAGATTTTGATATATTCTTTGATATGTATGTCAATAGTTGAAATTACCGTAGCAGCTCATGACACAACTGGAGGAATGGTGACCAAGATAACAGAAGCAGCAATGATTGCAAAACTAGGGATTGATGTTTACATTGTCAAGGTGAAGTTTATTTCGTTTTGGTCCTTTTTTTTTTGGAAATCTTCAGGATAATTACAGCATTATGGTTTTACAGGCAGCAACAGAGCATTCGATGACAGCCCTAAGTGGAATCCTAAAACACAGCATACCTGACGACTGGCTTGGAACAATGATTAGATTTGTTAAGTAAAGGAATGCACGGTTAACTTATTCATTCAGAGATAACCTTGAACAGAACTGAAAATGCTATCCAAAGTTTCCTATATAAATTTTGTAATAAGCTCACTCTTCCTGCTCAAATTGTGAAGAGCATAGGGCGTATAGGCAATAAGACACAACATTTAACAGAAGACATTAACGATACAGATCTACTCTTTTTACCATACAGACCAAGGTTTCCAGATACTTAACCAGTATGCAAATATTGATTGATATTATAATATTCTTGAATTCATGCATCATTTCTCATTAAAACTAACAAGAAGAAGCCACTGGGCATCACACAGAATTAAAAGGAGAATGATGAGCACGAAAATGTAAGAAATACCATCAACTCAAAACAAAGGCAATACTAGGAGCATTGGTTACCAATTGTAGTCTAATAAAGAAATGCCGAAAGAAACCTGAGGAGAATCAATTCATTTGTTCATTTAACCATAAAAATAGAAAGTTCGGCATCTCCACAACTGTTTGAGGGGCTTTTAAGTATACATTTGTCACCAGTAAGTTCTTCCCACACAAATAGCAAACACAGTTGGAAACAGCAACCAAAAGTGACAATATATTAATGAACTACGAAAACCTTAAACATATAATCTTTTGAAACTCTGAGGCCATACACAGTCAAGAATCCAGAGCCCTAGACAAAATAAAAAGAACAATATGGTGGTTTATGATCCTCCCTCGCCACTATGTTAAGAACCGTCTATTTCCAATATAATAGATATGCTTCCGTAATCTGTCCGCAGACAGTTTACTTGGGACCAATATCCTTGAGAGCACAGATCTGCTCCTCTCCCATTGATGACATCACAGACACAATCAGATCCTTCCCCTCAGCAAATCCATCCTTGATCTGTACATCATATCAAACAAAAGAATTAGATGATAAAGCCTGTGGTAAAACTTGAAAGTAACAAAAACCATTAATGAATTCTGATACAATCAAAATACAGAGCATTCCCATCAAATCTACATTAATCAAGCAGAATTACAAACAACTGCATAAGAATATAAATACACTTATCAATAATGAAATATAAAGTATTAATAGTGTAACCTGACTCTTCAACATACTACACATCGCAAATCTTGTACAATTGAAAACACAAAATCCCATGAACTCAGCCATGTACATTGACAAACTAGGAGAATAGCTAGAAACCATGTAATTATAGTCCAAGAAATTTAGAATAGCTACTCAACCTGTTTAAGCAGACTTTCATCGGTTGGGAGCCTCAGGTCATCCTTAGTTTCTCCATTATCAGTGAGAAGGCTGACCTGAAATGCAACAGATATATTAGATATTGCACTTCACAATGTCAAAAAGAAAGCAACAATGAATAGTCTACACTTACAAATCCATCCTCGGAAATGTCAATCAGCTGGTAGTCAACACGGTTCACATGGGGAACCTGTGTAACACAAGTAAATTGAAAGAGTGAGTATAAGGCATAAAAAATGTAATTTCACAATTAAAGCCAAAGAACAGCACATACATCACAATTGTGGGAAGAGGGAACAATATCTTCCAGCTTCTTTCCGTTGAAGATATCAATCCCAACAAAGTGACATTTGGCATGGCCGTGCTTGCCAGTCTTGGAAGTTGACACTTCCACAACCTGTAAGACAAAGAACAAAGCTATCAGCATGATTTGCAGATTAGGATCATTCAGCTAAAAAAAATGTTTACAAGAAATCTTTTTAAATGACATAAACCATTCAGCTGCACACCCAATGTCAGAAATTACGAATAATTCTAGACGTTTTAGCCACCAGTGACGTTTTGACAATTTGAGTATAAGAATATGCATTAAATATCCCAACCCCAAATGCTAAAATTTTAAATAGCACTTCAATCGTATGCATATTATGGAACTCACTCAAATTAAAATTTTCAGAGGACAATCAGATTAGATATCAGTCATATATAACATTTAAATGATCAAATGCTTTATGCTATCATGGGGTTAAAATAACTACTGACTATAAAAAACTTCTACAGTTCTTCATAATGTCAAGCAGATCTTAAATATTTAGGAAAAGGATAGAAACAAAAACTAACAGAAAACAAGCACAAGCCACAGCAGATCTACAAACAATATAAATTACAATATTCATTCCAAATTTCATCCCGCTGAGCAGGCTATAAACGAGTCGATATGCAGAAGAGAATTAATCCATTTCCCAAAAAGAACTATTTAACCACGTCCTCCGCTAGTCAAGATCTGAATTCATAAATTCTACTAATTAATTCAGAGTCAAATTAATATGAATCCTTGAGGTTAAAAGATTTACAGTGTAGCAAATAATCAAAAAAGTCAATTAGGAATATACAAGGATATAAATACAGTTTGAAATCTACTGGCATACAACTAGATATGTACAATTAAATTTTTTTTTTTAATTTTAAAAAATGAATAATTAAATAAATAAATTTAAGAAACCTTGCAAGGTCTGTTTTTGATGACGATATAGCCATTCTTACGGATGGTACCGGCTTGCTGAGGGTAGGTCTTCGAAGCTCCGGCGTCAGCCTTGGACTCAAAATGATGCTCCTCGTCCGACATGATCGTCTTCTTCGCGAGAGCTTCGAAGGCAAAAAGGAGAGAGTTTCAAAAGGATTTTTGATAAGAACAAAAGAGGAAAAACAAAAGTGGAGTGAGAAAAGGCGTGAGCAGAGGCTACCGATAAGTTTGAGAGTACGGTTTTATAGGGTGGTGAATGGGGGAGTTTTTAGGGTTTTTCAGAAAAAAAAAATTGAGATGGATTATCAACCGTTGGATAATAATTGAAATTAAAGATATTTTTCGCCTATTGCGTTGAAACGACGCTGTACCCCGAAGAAAATAAAAAAGAAGAGGAATCTCGATACAGTAGTATTATATATAACTCGCTCCAGAACTGACTCAGTGACTCACAAGTAGCCGCCCAGGAACAACACCTATTTTTCAGGAGAAATATTATTATGCATCGCTTACCCATCATTGTTAAAATGGTCCCCACGTTTCTATTTTAATAGTAAAATTTTATTTATTTTTTTTTACTTCATAAATTAAAAATGGATTCTCAAAATATTTCTTAAGCAAGTAAAGTGGGATTTTCAGTTATAACAATTTTTTAATTTTTAATAATTTTTTATTTTTAAATTTAAAAAACAAAAGCGATAAGATAGAATCCTGACATGGAAAAAGAAGACCGTTGATTTAATTCATTATTTTATTTATTTATTTATTTATTTAATACCTTTCATTTTCAGACCACAAATACAAGTTGCTTCAAATTTCGATTTTCTGACTTTTTGAAATACCAATGTTTTATTTTGTGTCAAATCAAATTAATAAATTGACTCGGTTAATGATTGTGTTAAATTCCCATTAAATTAATTATAAAATATTATTTAAAGTAATAAAAAATTTAAATGTTAGATTAACTTTAAATAAGTCAAAAGGAATAATGCAATTAATAATACATTCCCTTATAACATTAAAAAATTCGAATTTTTTTTTAAAAATTATTTTATACGATTTTTTTTTGTCTTTATTATGTATCATCCAAGCAACATCTTGAAAAAAAAAACCTTCAAATAAAATGAAAAAAAAAGGTAACTTTAATTAATATATATATATATATATAAAATACAAGCTAAATAATATAATACAACACAATGATAGCTTTAGGATTACAACATTTTACCGACAGAAACTCTTTCAATGAACAAAAAACCTGGCATTTTGGCTTTCCATCTTCAACTGGGGTGGGTGGTTTCAAGAAACCAGTTTTGATGATTTCAGTAAAGATCCCAGAGGAATAAAACTGCAATATTAATACAATACCTTTCACCTTCCAGCAGAAAATGACCCGACAGGGAAGTCACTGGTATTATGAATGAATATCTGAGGCAATTCATCGCTGACACAAGAAAAAAAAAGGGAACAAAAAAAAAACAAACTTTCTTAACTTGAACATACAAGATTCTGGAGTATATGTTTGGAGAATAATGAGAAGACTAACTAACCTTTGATTAGTGTCTTGGTATGAGCAACTTGATGCAACGGCCAAGATAGAAGCATTGTGGTTATAAGAAAGCGACACAATGCTATTTGGAAATCTTGGCAACTGGAAAAAGAGAGAAAGCGTCAGAATCTAAAGAAAATGTGGTTAGAGTAACAGTTGGGATAGGGAAAGAGTGCAATGTACTAAAAAGTAGAGATTAGCCAAAAATAATCTCCAGATGGAATTGATTTTTGATGGAAGAATATGACAGATGAACAGAACTGATGTACCTCAAATAGTCTTTTCTTGCTTCGAGAATCCCATATAGCAGCATATCCTTCGTTATCACCAGTAACAAAGATACCAGACATGCTGAGAATAGAAATGGAAGTCACAAGTTATTACAGTCAATATTTTCTGGCTTTTTTATTTTATATATTTAAGCTTTTGCTATTGGACACACATACGATGGACTGAATATAATATCATTCACCGTGACAAGATGATGCCTTCCTTCCTTTCCTTTTGGATGGCATCGAAAAGCATATCTGTGTAGAATTTCCATTAAAATCAAGTTCTGGAGTATCATAAGAAAATGTTATAGTAGTAGAGGTGCTCTTGCTGGTTGTATTCATGTTTATTTAGAGGACTTTGTAAAAATTTTGTCTGAAAGAATATGAAGAAATCAAGAAAGAAGTTGATAATTCCAAAAGTATATACTCACCCACGACTTCCTGAATTTGATTGGTTGAAATATTCCAAAGCAACCCGTCCATCAAAAGATCCAACAACAAACCCTGCAAGAATAGCCTATATAAGTTGCTATATCTAGAAACTTAAACAGAATGTAAGTTTCATCTGAAGAAATCTGCATAATGACGTAACAATGGAAAAGTACAAGACAACAATAATCAATTTGGGAATTTTTTTGTTTTTCCCAAAAAAAATAAAAAATACCACCTGCAATGAGGTAAATTTAGTTGCTTTCAGATTCTTTCCATAAACAGATTGAAAGAAAAAATTCAAGGTGAGATATGTTTGACTGCCAGTTTACCGTGCAATACTAATATGATGATTACAGTGCACAACTCTTGTCATACCTGCAGAATCAAGAATTGGACGGATACATTTTATTCTAATATCCATGAAAGATTGTTTTGCTTCAACTGATTGAAGATTTCGCAGGTCATGCTTGTGTACTGATGTCCCAACAGCAGTCATCAATTGAAATCCACTGAGCGACATGGACTCCACTTCATCACTCTGATTGTTCAAGCACCCAACGGAAGTGGCTGAGCGTGCATCCCAAAACTTTATCTTTTTGTCCCAACCACATGTGATTACAAGATCTATTCCAATTTTTAGGAACAAATGCACATAACGAATAGTTAGTCCGAGATAGAGAAAATGCTTTAGGATTATGTGCAGCATTTATGCAAATGAGTTTTGTTTAATCAGGACATGGTATTACATAAGAAATAAAACACATGAAAATGCAGTTCAATAATTTCCAAAGGACACAAAAAAGAGAGGAAAAAGGAAAAGAGAGTTGTAAAAAGATTACTTTTTTCTTCAGAATATTCAACACAATTAGCTAAATCATCATGGCTTCCAATTTGAACCACGTTTTCAGACAGCAAATCATACCTAATCAAAATTTTAACACAATGAGCAAATTAGCAAAATAAGTCCAGCGCAATCCACATACTAGTAGAAAGTTTTTCTAAAGATAAGATATGAAAGACAAAAGGGAGTTCTTTAACAAGAATATGAAACGCCATTATATCTAAGCTACTCATAACTTATGTAATAATGAAGCCAAAAGGGGGGGTGGAGGGAAGAAGAGTGGAATTCAAATAACCAACAAGATGAAAGAAACTACCTGCAAATTGAACCATCAGAACCAGAAGAAAAAGCAACAGATTCATTCTCAAAGCAACAATCAAGAAGTGCAGCTTCAGAAGGGACCTCTACTCTTAGCTTACCACTTTCTACATCATGCAACCGAAGTGTCTGCAAACATCACCTGAATTTTAGCAAACTATACACCAAAAAGGAGAAGAAATTATCTAATGGGCAGATGATTACAGAATCCCATGAAGAAATCAGGAGATTATTGGTCCAAGGAGCAAATCGAATCCGAGAAACGGCATCCATAATTGGATTATTGGTGAAATTCAAAGAAGTTTGATTCATTTTTGCTTGTTATAAAAACTCTGCAGTGACTGTTTCCTTCTTTTCGTTCTTCCTCTGTTTTGCTTTGAATGGTGAAATTGATGGAAAATGGCAAGCACCTCAAAAGCTTCAGTATTACAGCCTGGAGTTGTTGCTCCTAATCCTCCAACATCAGCATTTTCTAAAGAAAGCAAAATAAGAAAGCTCAGATGAAAAATCTCATATCAGAAAACCACAGAGATTTTTTCATGCTCCTTAAAATGGAAATTAGTGGGATTTATTCCCAATCTTTTTGTCCCTTGATCTATTTTTTATTTTCTAATTCTTAATTTATTTTAATATTTTCTTTGTGTAATAATAAAAATTATATGTTTTCCCATGTTTATGACTAATAAATGGTAATTCATGTCAAAACTTTCACAATAAAATAGATGGTGCTCAAAATGTTTCTTAAAATAACTTTAAAATGAAATATAATCATATTGATAGAAAATAAACTTTGCACATATTATAAAAGTATTTAATCCTTATTATCAAATGCCCTGCACCTATTTCAGGATTATAAAATATAGTTATGTTCGAGAAATGGAAATATTGTTAATGGACTGAAAAGAATTAAATTCCATAAGAAAATGCAAGAAAAAAATACACTTTTCTTCTAACCAAGAACGCAAGACAAGCATAAACACTCAAATGTACTTCAAATTGTTCATGACCATCAAATAGTCTTTCCTTTTTTAACTTGTAGTATGTGCTTAAAGAAAGTATTATTGCAAGTTGAAAGGGGCCAAGAGGAGAGTTCAACAATTACCTTAGGATCTAAATATGATACATCTCTTAAGACCTTTGAGTTTCCAGTTTCCAATTCCCAATTTGGAAACTCTGAAACCATTTCTTTGCTCCAACTACCCACAATGCTCTTGCAAATTTTTGCAGACAATTCAGATGATCATCAGCGATCAATTGCATTCTCTTTTCCGGTGCAACACAAATTCAACCATAAAAACGTTGGTTGTGAGGCACAATAGAGCTAAACTTCATTTTCTCTAGAAGCAATATATGTCCCCTATCATTTTATATCATGGATTATTCTAATCCTAAAATATCAGTCACAGCAGGATTTCCATCTAAACACAGCCCACAAACCAAGTAAAAAAAAAAAAAAAGATGTACACATCAGCTTTCTTCTAAAGGCTCAACTGTTCTGCTTCTCCTTCTATCCCTGGTAGCCATTTTTTCCCCATACCTAGAAAATATATCAGCTAAATCAAACAACCCTACCTCTCTCAGTTTCTTTGTCATCACCTCAAACATCACCACACCTTCCTCATTGGAGTAATAATGTAAAAACCTATTATAATCAAATCTTGGCACCTCTACTCCACTATTCATCACTCTCTCCACGTACTTGATAGCTTCTAATGACTTTCCCGCCTTCACCAATCCTCCAACAAAAATGGTATCAAAATTTACTAATGGATCTGATCCTTTTCTTCCCCTCTTCCCCAAATGCCCCTGTAGCAACATTATATACGTGTGCATAGTTGGCTCACATCCTTTCTTTACCATTTCCCGAAACACTTGTGTTGCTTCACCAGGCCTTTTCAACCTCAAAAGCCCCTTGATCATCCCATGATAGATACTTATATCAGGCTTTTCAATTCCTTCAACAATTTTACTGGCCTCCCTCAGCCTTCCTTTACTCAAAAGCCCAAAAACTATTGACGCCAATGTATCATTATCTGGAAAGATTCCTCTTTTCCGCATTTCTTCAAACACCACTAAACTTTCCCCAAGCTTCCCCCTCTTACACAACCATTTGACGACAAGCCTGTACGTTGAGACACCCAAATCTTGGATCCTTTTCACCCTCATTGACTGAAAGAGCTTTAAAGCATGATCATAGTGGTTGACCTTGAAAAGTGTCTCCAGCATTGTCTCAACTGCTTCAATATCAGGCTCAAATCCCTCATCCACCATCAAATTCCAAACCTTTGAGGCCTCAACCAAATTTCCAATATCACAAAATCCATGAATCAACCACCTATAAGTAATCTCATTAGGCCTAATACTATCTTTCAATTTCAATACAATATGTTGAGCCTCCACAACTAGCTTTGAACAGCTCAAAACCTGAACCACTTTATTCAAATTCTCCAAACTATAAACATAACCAAACTCATTCATCAGATGAAAAAACTCAACGCATTTCTTCAACTCCCTAGCTGAAGCTAAGACCTTTATAGCGGTTATGTAAGTTTTTATAGTTACCAAACGAAGTTGTCCAATTTCGTGAATTAACTCCCATAGGAGATCAATATTTCTTGATTTTCCAACAACGTCAAGCATCTTATTATAAGTAGTGGAGTTGTGGCAGAAATCAAGTTGACTCTGAATAAAGTGATGGAATATGTAAACGGGTCTCCATGAATATTGGAATTTATTGCAGACTTGGAGGAAGAATTCGTGAGTGAGGTGGAAAGGAGTTTTCTTGAGGATGTTATGGAGTTTGTGGTCTGCAGAATGTTGTTGCTGGTAGAGGATGGTGCACACTCTGAGCAAATGGACTTCATCTACAGGTCCGCAGATGGTGGGCGGAGGAAGAAGAGCAGGGATTTTAGCTGTATTGGTGGCGGCGGGGACAGTAGCTGCCGGAGTTGTTAAGGTTCTAAAATGTTGGTGGAAGGATTCAAGGATAATTATCAAGGGTTTTTGAATGTTTTTTGTTTTTAACATTTGTTTGATATCTTCAAAATCTGAAACCATAAAATACTACTAATTTAGAACCAAAATCCACGAATACATCGTCTCTGAACATCACAAAATCACACTAACAATCAAAGATTCAACTTTAAATTTTTTTCAAAAATTTCACAAATTCGCGCTCCCTAATAAACAACTTAAAATTTAAAAAAAAAATCAAATAATAACGAAAATAACTAACCTTCCTCTGATGACAAAAGTAGCTGTTCTTCTTACTGATAGTATCGGCTCACTGAGTGAAGGAATTCGAAGCTCCAGATTCCGGTATCCCCCAAGTCGGCTGACTTTTTAGGAATGTTACTGTACATGCCTTACCATTATTGTTGCAATGGTCCTGCCTTCTTATTAAGATTATTTGACAATTTAGTCCCCCAACTTACTTTCTTTTTCAAATTCAATCCCATTTATAATATAAAATTAATCTAATTTTTATATATCATTACAAATTTAATTTTTTACATAAAATATAATACCACAAAAATTTCTTTATCAACATCCTCAATTAGTACACTCTAACAAGTGTGTTATTGATAGAATAACCTGGATTGTTGGTTAAAAAGCTTGAAAACACTTCTTATATAAAGCTAGCTGTTCAAAATCAACCACTAAATATAATATATACAAAGTCTTCAAAGTTGTTCTAAAATCAACCCACCAGATGCAATATACATCAATCAGTTTGAACTAACAAATACCATTGTCTGTTTCTGCTTCTGCTTCTCCTTCTCCTTCTCCTTCTCCTTCGGCTGTGCATCATCTGTTCTTGTCTAAGAGAGAGAAAGAGAGAAGGGCAAGAACTGATTTTCACATGCCGAAATCATTGGAACTTTTATTTGGAATGTAAAAATCAAACTTGACATCAACAGAACCAGAAGTTTCTCCAGTATCTTTGTACTCGATGTTTGTAATAGTTCCAGTCGGATCCTCTTCTTGATACTCTGATTTAACACGTCGAACAGGCACTGTAACGGAGTAGATGGTGCCAAGGTCTGGATCTGTTGAGACACTGAGTTGAACTTTATCCTGTGATTCTATCTCCACAAAATCAGATAGAACACTAACAACATTGCTTACTATTTTCTGCTTTGCCTCATCGCTGACAGCACACCTATCAGAAAAGAGGATCATCTTTAATCTCTGTTTGGCAATGTTTGCATTGGAGCTCCTTCTTGCTGCAGGAGATGGAAATATTATCTTCCATGCCAAATTCAGCCGCTGAAAAAAGTTCATGTTTATTGCATTGCTCAGAAACAGATCAAGATCCTGGCTATATTCTTCAAGCATTGCAAGAGGTCGTTTGGAATGGCAGCGCAGGTTTTTGTTGCCATCAATTATTGATCGAGATACTTTAGGCATGACCACAGAGACACCTGATCCAGGATTACGGGAGAAGCCAAAATCCAACTGTGATTGGGAAAAAAAACATCAACTGAGACAAAATCTGGATTTTCTTTTTTACCAAAGCAATCAAGGTGATCTCAGAGAGATGAGTTACCATGCCATAGATCAAATTATCTAATTATTGACTTAGACATGAATCCACTCTACCCTCAATTTTGATTTGCCCAAAATTAAATGAAAAATAGGATCAAATGACTTGACACACATTCTATATATATTTGTTCTTGAACAAGAATCATTGGCATGATGAGAAATCCATAAATATATATATATATATCAACACAAATTTCCACTATGACCATGCCCAAAAGGAATCATGTAAAACAGTAAGAATCAACTATGAAACAACAGATTCCTCAACTATGAGCATAACTAATAGCCATTGCACAACTAAGAGCACAATTGCCAACTACAATAAACTATCCATCTTGTTTCAGATGGAATATTTTTAACACAAGCTAAGACACTAACTGTTGTGATTCTCCATATCCAAGAAACAGCAAGCTATAAGACTAAACACAATTTCATGGTACAATAAATATAATAAACAAAACCTAACAATGCAAAATTTCAAATGTCAAAACTCATAATATCAAATTAACCACCAAAAGGGAACACACAGTATGCCCATTGGGTCAATAGAGTTTAGCTGAACCCACTCCACAATTACAACAAGACACAATACCCATCTTGGAAATATCTAGAAAATGCACAAAACAAATTAAATACATATTCAAGAAAATAGAAAAAGCGGAAATGGAAAGCAGACCTTTTGAAGAGGAAATGAGCAGCGAATTAGAGAATTAGTACGATAAGGTCCTAGTGCTGCAGATAACCTAAAATCTCCAGCTATCGCCATTTAGAAAATTGATTCTCCTTGGAAATGTGCAAACTGAGATTTATTTCCCCTTTCTGTTCCCCGTTTCTTTGAGGTTGAATGAAATAATTTCAGCTGTTCCTCAACAACCAGTAGAAGAAGAAGTTAGGGTTGATGAGAGTGGACTGTGAAAATGAAACAGTGTACTAGTAATGAAGTTTTTCTCCGTTTTGCCCCTATTTTTTCAATTTAAAAAAAGAAAGAAGAAAGGGTAAAAGAGGAATACTAATATCTTTCTTCTCTAGAGAAAGGGAGGCCTGCATAGTAGGGAGAAATTTGTCGGATCCAAAATAGAAAGAAATAAAAGGGAAAAAATTGGGCCTTTATCAGCCTCAAGAACTAGAGACAGAAACAGTCATAATCATCATCCTGTTCAGTAAATGGGAAGGTGGAGAGCTTCCCTGAGCTTTAATCTCTCACGGGTAGCCGCCATAACCAAGTTCATTAACCCCACAACAAGCACAAGCAAGTATCATGGTCTCCCTAATTTTCCACGTTCTTTGATACCCAGAACTCAATTCTTCAATTGTAGACAGATTTCTGCTGTCTCGTCTGCTGTTCCAGAATATATTGATGAATCTGATTGTAGAACGGATCAGAATATTCATAAGAAACATCCCACTGAGGAGGAAGAGGGAGCTGCTAAAATTCCCATCAAAGCTTATTTTCTCTGCACCAGGTTTCTTTTTAGTAAATTGAATGCTTTAATTTTGTATATTTCTGAAGAATTAGATGGTTTAGGTTTTTATTTCTCTGTTCTTTGAACCTGGAATCTCAATAGAATAGTAAAATAATGTTTGAAGTTGAACCAAATAGGTCTGTGATATATGATTAATGGTAATGGAAGCAAAGACGTAATTTTAAGGTAACCTAGTTGATGAAATGAATGCAAACAAACAAAGATTGCTTCTTTATCTAATAAAGAAGAAGTTGAAATTTCTTGTATGAAAAATGGTTTTACTTTGGAATTCATTCCTAGGATCTTACATTGTATTGCTGTCTTTCTTGGGTTTTGGTTCTCATATTCATTTTTTTGACAGTATTAATCTGAAGAGCTTGCAAGAAGAACAGTCGCGCAATTTTATTTCTTCAAATTCTCGCTCATCAAACTCCATTGCTGCCTTCAGATTTAGCAATTCTCCACTCAGCACAGATGTGAGTAGACCTAGACCTGCATTATTTGTTTTCTTCATCCATTGTTATCAAGGAAAGGACAAATCTTGATCATGAGAAAATAAATTCTGACTAGTTGAATTTTGTCAGGGCATCATAACTAAACCTCTTGCCAGTAGCTACAGTTACATGGTCGTATTCCAGTATGGCTCAGCTGTTCTGTTCAATGTAGAGGAACAGGAAGTACAACACTACATGCAAATTCTTAAAAGACATGCTTCTGGTGTGCTTCAAGATATGAGAAAAGATGGTTAGATTCAGTTTTTTCTTTAAACTCTTCACATCTTCTTTTGCTCTTAGCTCATTATAAGGTATACTAATGTTGTGTAAACTAGATTATGCTGTTCAAGAGAATCCTTTAATGGATAAGGATATGAGCGGAGGTCTGGATTATATTGTTTTAAAAGATGTAGACGTGGATAGCATCCGCATAATTGGTAGTGTGCTTGGCCAAAGTGTTGCTCTTGATCATTTTGAATCACAGGTGGGGAGGCCATTTCCATTTCCATTTCATAATGATCTGATATAAGAGAATGTTAGTATGAGAAAATGTGTTAATGTCTGTCAGGTTGATGGTATGGTTAAAGATTTCACAGGTATAAATCGTGAAATGGAGAAACATGGGACTTTTACAATGACTCGTAAGAAGCTGTTTCAGCTTGTGGGGAAAGCAAATTCGCATTTAGCTGATGTAATCTTGAAAGTTGGGATCTTTGATAGGTAATAAATAAATATCCTTGCAGATACATACCAATACATACATATGTATATATATATAATCATCAATTGTTCTTCAGATCAGAAATTGCCTGGAGAGATGCAAAATATGCACAGGTATATGAATATCTTCGGGAGGAATATGAAGTCACACAACGCTTTGGGAACCTACATTTTAAGCTTAAATTTGTTGAGGTATATTATTGAATTGTGTAATGAGAAAAATCAATTCATATTTGATGAGGCATGCTTCTGTTATTTCATTGAGATTTTTTTCTTCTTTTTGCAGCATAATATCCATTTTCTTCAAGAAGTTCTCCAAAACAGAAGGTCAGATTTACTGGAATGGGTCATCATAGTTTTATTGATCATGGAGAACTTCCTATCTGTGTATGAGCTAATTCGCGAGTCAAGTGCAGGTTCCATTTAAGCAGGCAGGATATTTATGGTTTTTTTTTTTTTTCCTTTTTACCCTGAATCAACATTGGGATTCCTTTGAAACTGTCTACTTGTGTTAGGAAACAGTGTTATAGAAGGGGAGAAGCAGAGTAGAAATAGTTTTGCTCCAAAATTGCAACTCATCATTTACATTGGAATACTAATAATAATAAATTCTTTTTGGCTGCCAATTCCAGAACAATGTATGTTAAACTACACACAACTTGTTTGTTATTGTAAAGGGAAGAAAAAGCATTCATCTTTTTAATCATTTCCACTCTTCTCATTCTTGCTAATTTCTGCTAAAGAAAAAACAAGAAAATGGTACTGCTACTTTTTTTCACTTATACATCCATATTCTTGAGAAGGGAATTGGAATCACCTAAATGTCTAACTAACATTACCAGTTTAACCTAAAAGAAATGAGCTGCAGATACAATATTTTGCACTTGTGATTCCAATCTTAAAATTCTTTAACACTAATGGCATCACAAGGTACACGATAAGCATCCAGTGATCTTGGTTTTTTAACACCGGCAGTGAACCAAATCTTATCAGACTTGTGGCCTTCTACTGAAACATTTGTGACCTTAACCCATACCAAAACTTTAGTCTTCATTCCTTCTATCCCCATCAATTTTCCCCTCATAAGTATGCATTTCACTCTAGGGGCATACCTTAGAATGGAGGAGTCCTTGAAACTAACCTCGCAAGCTGAGGGTAAGTGTACTATCAGCTTTGCCTTTGATTCCTCAAATTCATACCCTGTTATATTCTGAGGAAATAAGCCTGCTGGTAGATTGTATTCCCGAAGAAGATCTGGCAAAGTTTTCAGTGGCTTTCCTACGGAGGTATTCAACGTTTCCATAGCAGTGAGTGATATCAAACAGAGAAATGGAATGCAATTTTCACATTGATGCAATATATGATGAGGGTAGAAAAAAAGTGCAGAAAGCAATCCTAACCTTTTAGCTTGTTGAAAATCCACTTTGCCTTCTCTTCAACTGTATTTGAGAAAGTCTGCAATGTGCAAATATCCAGTAAAAATCATATACTACCATTCCTCTAATCAACATTCCCTTCTAGAAATAAAGAAACCCCTAATTCTCTCATGGGTTAGAGAGCCAAATGCAGAAAATCGTCAAAATTTTCTGAGACTCCCCCAAAATAAACAAACATTTTCATGAAAAAAGCCCAACAAGCTTTCAAAATTCCAAACAGAGGAAAGCAAACTAGTAAGATTAAAAGAAACAAAACAAGAAATGCAAAAAAAAGGAGGGAAATAGAAAAAAAAAAAAAAAACTTGCTTACACTGAGATCATCAGTAATGTTGTTAATTTCTTCCTTAGCTTTCTTCGTAAGCCAAAACCCTCCAGCTTTTATGCTTCCAACTTTAACCAAAGCTTTCTCCATCCGGACCTCAAAATCAAACCTCTCTCAAATGGGGGTAAATGTAAATCAAGCTTCAAGAACTGGGTTTTATACACACAAACACTACTGAGGAATAGGTCTCCGAAAAAGGGCAACTTTACAGTTGGAAGGTAAATCCTTCGCTTTTTCGCCTTTGCAACAAATCAAGAAATGTGGGCACGAAAACGAACACAGTATTAGATGCAACTGTGCTTGTCTGGTGCTCACTTTTCCCGATGAGATATAGAGGCAGCATTTTTTCTTCCTTTTTCTTTTTCTAATCTTAATTTTTTAAAATTATAAATTAAAGTTTTAAACTCACTTAATTAATAGCTGTTATAGATGTTCATATTTTAAATTCTAAACTTTTTCTTTTTCATTTTCCCCTCTTTCTCCCATTATTTTGTTAGTCTTCATTTATAAAAATTTTGTTTTCGTATAGAAAAAAAAGTTAAAATAACCTAATAATAATAATAATAACAATAAAGGTTTTACGACATCCATGGAAGGCTTTTTCAAAGAACCAAAATCCTGCAAGTGTTATGAAATTTAAGGCCTAAATGAATCCAACTATAAAAAAGCCCTCGCAAAGTCATTCCTATATTTCTCCCAAAGATTGAAATAGCTTTTTGTTTTCTCTTTTCCTTTTTTTTTTTTTTCATCATATCTCACATTTCTTTCACAGAAGTCATAGAAGTTAAAAAGTGGAAGAAAAATTGTCTTCTTAACTTCGGCAATTTTGGCACAACTGGCTGCAAAAAGCACCGAAATGGATCTTCAGTCTTCGTGTTATAAATATTTTCATCTCAATTTCATACGCATACTCAAAATATTTCTAAAGATGCATAAAATTTCTAAACAAAATGTCTTGATGAAGATCCAAGTAAGAGGTAATGTTATTAACCCATCCGTTCCTATCAAAGGAACCAAGGAGTCGTGTGTGAATACTTCCTATCTCAACGGCAACGGCAGTGATTTTGCAGTATTGACATATCTCATCGTCCCCGAAGGCCCAATGCGATGAATAGGTTCATTAAAAAGTATTTTCAAATTTGATTAAAAATATAATCTACAACATCAAACAGTTATTCCGCGATATATATATAGTTATATACACACAAATACGCTAGGTATTAGAACAGAGGGGAAAAAAATCTACGAAACGGTGAAGTTAGAAGATGAATTACAGTGAGCTTTTCATCGTCGGAGAAGCCAGCAATGACGGTAAAAATCCACCGTAGAGTCTCTGTTTTTTCCGACCAGTAGCTGGATATCATTCGTGCATCAACTGCGTTGTATACCATAACACTTCCGGCGTGACACAAAGTTGGAATCAGAATTCGAGTTTGTATATAAATACGGGCGCTGATTTCAACTGTCTCCTGTCTGAGATCTTCTAAGCCCATATTTATTATGGGCTTAGCCAATTTCTCTGGGCCTAATCCGTCATTTCTTTTCGTGCTTAAGGTAATTCCCTCATCCCTTATTATGTTATTAAAATAACAACGTTTTTAGTTTGAAAAATAATTGACTCGTTTTTATTTAAAATAAATTTTATTTATTTATTTTTAAAAAATATCTTTTTGTGTTTTTAAATAATTTAAAGGAGAATTATAATTTATTATTAAAATAAAAGAGGGGTTTATGGTGGGGGTGAGAAGTAGAAGAATAAAACCCGAAATACAGCGAATCCAAAGACAGAAGAAAATCTGAATAATCAGCATCACACGCACAGTGTCTCTCATCTCCTCTACTGAAGATCAATCAGATCGCTTTTGTTTTCTGTACCAATCAAAAACCACTTTGTATGTGGACCCCATTCCACCAACAAACTCCTGTCTTTTTCATTTTTGGATCACTCCCTCAAGTAAGAACGTATCTTAATATTTTACTTTTGTAATCTTATTTATAATTTGTAAAAATTATAAATTTATAATATGATATAGATAATATATATTATTATTTGAGTTAGATAAATAGTGAATTTTAAATAATTATATATATATATATATAATTTTATTTAAGATATAAAAAAAATTATTAATTTATATATATCTTGAAGTAAAATTTAACAAAATTTTACACGAAATTACGAATATCCTTATAATAATAATGCCACATGGCATACTAATGTAAGCATAATTAGTATAAACAAAATTTAATGTAATTAGGTTTGGCAATTGACGTTGTACTAAGGTTTGATTTAGGTTGGAATACAAATCTTTTGGTTTGATAAAGACTCCCCTTTTTTGCATATATTAAAAACTATGGTCATAAAACAACATCTAATTCTTTTAGAATATATATATATATATATATATATATATATAATATATTAAGAAAAAGAAAATCTTTACCATAAATAGAACAACTTCCAAATAATGAAAAGATTGGTTGTCCCAATCAATAAAATTAACCACTAATATACATACATACGTACATATATATATATATATATATATATATATATTATCATCAATTTTGTCTTTCTTTAGTTTATTTGTGTTTATCTCAGAACGTCCCATCTCATAAATCGGCCCTTTTTATATTATCATTTTTTTTAGTAAACAAAGTTAAGATTGATTAAACTTTTCATTTTTAGAGAATATCATTGTTTCTTTATATATATATATATATATATATATATATTATTTTTTTCTTTTATTCCTTTGTATTACCTTAAATTTTTAAGATTATATTAAATTTATAAGAGTTAAAAATCAAAAATTCTAATTCTAATTATTATTTATATTTGATTTGGAGCCTTTTTATTAAAAATACTTTGACAGTAAATTAGAATAAAAATAATTATAGAGAAAAAATAGAGTTATATTTGTCGTCTAAAATGGATTAATTTGGTAAATTCCGTTGGAAAGATGGCAAAGAATAAAGTCAATATAATCAGGCCTTTAACACGCATTATATATATATATATATTCTTTCCAAAATAAATAAAGTATGATCCAATATTCCATTTTCTTAAATATTATTATTTTTTTTTTCATAATCACATGTGCAAACGATTTTATGCATATGGTAGAACCACTAAATGATTCTATTGCTGCGCTTTTTTCTTTTTCTTTTTTTAAAAATAAAATTTAATATTATATATACTCAAATTCAATTATTTTTATTATATTTTAAATACACAATCTTTTTAAATTATCTATAAATTAATAAGTAATTTTACTAACATTTAAACTATCGTGTTTTTTAAATTATTAAAAAAAAAAAATTGAAGAAAAAGATAAAGAAAAAACAAAACATGAGTATACTAAGTTGACGAAGACCAATCAACCAACTTGATCACGTGTGGGGACTTTTTTTTTTTAATTATTTCTTTTTTTTAAGACCCTAATTTCACGGAAATTATATCGTAAATTCTGATTTTCTTTCTTCTTCAATATATATATTTAAAATTTTGTGTCTAAGTAAAAATATTATTAATTAAAAAATTTTTAAAAAATAAAGTATGGGTTAAATAAATAAATTAAGAGATGTTGTCAGATCATGGGACTAATGAGGATCATATGGGACCCACGTAGTCTACGTGGTAAGCGGGGGAATGTGGGGTCCGCTATCCTTTTGGTTCTGGAGGGTAATTTCGTCATCAGTCGAGAAATAAAAATTTTGAGTGGCTTTTTGTGTAGAATCGTTAAAAAATCGAGGGTTTTAAAAAAATTTAGTTTCGGAAGGCCCAAGATTCGTGGATGTGATCGACATCGGGATTTGAGAGAGAAAAGTTTTTTAGAAGAAGGGAATTTTTCCGCGCGTCGGAGAGTAGTAGATGCGTGAAAGATACGTGTGCGTACGGACAACCTTTTTAGGTCCCCTGTTTTCGGTCAAATGAATTTACGTTTCTCACCTCCATTTTTCTAGAATATTCTATTTAAGTCTTTATTTGGACCACTTTATTAATTTTTTCAAATTTGTCGTGAATAAAATTATTACTAATTAAATTATTTATTATTAATGTCTATTTTATTTTTAATGAAACACAACTTAATTTTTGGAGCATGAAAATCTTGAATGGAAAGAAAGAAAGAAAGAAAGAAAACAAAAGGAATCAGCTTTGAATGAAAAGAGCAAACTATGAGGCTTTTATGAAAGGAGCAATAATAAGCTGACAAGGTTGTAATAAAACGTGCTTTAGTGTCCGCTGGAGAATAATAAGAACCTATTCTCGAGGCTGACTAGATATGGAGCATTTATTGCACTTATTTTTCCCATTTCTTTTTTTGTTCACACTAATTTTTATTTATATTAATTAAAATATAATCATAAATTTAAGACATAATAATCTTACACATTTTAAATGTGTTACAAGATTTATGTAAATTATTTAAATCAGAAAGAATAACCATTTGTTTTATTTTGGTTTAAGCAAAAACCAAGTACGAACTAAAATTGTGCAAGAAAAAGTTGTACCTTTTACTACTTTTGGCGAAACATGATCACAGACCATTGGATCAAAGCAATGTACAACTCTTTTCAAATAGCGTACCACAAAATTGTGTATTTATATATATATATATATATATATATATATATATATATTGGTCTATTTGGTAAATAATTTTGATTAATTAATTAATAATTTTATATATTCGAAATATATATTATATATATATATATATATACAGAAAAGAAAAAAGAAGCAATAAATAATAATGGGCTTGGGCTGGAACTGAAATAGGCTAAAATATAGAGATAGAAAATAAGTCCAACCTCTATATAATATCCTAATATCATACTTTTGGGATTTCGTCTCCTCTTTATATTTGCCATCTTGTCTACCTTTTTCCGGAAAGTTAATTCTTTGGACCCTTTTTCTTTATTATTAATATATATATTATATTATATATAATATATATATATATATATTCTATCATCCAAAAAAGAATTAGAGATCCACAGATTTGATCTTGTGCTTTAGGGTTTTACTTCAATATATAATAAATAGTATATAATATGTATGTATACATTTTTTTTTATATTTTCGGATATAAAAATATTACAAGTGAGTTAATAAAAAATTGTTTGAATTTAAGTGAAATTGTAAGTTTGAGTTTGTGATTAATATAATTATAACTTTTATAATATATATATATATATATATTATATATTATATTATTATAACAAGGTTTAAAGATTTTTTATTTCAGCCATCTTCCAAAATATTACTATTCTATGAAACATGGGGAAAAAAGGGGGAAACCCTAATTTTCATTTTCAGATCTCAAGGTGATGATGACTAAGAAAATGTTGCTTTTGTACTCATTTGATGCACCAATCCAGCTATAAAATTGTATTCTTCTTTGGTGGAAGATTCTTATAAGAAAATTATTATTATTATTATTATCTTTAAAAGGGTAAAAGTTTGTCCCATAATAAATAAAAATGGAGAAAATTGCTATGAAAATCATAATACTCAAATCAGCTGTTAAAAGAGATTAAAAATTAAAATTATTTTCTATGTATTCAGTTATTTAAAATTAAAAAATACAGTAATTTTTTTATAAAGACGAACTTCCTTCTCTTTATAAAATAATAATAAAAAAAAGTATTTATATAATAATATCTTTTCCTTAAAAGCAATAATCCATTTTAATTATACCAACTTTGTTTGAAATCTAAACATTACTCATCTATGGTAACAAATTATGCTATTTTTTGCTAGTTTTTCCATTTGATGAAAACATACCTAAAAATGGGCTTCATATTTTTGGAAAAAAAAAACTAAAAACACAAAAATAAAATAGAGATACATAAAAGAGTCCAAAAAACAATCAATTAATATTGAAAGACTTGTCTCACCATACACTTAGAGAGGGTCCCTTTTTCATCATCTTAGTAAAATCTTTCCACTAGTTGGGAAGTTTCACATATTTTCCATGATAATGACTATGGTATTTTAGGGGACCATTTTTCAGGTCTAAAGTTCACTAACCCTTTTAAATAATATTATTCTTTCATTTCTCCTTTACTTGTCCCTCACACGCTGATAAAAACACAAAAATTTGACTTTATTTTATTTAACATGAATAATTAATAAGTATGAGTTATAATATATTAATTGTAAGAAGAAAATAAAAAAAGCGTAATTCCTGAGTTCAAAATATATTGATAACATAATATATATATATATATATATATGCATAATTGTTAGGTAACTAACATCTTTATATGGGAAGTTTATAAGAGAATTGTGATTAATTAATGATATGATTTTGACAAATACTTGCAAGTAATAATCAAACAAAATAGGGCTATGGAAGACTTAATAGTACACAAAGACTTGTATGAATTTCAAGATTTTGGTATTTATTGCATATTAGTAGTTGTTAATTGAATAGCAGGTGTGGGAATTAATATATATATATATATATATATATATATAATGTGTGTGTGTATGTATAGGTGCTAGGTCTGCATCTAAGATTAAATACTAAATGCTAATTTGTCAATGTTTGTGTGTGAAACTGTCCCAGAATAGTACTCATATATATATATATACATGTTTTGTGATATTCCGTCTTAGTAATTAGTAATGTAATAATATATAAAAATGAATTTAGATAAAATATATTTTTTTATAACCATAACTAACAAATATATTATTTTTTTTATCTGTAACAGTTAAAAACTTAAAAATTGATATATCATTTAATTTTGTAGTGTAAGTGTTGGATCAAATAAAGTAATAGTAACATAATAATAATTAAATGCAATTGAATTGGTAAAAACATTAATTACAAACACAAATATTATTATGATTTTAAACAACTTTATTTGTATACTTGTATTTATATGTTATTGTCTTTAATTTAATAATATATATATATATATATATATAAACAAAGTATATATTAAAAGTATTTATTTATTGTAAAATGTAATTTTTTTAATATTAGAAGAAAAAAAAAGTGACCAAAGAAAAAATAAAGAAAATGTGAATAATGTTAATATGTGGAAATGGTTATGTCACATGATTGCTGTTTGCTGATTCTTTTATTGGTTAGTGGCTGGTATTATAGGCTGCACTACCAAACAATCCGTCATTGTTATTTCTTCTTTATTATTATTATTTTTCTCTCAAAGAGAAAAATTATAATATTTCATATTTATCAAAACTATAATCATAAATATCACTTTTATTTATATAATTCAATAAAGAAGAAATTTGAGAGAATGAAAGAAAAAGAGATTAAAAAAAAAAAAAAAGGAAAATTGATTTCCACCAACCCAAACAGAAAGCTTTCAAAATGATTAAATGAATATCTTAATTTGAAGTAAAGATTTGAAAGTGTAGGGTCATCTCCCATTTTATTTTATATGTATGGAATCCCACATCCATCATCTTAAAAATTCATTTATTAATTAATTATTCGCAAAATTTAAATTCGTAAAATTCGAATTAAATAAAAAATAAAAAGGTAAAATAAATATATTAAGAATATAAACAAGATGGATGATTCTTATTGGTCGGTGGAATTTTGAATGGGTTAATTCACATTAAATGGAAGTCAATTTCAATTTCAAAGTAAATAAATATATTATATATTATCTCAACTCAAATTGACTTATTTATGTATATAAAAAAAGTCCACGTATAATTTTTAACGAGGCTATTTTTGTAAATACATCTTTCCAATTTTCTTTTTAAACACTAACTCATTTACTATCAATTACAATTACTTCCCCATTATTATTATTATTTATGTATATTCATTTTTAAAATATATAATTTAATTTTCTTAATAGAAACTATTATTATTATTATTATTTAAAATAAAATAGGTCCATATGTTATGTTAGTCACTAGAGATTGGCCCATGGAATGGTTCAAAGAATTTCTAACAAAAAAGAATAATAATAATAATATTATTATCATTATTACAAATTTTTTTTTAAGTGCAATTATTGTGGATGATATATATAATTTCACAATCCCAAATATATATAATTATTCTTATTATTTGGGAATTTAACCTTATTTTATATATAATATTTGATTGGTAAATAAATAATAATAATAATAATAAATTGATTGCATGGGATCACAAACCATTTATGTAAGACATAGCATTTACAAGTAATGAGGGAGACAAAGGTTGTTGGTTGAGTGAATGATGAAATCATTGGCCAAAAGCAAAGAAAGTACATCTCTTTTCTTTCTTTTTTTTTTTTACTTTTTTTTATGTGTTACATATATATATATATTAAGGTTTTGTATTTCAAGATTTAAAACGTGTAATTAATTAATTTTTTTTATATTTATTTAATTACAAATATTTTAAGAGAAAGATGTATTTTTTAATTATATATATTGCATTTATATATATAGTTTAATGATATATATATTTTTAATATTTTTCAAAAGCATTTTACAAAATTAAAACATATTATTAAATAAATGAGCTAAATTTTTCTCGTATTAAAACAAAATTTATATTATATTTTTAATAATGTTATGATAGTTTAATAATGTTATGATAGGATTTGAATGTTTAAGTAATCTTATTTATAATTTAAAATAATTATAAATTTAGGATATATTAGAAATAAAATATTATTATTATTTTTAATAAAATAATAATTGTAATCTTCTTAAATGAATAAAAAGAAAAAGTATAATATAATTCATGTAAATATTATGATGTAAATTTTACTTTTTCTTTACGAGATGTATCTAAATTCAGACAAGAATAAATAAATAATAAAATAAAGTTTATCGTAAATTATGAAAAATGACAAAAATATTGTATAACTGATTATCGAATATTGGTTGGGCGCACTTCTTGATGTCCTCAAACCCATGACACGTGGAAATATGTATCTATACATACATACATATATATATATATATATATATATATATATATATCATACGTGGTTCTGTAAAGAGGAAGAATTTTAAAAAATATAAAAAAAAGTTTTTTATAATTTATTTTCTGTGAGATGTAATGTAACAAAAGGAAAGGAAAAAAAAGAAAAAAGAAATAAAACACAGAGCATCAACCAATCATCTACAGTCAGAGGCATCAATCCCTTCCACTGTAAATAAATTCAACTTAAGGGGTTGTTTCAAGAAAACTCTATAACCCTAATTTTTATTTATTTTTATTTTATTTAAAAATTAATAATTTAAGAAAATGGGGACCCACTTTTGTCTTAAAAATTATTTTTTGTAACGTATTTTAAAATTATGATATATTGGATAAGAAAAAGATTTGATTTTTATTAAAAAAATTTTTTTTGGGATGTTTGGTTTGCATTAATCAAGCTTAGAATAAGTAAGTGAAGAATGAGGGAAGGTAAGAACACTAAATCTTGAGGGTTTGACGAGAGAAAAGAATGGGAAAAATGAATGAAAATTTTCTATGTATGTATATATATATATATTATATGTAGATTTAATTATTGGTAGGACAGTTTTTTTAATTTTGAAAATGTGGTTATGATAATAAATTTTTTTTATTAATAACTGTACCAAAAGCAGGGAAGGTGGAGAGAATCTAGAAATGCCCAATTCTTTTTCATTTCCTCAAAAACCCAGAAGAAATTGTTGGTTGATTTTAATATCCAAGAAAGAAATCATCACAGTAGTAAGAGAGAGAAAGGTAGAGAGAGAAGTAAAGAAAAAGCAGAGAATAAAAAGAGACCGGATGTTGACAAATTTCATGTCACTGTTCTTAGAAGGTCGTTTGTTTGTGTGAAGATTTCTTATCTGGGATCTCTCTCTTTCTTTCTCTCCTTCTTTCTCATTCTCTCTCTACAAGAAAAAAAAGAAAAAAGAAAAAAAAAGAAAGAATACTATACACTTACAAAACTCAAGTTTTCTTTTCTTTTTTTTTTGTTTCTCTCTCTTAAGAAAGAAAGTTTCTTTCTTTGTTTGAGGGACTTGAGAGAGTGGCCCAGCAGATCGAAATCTGCAATCTTTTGTTGAGTTTGATGAGGATCTGAGTTTCTTCAATGGAGTTACTTAACAACCCACTTTATTTTTTCTTTGAAGAAATATTTGTTTGATAATTATTATTGCTTTTTCCTGTTTCTTTCCTTTCTTTTTTCTTTTCTCCGTTTTCTTCGGTTGCTAGTGCCAGTCCAAGGACTCTGAAGTTTCCATGATTCTCAGATACTGGTGTGGGTACTTGAGAAGTACTACTGTTGTATGATTCAATCAATCCAAGAGGGTCTCTTGAGGAGAGAAGTGGTTCCAGGATGTGGGTCTGAGGTAATTATTTTTATTTTATTTTATTTTTTCCTTTAGCTAATTTGGGCAATTTGATTTTATTTGTATGTTTGACAAAGACTCCAGTTTAAAAAAAAAAAGAAAAAAAAAAAGATTTCCTTTTTTTTTTTTTTTTCTTTTCTTTCTTATCTTCTTCCTTTCTTTACTAACTGATTAATTGTGTTATGTTTCTAATGAAATTCCTATCTTTGGGGGTTCTGAGTTAGTGGTTTCATTGGTCTTTGACAATTGAATTTCTGCATTTGCTAACTTTTATTAGAAGGTCATACATATAAACTTCTGTTTTGGCTCTTTTAATGGGCTGATTTGGTAAGCAGTTGGATTTAATCTTGCCTGGGATCTATATTCAACCCAAATTCTTCAATCTTTCTTACTGTTCTTTTAGTATATAAGGTAAAGATTGATTTTTTTTTTGTTTTTTGTTTTTTTTTTTGTTTCTGGGTCTACTTTGTCTCCTACTGGTGTGGTCATCAAATGCTTGAATGACGGTATAATTTGGATGCTTTGTTTTGTTTAAGTGGTAGATGATTGCATTCACTGTTTGGTGATCATTTCTTCTCTGTGGTCTGCTATGGTTGAATTGCCAATCAAAAACTAGAGATTTGGTTTTGTGAAATGCATATTCTTATATCAGCCAAGTATTTGTAGTCATCTGCTATCGGTTTATATTATTTGGTGTTCCATATTCAAATTAGCTAGACAATTTGAAGATGATGTTCAACCCTTTTCTCACTTTATGAGAAAAATCGGCTGATACAAGGAGTATTAGAGCTATTTTGCTGCATCATTGATCGAATTTTGTCCATTGCTTACACACTTTATAAATATTTTTTATCTTTTGTGATCGGAGTTTGACTTCAGTGCACTCTATTGAATGTATTGGGGAAGTATAAGATTTTGGAGTTATTTTTAAAGCAATTAATTGCTCTCTTCTTCCGTCGAGGGAAAGTTTTGTAGTTATTGACAATGAAAAATAAATCTAGGACTCTCTTTGCATTCTTTTGTTTTTTTCCTTGTAAAAAAAAAAGGATACTCTCTTTTTGGTGGGAACATGAACTCTTTTTAATAACTCTACTGCTGATCTGTCTGATGCATTCATGTACTTGTTTTCTATTCCTAGAAATCTATCCTGCTTGCATTAACCGACATGCCGTTTCTGCTGATGCTGAAAATTTGGCATTATTGTTTTTTCTAGATGTTACTGTTTCTTTTTTCTTGTTTCAAAATTATAGGATGTTCAGTGACTTTCTATATCTATATTATGTGCTGCCATCATACTTCTGGCCGATAAGGTTCTTCTCGATATTACTTTTAAGTAAATACGAAAAAATTTCACTGAAGAAGATTGCAATCGATCAAATGCTGATCATCTTTCAAGTTGTCAACAACACTCGAATACTTCTGATATCCTAATCCTCTGCAATGTTTTGCCTTTTTTCCGTAACAAGTGCTGTTATTCAATCGAAATATGATGTATTTATTCATACTCGTATGTCATGTGATGAGGATGTGTCATATGGAGACAGAATTCGAAGTTTTAAGTTGAAACATGTAATTTGAATCATTCTTTATCTTGGCAGGTATGGGAACACAAGTGCACTACAAAAGCTACTTTCCAGGTTATTACTCCATGAGGGACTTAAATGAAGATTCTAATAGTAGCAGCTGGCCGCTTTTTTATGGTGATAAGACATTAACTAGTGGGCAATACTACAATGGTTATATACAAAGAACGGTAACGAATGCATGCCCGGGATACGATAAAGACTCGTTGAAACAAAAAATGCTCGAACATGAGGCAACTTTCAAGAATCAGGTATGATCGATATGTTTTATTGTTGTACATACAGACATGTGAACATTTGGGCATTTCTCTGTTTGTATGATTCTTTGTTTTGTGATTTTAATTATGGAACGTGCGAAAGCTTGATAACAAAATTCGTCTTAGGTCTATGAGCTCCACCGTCTCTACAGAATTCAAAGGGACATGATGGAAGATATTAGAAGGAAGGAAATTCATAAACGTCAGATGTCTATTGAACCATCATCTTCCTCTAGCCTTTTAGGTTCTCAGATGCCTTCAGAAGATGCCGGAAAATGGCATATGCCGGCTTTCCCTTTGGCAAATTCTGGCTATCCAAGACCATCTGTGTCAGGAGCTGAAATTGTTAATTCTCCTTTGAGTTGTACTAAAGGAAATAATGCACATGCTGGTCGAGTAAATGGTTCAACTTCTAAGGACTGTGAAATTTTAGAGGTTAGACCATCGAAGGTGAGAAAGAAATTGTTTGATCTTCAGCTGCCAGCAGATGAATATATTGATACTGAAGAAGGGGAAGAATTACACGATAATAAGGCGTCTAACATATCGAGTTCCTTACCTAATGGATACAACAAAGTTGCTGGAGAGAATCGTGAGAAGATTTTCCAAAATGGTACCATTGAGAAATTTGATTACCAAAGGGATGCTTCAACATCTGAATCATACTTCAAAAGATCAATTAAAGTAGCTGATCTTAATGAACCTATTCAGATTGAAGATGGAATACTTCCATCATCTGTTGATTTTTGTGTTAATTCTTCCAACTGTGGAGAGACAAAAGGACTAAATCTGTCTGCCAAACCAAATTCAGACTTCCTAGGCTTGCAAAATGCTAACCGGGGAAATCAAATCGGGTCTCGAAGTACCATGTCTGTTGGTAATAAGAGCAACGAGAGAGACTGGCTCACTGGATATCACGAATCGGGTAAGTGTTAGTTGTTCGAATTGTAGATCTCTTTGCTTTGCCCTTTAAAACTCAAAAACTGGAGCTTGAAATCTTCCATGTTTACCTTTTAACTTCTTTGATTAATATTGCTGCAGACCACCGAAAGAATAACTTGATATCGCTATCTCAAGGACTTCAGCAAGGTCACCAGTCTGCACAAGTTAACTTCAATAAAGCTCATCAACCTCCAGCAACTCTTCCAAATAATTATGGCAGAGATGACCTTTGGAGAGACAGAACTAGCCATTGCGTGGAAACCCTTGACAGAATTCATGGTAAAGGGAACAATAATCATCTGGAATCAGTTGCGACTGCCCAAATACCCAGTCCTTACCCGTTCAACAATTCCTCGGATTTTGCCAATTCTTGGTCCCACTCTGCATTATCTTGGGCAAAACCAACAAGCAGCATGACAGAAAAGCCAGGTTCTTTCTATGCATACCCATCATTCAACTCTTGTACAACTCTGAGCAAAAGTTCACAGGCTTCTGCTCAAAGCCATGGGATTTTGGGAGAGAAGTGGCCGAGTAATGGGGCTTCAAGGTTGAATCCTGGTATAAGCGACTTACCAGTTATGAATGGTTTCTATCAAGGATCTTCCTCTGGGTCTAAGGAAATGCTACCTCGGTATCCTACACTTAGCTTTGGTCATCTGAACTGTAATGGAATGGACAATGCAGTACCAGGTTGTAATTTAAATCACAGACCTGAGGATTTTTTGAAGGGCTCCAACATAGATGTAAAGCCTGTGAAAGACATGGACTTGAATTTGGTTCATTCCAAGTCTTCATCAATCGAAACACTCTCTCGCCAAGATGTTGAGATCATAAACGAAACACGGGAGCCTGAAAACCGCCTGCCCGCACTGCCTTGGCTGAGACCCAAGCCAGTTTCCAAGATTGAAGTTACCAATGCCAGAAATGAGGCCGAGTTAGAGGGTTTTGGCTTCTTTAGGCCCCCTTCAAAACAACTACTTCAGGAGACTGAACACGCGAAAGATCTGAATAAAAAATTTACTCAGAAAGTAGCTCTTGCTTCAAGTGATAGAGATAATGGAGCTAAGGAGACAAGTGAGAATAGGGGTATTAAGAAACTTCTTGGGTTTCCCATTTTTGAAAAACCTTCTACTTCTAGGTCTGAGTCTTCCTTACCTGCTTCAACTTCTGTTACTTTTTGTCATCCTCAATCAGGAGGAAAATTGGGTACTGAAACAAAGAGAAGATTAATTGATATTAACTTGGCTTGTGATGACGAGGAGAGAGATTTGGAAATTCTGACAGTTGACAACAAAGTTGCACATATCAGGCATCACATTGATTTGAACTCTTGTGTTACTGAAGATGAAGATCCAGTTGCAACTTCTGTTGCAAGCAATAGTGGCAGTGGAAAGGTGGTTGTGGACATAGATCTTGAAGCTCCTGCTCCGGAGATTGAGGATGATGTTCCTTCTAGAGAAGAATATAAGCAACAAGAAGTATCCCTACGATCACCTGGACGCTGTGAGCAGGTGCAAGATGAAGTTGCTCAGGTGGCAGCAGAGGCTATAATGCTACTATCATCATCCTGCCAGCACGCTGATGCAGAGGAAAACACGTGCCAATCATCCGAAGATCCTTTAGCAGAAACGCTCTTATGGTTTGCTCATGTTTTGACCTCTACTGACACACATGGAACTAAGGGCGGTAAAGAACGGAAGGGCACGGATGGGTTGACTATTGGCAACTATTCTTCTGATGAAATGGATGATTTTGAAGTCATGACTTTGCAACTGCAGGAAACCAAAGAAGAAGACTACATGCCTAAACCATTTGTTCCTGAAGTGCAGAACATGGAAGAATCAGGAGGAAATTCTGTAACGAATAAACCACGAAAGGGGCAGACAAGGAGAGGAAGACAACGGAGGGACTTTCAGAGGGACATCCTCCCGGGACTGGCTTCTTTGTCAAGGCATGAGGTAACTGAAGACCTTCAAACATTTGGAGGACTAATGAGAGCTACAGGTCATCCTTGGAATTCAGGATTAACAAGGAGAAATGGCAGTGCTAGGGGAAGGCGGCGAATAGTTGTGGAAACTGCAATTACAACTACAACTACAACTACATCAACTCCAGCTACAACGAGTGTTTCTTGCACACCCCTAATGCAGCAACTTAACAATATCGAAGGTGGTTTGGAGGATCGAAGTCTAACAGGGTGGGGTAAAACAACTAGACGCCCCCGTCGTCAGAGATGCCCGGCAGGTAATCCTCCTACTGTTCCATTAACTTAAGTCAAGGAAAAAAAGAGGCTCTAATTTATGTATTAAGAACTTATAGAGAGAAGAAGTCAGAAACTAGATTTTTAAAAAAAGAAAAGGTTTGACTTTCAAAGGGTGAGAGGCTGTTGTTAGCTGGGGATTGTCTTTGTAAATGTATTGTAGCCTATAATTTGGGCCCCCCATTATTATGTGTCTTTTGAGTTACCAACTCTATATTGTTGAAAAATAATGTTACCTGATTTCTTGGCCATATTATATACAGCATTCCTTCCATTCTATGTTCTTTGCTTTATGTCTCATATAGCTTCTTATTGTTTGCCTGAGTTCTTGAGCCTTATCTTCATACATATATATATATATACACTTGATCACTTAGTTTCTTGGATTTCTAAGCCACAATGAACAAGAACCAAATGATCATCACCTGATTCACTCTCTCATGAGGCCCTATTTTCTTTCCCTTTTTTGTTTCCACATACATATATATATGTATTGTGTATTGTGTTCTGAGATAGCTTATTTAGACTGTCTTATAATAATGGAGTCTAGTTTGCTCCACTTTCACATAAACCCTAAATATTTTTACAGTCTCTCATGGTGTAGAAGAGACATGGAAGGGTTCCACAGTCAAACAAAGCCAAGAGGAAGCAAAAAGCCTATTTATTCCACTTTTTTTTTTTTTTTTGCCCTACCTTTCCTCCTTTCCTCCTTTTCTTCTTTGTACTTTTCTTTTGTGGATGAATAAATCAATACATTCATAAATCAAGAATGAGAAGTGAGCTTTTCAAACATCCCATGGATGTCTGACTGACTGACTCATTGACCCTATAGAAAAAAATCATTACCTTGTATAGTAAATAGTACTATTACTACCAAAATTTATTTTTTATTCTAAATAATTTAATTAAAAATAGAGAATAAACAGCGCACGCGCTAAGAGAGAGAGTGAGGAAATAAAAAAGCGAGACAGGAGAGTCGGACTTGGCAAGTACGCCTGTCCGAATGATGACATGCGTGGCGTCTGCTGTCGGCTTTTTATTTTTATTTTTTTCTCCTAAAAAAATAATAATAAAAATATAATTTCTGAAGTTAGTAGCAGTAAAGAAGTACGTCGTACTAGAAAAATATTTGGCGACTCTTAGATACTCTTTCCACCAATCACACCATCCGTATTATTAAAAAATAAAATAAAAATGCACTTCTCTCTCTTTCTCTTTCTCTCTCTAAGAGATTAGGTGTAAACTATTTTTTCTTTTTAATTTATATTAATATATTTTTGCTGCATAAATAAATTTTTAATTTTTTAAAGGTAAAAGAGTATGTCACATAATCTACTTATGTTTTAATATTTTTTTGACGTAAATATTTTTAAATTATAAATATTTGGTTATATTAATTTTAAATTATTTATTTGATTGAATTAGTCTCTAAATTATAAAAAATTATAATATTAGTCATTTAGTTAAAAATTTCGTTAAATTATCAGTTAAGTAAAAAAATTTCTAAAGTAAAATTTGGTTGGAAAGATTAATGCCACAATATTTTTATATTTCATGGATCAATGTCACGAAAAAATAATTTTGGATAATTTGAGGCGAATTTACTTTTTTTTTTGTTTCTATTCCCTTTGTTTAATTTTTAATTTTCTTTCCAATACATTTTTTAAAAAAAATGTGTTCAATTATTAAGATTTCAATTAATAAAATCATAATTATGAATATTTATTTTGTATATATCTTTTTTTTTAAAAGTAAATTATAATAAAAAAATAAAAATTTAAAATACATATTATTAATCAAACTTTCATAAAGTAATTGAAGATAAGGAAAAAGACAAACCAATAAATTAATATGTTATCCATATATAATAATATATATAAAAATTTGTGGGAGACTTAAAAAAATAAATATAACAATTTATACCAAAAAAAGAAAACAGTAAAACTGATTTAACAAACATGTCCTTGCAAAACCCTCTTATTACCAGTTGACACTCTAAAACCCTGTAAGTTCTGGGAGACATGGAGATGGAAGTCGACGGTACAACAAATTTCGATTTAAAGATAAATATGGAGCAAATGAAAGCTGAGGATCTCTTTAAAGCAGCTGAAAATGGCGATGTTTCGCTCTTTAATAACCTCTCCAAAGAGCACCTCCTGAAAGCCCTTTCCCTCCGCGACGAAGATGGTCGGTCTCTCCTTCATGTCGCCGTCTCCTTTGGCCGTTCTGAGGTTTCCTGTTTATTTTACTTATTTATTTTTCCAATTTTATTTTATTTTTCAAATTGGATTGTTATAATTGGACTAGAATTAATTACAAAGTGCTATTACGGTCGAGTTTCTAGGTTTGGTTATTTTAGTATTTATTTATATTTGAAAATGTTGTTTCGAATCTATGTTTTCTTTTTTATTTTCCTTTGAATTTTAGGTGGAGATGAATGTAGAAGCTTATCCGTTGTGCAATCATTTGACTCTATTTTTGTGTCGTTGTTTAATTGGAAAGTGTCTATAACATTTGCTGTCTCGGTGGGAACTGTGTAAATGAGTTGATGAGCTCTTAGGTTTTTTTTTTTTTTTTTAATGGATGCTATAGGTGGTGAAATTATTATCAGCTTGTGAACCTTCTGCAAGTGGCATAAACAGTGTTGATGAAGAAGGGTGGTCGCCGCTACACTCTGCTGCAAGCAGTGGAAATGAGGATATAGTGGAAATCTTGCTGAGTAGAGGTGATGATATAAAATGTTCATTTTTCTTTGGGAGTCTACCTTTGGGGTTAGTCATAGGCGAACAATGTCATTTTTCTTAGGTGGAGTCAAACAAATATGCATTGTTTGAGCTATGAGGGGGATGGAGATACTGACTACGATCTTTTGAATGGATGTGACTCGTGTTTATTACTGCATGTTTAAATGAATAATTCTGAAGATATGAACCTATCATTCTTCATGCAAGAGAGCAGCACACTTTTTGTTCCTTAGAGTCACTCATATTATCTTCTGATTTGAATTTATCCTGGCAGGAGCTGATGTTAACTTAAGGAATGATGGTGGTCGCACAGCTCTTCATTATGCTGCTAGCAAGGGTCATCTGAAAATAGCTCAAACTCTACTTTCTCATGGTGCAAAATTCAGTCTTAAGGACAAGGTTTGCACAAATATCTAGACCTCATGTTTCATACTTCCAAAACTAATTCTATACCATGCTATGCGCTCCTATTTTATGATCACATCACTAATTTATGAGAAACTAGGGGGAGAAGGATTAGGAATAAACTGTTAATAAATGTGAGTCTTAGACCTACAGCGTTGTCTCTAATTTGGTTCAACTCTTGAATCTTCTCTTTTTGAGCATCAGTATATATAAGATAGACAAAGTACATTTATTCAATCTAAATTAGTTATATAATAATACTTTCGAGGTTGTATCTTCTACTTTCCTTGTGTTTTTCTGACCTCTCAAGCCATGAATATAGATTCTCTTGTTTCTTCAAATGTGCTGTGTTGTTGATTTTTTCACACCAATATAGAGATTCAGGATGAAATAAGATTCCAAACTTTGGGGTTTGGAGATTTGATCTGAGCATTTACTGAAATAAAATTAGTTAATTGCTATTGATGCTTACATATAAACTGGTATGCAATATCTATATGGTGCTTATTAGTAAGTTTTCGTACTATGGATCTTATTGTGGAAAAATTCATGAAGTTTTCTGTTGATTATTTCATGATTACTTAATCAGGTTGGGTGCACCCCATTGCATCGTGCAGCAAGTACAGGGAACTCTAGACTCTGTGAACTCTTAATTGAGGAAGGCGCAGAGGTTGATGACATCGATAAGGCTGGTCAAACTCCTTTAATGAATGCAGTGATATGCCACAACAAAGATGTAACATCATTTTCTAGTACTTTTCATGGTTTCTTAGCAGATTAACTATGCATACGTGATAGACATGTACTTATCTATGTACTTTTATTCCTCATCTATATTAGTAAGTTATTGATTGAATTGCATGATTCCACCATTTCCATTGGCTTGTTTATGTACTCATGCTGGACCTTTAGATTCTTGCAGCTGAATATTGAAATGAATTATGACTTTTACTTGGTTCTTATTAAAAGGTCTTTTAATTAGATGAGGATATTTATAAATGGTGTAACCCTAAAAAAATTATGTGAAGGTGAAAGAGATCTTTTAGTTGATACTTACTCATTTTACAATTCATCATGTTTCATGTGACCTTAAAACATTTTTCTCTTAGAAAACATGATATGCACCTTCTCTCTTGGGAGTTTTTGACAAATTTTATTAGATCAATAGTCAATTTTCTTTCCAGTTAAAAGATTTTTCTTATGTATTTCAGGTGGCTCTCCTTCTCATAAGACATGGAGCAGATGTGGATGCTGAGGACAAGGAAGGATACACTGTGCTCGGTCGAGCTTCTGATGATCTTAGATCAGCTCTGGTTGATGCAGCAAAGGCCATGCTAGAGGAAGAATGAATTTACTCTTAGAGGCATTAGTTGCAGTTGCCCTAAATTGTGTCCTTGTGTTGGAAAAATGATGAGATAGTATCCCTCACTTCTGCCTTCTTCTCCATTGTTTTTTTATTATTAATTTTTTTTTTTTAAAGAGGAATTTTATAATATATATTAATATTGACTCGTATAAGAAGATATTATTGCGAAATATAGTTTCATTTATGATTTAAGACAAAAATAAATTATTATTATTAATTTTTTTTAAATAACCATAAATTGCTAATGTACTTGGGTATGTGTCAACGGTCAAGCTCAGACAATCAGGGAAAAGGAGGTACCAAGTAAAAGATTGATTCACACCATTGATAAATAATGACCTTGAATTCATTTAACTGCCTATCAAGTATCCAACTCTTTCTCTTTCTTTCTTCTGCCTTAGAAACAGGGAGAGAGAGAAAGAGTAGAGAATAAACACAACAATGGTTTCCTTGGCAGTTTATGCTACCTCCAACCCCTGCTGCGCCTGTATCAAGCCATTGCCGTCTACCTTTATCCAGAATAACTCGAGACCAGTCATCCTTGGCTTTAGAAACAAAGAAGAATCAGTTGCTTCTGTGAAAAGTGGTTTAGTTTCTTACTCTCCACCATTGATGCCAGAAATCCTTCGGAAATCACTGTTGCCTTTGGCTGCTTCTGCGGTGGTTATTCTCAGTTCCAGCGCCGGTATTATTTAGTCTCTTTTCAAATTGCGTTCCACTTTTGCTTGCCTATTTTGTGGAATTTTGTCTCTGTCGGGTGGGTTTTTTTTAAAGTTATAATTGGAATTAAATTATTTATCCAGAAACAAGAGCTGCCATGAGTTCGAATTAGATGAACAATGTGCAATGTAATACTAATTACAGAATACATCTAAGTAATTCTTTCCACGAACTCAAATTTCTTTAATTTTACATGGAGAATATTTTTGAGCATGTTTTGTGTGGATTAATTTGATTCCGATTTCGCTCAGCTACTAATAATATTGAAACTTCTGGTTTTCCAGCTCAAGCGGGAATTCTCTCGGGCTTCCCTGGGATAGAATCAGTACCTGGTCCTGAATTACCTCGGGTTGAGTTTCTCAATAGATGGAATGGTAATGTTCATGGTCTTTTAATTTTATTTCCAATTGATGCTTCTGTTGATCTTCAACTTCTAAATATTTCAGATGAAAATCAGAAAAAGTATGCAGAAAATGATGCAAGGTTCAAAGAGTCTCCCATACTCAAAAAGTTGCTTGAGCAATCCAAGTTAAATAAAGAGAAGTAATTCGTTTACCTTCGTCTGACTGATTAGTATTTTTTAGTCACAAAATGAATTGGTAACTAATAGATTGAGATTTGAAAGTTCTGAAAAGTGATTTGGTAGCCTTGTTTATTCTAATTATCAAAGAGATGAAGAAGCTAGGAATTTCCACCTGTTTCCATTTTAATCTTCTACTGATTCTACAATTTATCTGTTCTTATTGAAACTTGATACCCTTTGGGTGGATCTGCACCGAGTCCCTTAATACTTCAATCAACATTTGATTGGGATATTTCATGCTAGAAGATTCTGGATTTCTGTTACCGAGTTGACATTGAAAATATTAGTAGGATAAAAATATCTTTGTTAAACAAGCAATAGGAATGTGATTGCTTAAATGCTACTCTGGAGTCTGTACATTCCACAAACTTTTCACCTCATTATACATACATGTTTCAACCTCATACTATTCCACACACTTTCAGGAATCGACAGGCAACTTTAGATAAGTACTGTGTCCGTGGAGCTGAGTGGGGAGTAGGAGATTGCTCAGCAGAGGGAATGTCACCAGAAGACAGGGAAAAATTCATCGCTATGTTGAAAAAGAAGGCTGGTATTGAATGAATGCAGCAGCTTTGTGGTTATGTTCCCTTCCAGATTCATAGATCAGGTAGGTAGAGCAGCACAGCTCATGTGTATCTCTATCTGTGTTTTTCCATGGTCTAAATAGGATCCTAATCCTGTTCCTTCTTTTTTGGGCAAAACCTTACTGCTTCTCTTGCAGGTGCAGGTTAAGGTTACATAATGGAGGATGACCACAATGCTGCAAGTGTTGTAGCTTGTTCATAGGACAAACTAATCCAGATTATGGTATAAGAACATGTCAGTGACTGTTGAGTGGAAAATCTTCAAGTATAAAGCCACCCACTGAATAGACCTTCTATGAGATCAAGTATGCATTCTGCTCAGGTCATAAATATAGTATGGGCAAAAATTACATAAAGAGTCAGAGAAACAAGGATGTGTTAGAACATTTTTCCTCCTTCTATGCTACATACACATGCATGACTTTGGATCTGTCAAGACATATACATACATACATATATATATATATATATATATATATGATTTATTGAACAACAATAAAAATTTGATAGTTTGTGGAGTATTTTTGTGAAGGGAATGGATAGAGAGAGTGAGTTCAAGTTTAACAGTTGGTCAAAAGTGTATTTTGGTCAATCTAGATTTTCATCATGTATTTTTTAGTTGGTTCACATTAAAGCTAGAAATACTGAAGTCTCAAGAGATTGGTTCAACTCAATGAGTCAATGTGAATTCTTCCTCCTATATATACATATATATCTTTTAGGACAATTTTACCTTTTTCCAAAAGGCTTTGTCCTCTAAATTGAACTTTTTTATTTTTCATACCTAATATAATAATCTTTTTTATCATTATTATTGTATTTATACTTTAGAATCTTGTTGTCCTATTGCTTAAAACTATTCAAAGGTACAACACCAAGTTATTGGTAGTTTCTTTCTTTTCTTTTCTTTTCTTTTTATAATTATTGTAAGACTAATAAAATTTTTATATGACATAGTAATTATTTACTATAAACTTTTAAATAATAATTTATTATTTTTTAAATTCCAATATTTTTAAACCATATTTCAAGGATTTTTAACTAATTCTTGTTATTCTATGTATTTTTTATATATAATATTCTTTCTCTAAAAATCTTTCTATTTGTTCTACCATATTATATATATAATTACTTGAATTTTTGTACTTGTAAATAAAAAAAAAGTTTATTTATTTATTTAAAGTTTTTTTTTTGAATTTTTTTTGATCTTATTTTAAAAGTAAAATTTAATAATTATTAATCTAAAAGGACAGATCCAACCCCCAATCACGCTTTCTTTTAGGACCTTTCAAGAAATTTTTTTGGTACAAATCTAAGGGGTTTTTCTGACAATATACTACAAAAATTCCATAATAATTCCATATTATATAAATAAAAATAATGAACACCCCAACATCCGATCATAATCATATGATATGATCCCCGTCCGTCAACCATTCGGTCTAACCCAGTTTGATTCTCCTTTCTCCTTCAGCTTCATTTGTTTTTGTTTTTCCTCCGCCTCACAATCACACATCTATTTTCTATCCCCTTCTCTCTCAGCTCTGTTCTTCAGCTTCTCGCATCTCAAACCAATTCACAGGTACCTCTACTTCCTAATCCTAACTTCAAGATTTCGTACGGGTTTTATGTTTATGTTTATGTATATTTTATATATATATATTTGCCATTTCTTAAACAACTAATTAAGTTAATTTTGTGTTTGTATTGCTTACCAGTTTCGTATACGTTTTCATAATGCATTGCTGTGTCAGTTTATGAATTTTTAATTTTGGTGATGTATTATACGTGTTGATGATGCAAATTTAGTATTTTTCATATATTTTTTGGCCGTTTGAATTGAGAATTATGTTTTGATAGGTGGATAGGGTTTTTTGATTTTTTGTTAGGAAGTTTGTTACTGTAGGATGGGATTTTGAACTTGTGAGTTTAGTAATGGATTTTTATGATGGTTTTGATGGTAGTTGCTTTCGGGGACCTAAGTTGTTAATTTTGCTTTTTCAGGGATTGTCGTCTTCTCGGTGAGAGTTCATTTGGGGGCTTTTGAACTTTTGTTATGAGCTGAAGAGATGGCAATCTCTACTATAGTTAAAAGTTGGTATATTTGATATAAGTTAGGGGAAAAAAGTTTAATTGGGAAATTGTGAAGTATGTATCGTTCTGGGGCTGCAACCCCTAATCGAGGTGGGTTGCCTACTGATAGTGGAGATTCTGTGGTGACTTTGGATCAAGTTCCACGATGGAGTGATGCTGAGTATAGGTACTCTTATGAAAATGAAGATGGGCCCTTTCCTAATACTTATTTTCCTGATCCTCTGACATCTGCTTCTGAGGCTGGGGGTAGTGGAAACCGACTGGTTTCTAGATTTCCGGTGGATCATGAAATTAACTTGAAGATATACTTATGGAGGGGGAATCCTTGGAATCTTGAGGTAGATGCTGTGGTTAACTCGACAAATGAGGTAAGTTCTGCTTGATAAAGTGCTGTATCTTCACCTTAATCAGAAGATTTGTTTACATTGTCTCACCTTAGAAATAGTCCCAAGTTAAAATTAATGAATGGCTGTCTTTCACATGTTGACATTGGATGTCCAACTTTTGTTCTAGACATCTCTGTTATTACTTTTTATTCTTTAAAAATTATTTCCCTGATTTGTTCTATGTATAGTAAGTAGGTTGCTTTGTTTTTGAAAATTTTGGATGTATGTAACTGGATCTGGGATATGGAAGTGGTAGTTCTCGTGGTAACCAAAATGCTGATTTATTTATGTACTTCTCAAAATTTACATGTCTGGCCATTTCTTGGTTATTTTTGGCAGATTTAAAGTTGTACTCTCTGTAGTGTGCTGCTTATATGTATCTGCTGTGAGCTGCCTGAGTATTATGCACAATAGATTTAATTTCCATCTAAATTCTGGCAGAGATATTTGAATTCTCTTTCCTTTAATACATGCCACAATAAAGTAAAACTTGGAATCACCTGTAGCTTGATTTTTGTCCATTAACATGTCCAAATACTGGTTATGGTTTTTGTTATCACCATTCTGCTTTCCCTTACATTCATGGATTCATTGAGTGGTGCAACAGAATTTGGATGAAGCACAAAGTAGCCCTGGTTTGCATGCTGCAGCTGGACCTGGTCTTGCAGAAGAATGTGCCTCACTGGTAAGTTTCATTTGGATATGTGTATATTATTTCTTATTCTAATGTTTATAGAGTTTGCACTAACTATACATTTCTCTGTTGTAGGGTGGTTGTAGAACAGGGATGGCAAAAGTTACTAATGCCTATGATCTTCCTGCAAGGTGAGTGTGCTAGTTGTTATTTATTAACTAAGCTAATCCCATAAATATCCCAATTTGCCTCAATAGACCCCGTTTGGCCAACGACTGAAAAATGATAAAAATAAAAATAAAGAACACTTATTCATACCTTTCATTCACGAGGAACTTTTTATGTAATTGGCTTTTGGAAATACTAGTAAAAGTCACCCTGTTTCTTTGCAGAAGGGTTATTCACACTGTTGGTCCGAAATATGCTGTAAAATATCATACTGCAGCAGAGAATGCCTTGAGTCATTGCTATAGGTCTTGCCTTGAGCTTCTCATTGAAAATGGCCTTGAAAGGTTTCTAAAGCTTTTATTCCTCTCTTATTCTTTTGTTTCCTGACTTCATATCCTCTTATGTATTTTCCTTCTTCAATTTTTGACTCATTTGTGGTATTTCTCCTCCTCCTACTTGTGAATGCAGCATTGCTATGGGTTGTATATATACAGAAGCCAAAAATTATCCACGAGAACCAGCTGCTCATGTGGCAATAAGTGAGAATGTTATTCTCTAGCTAAAATATATTTAATCAATCTAGCCCATTTTATTCTTTGAGTTATGTGAATAGTGATTTAGATTTTTAAAATGAGCAGTTGATATTTTAAAGTAATAGACTCATAATTCTCATGAATGTTTTTGGTGATATTATGCTTGCGACACATTGGAGGTTGATGAGAATCTGTATCTAATTTTCCAGTTTTTGTGTGGTTTATTTAGGAACTGTTAGACGGTTTCTTGAGAAACAGAAGGATAAAGTCAAAGCTGTTGTCTTCTGCACTACTACGTCTACTGATACAGAAATATATAAGAGGTATGGGCTTTTTGCTTGTCCTAATTGATGTATGCTGCTTATTCATATACATATGGTCTAATATTCTGTCATTTCATGTGTTGAACACTATATTTCCACAATTTTGAAAATTTCCAAATAGGTTACTTCCACTTTACTTTCCTCGGGACAAACAGGAAGAGGAGATAGCTATTTCAAAATTGCCTGCTGATGTTGGGGATGAAAATGGTGAAACAGTTATAGATGAACGTAAAATCAGAATAAAGACTTTGCCCAATGCGAAGAAAACAGCTACAAAATCTTCAGAGACTCCTGTTAGTTTTCCTGTTACTGATGTTGGGTTGGTGAGAAGGTTGGTGACCTGAATATATTTTAACAGAACAGTTTTATCTCGACTTATTGATTCTACTGTTATTGCAAATCAGTCTGATCGTGAAATTAATTTTTTTTTTCCCCTTTTTTTCCCTTTATGTTAGACCATGTTTGTCACCATATGGTCTCAAGTAAAATATGAAAAACGTCCCATTTCATTGTTTATTAGCTATTTTGAGATAGCAAGAGATGTTCAGATATACCCCAAGAAAGGCCTTTTAAAAATGGTTTTATGACCATAATTTTCCAAATCCCCTATTTAATTTTATATCTGTTGATATTACTGAAATTAATGCTTGGCCTGCATGTTTGTTCCGAGAAAGATATGAAAAATGACCATCTAGCTTGATAACAAAACCTGATGCTGATAATGAATCATGCTCTATTTACGTTGATGGTGGTCTAATGTGTCATATATGTTTGTGTTTATATTTGTGTGTTACACATGCATAATTGGATTAATTTTTATCTCTTGATTTATGTCCTGAAATAATGTTGTTTCAAAGGAACTCTTCCTATTTGGATTCATACTTGGATCCTGCTTTCATGTCCCTGATCAAGGATCCTGACCAGCGACGTCAAGAACAATGGGAAAAAACTGCTCAAGCTCAAAGTGGCTGGAACTGTTTTAAAATGCTTGGATACGGAGACCTTGGGGGACCTCCTCTATCTGCTGCAGAAGAATACTCACTTCATTCTAGATATATCTCTAAAGCAAATTCTCTTAACCTTTCTGAAATTGCAGAAATGAAGATTGTGTAAGTAACCCTGTTTTCATATTTAATTATCAATTTTGGGTAGACCTCTATTTACTCCCAGCCTAGAACTCCATGATCCCACGTACTTGCATCCTTTGTTGGTGCATTCAACATGGCCTCTGTATGCTATCAATGGGTGTTATGCACTCAAAAGAGGAAGTGACTTTGCTACCAATTCCATTTGTTTTTAACATCGAAATTTTCTGTTGATCATTTTTTTTAAAAGTTATTTGGGCTTTATCATTGAATTTAGACTTCTGAATCTGCTGGAGCTATAGGCAACTAATGAAATCCCCTGCATTTCCTATATGTAAAAAAGCAATGTCTCTTAAGCTATTGGTTAAACACACAACACAAGCACCTTAAGCGATGTCTCAACATACATATTGTTATTGTTAGTTCATTTTCTCTTTTCATTATGCTTTGGGACCTTTCTCTATGAGCATCCATGGCCATGCCTGCATTTCTGTGTGAGAGGGAGTGAAAAACATTTTAATGCAATGCATGAAGTTAGAATAAATTCTGATGTCGAAGATGATTGAATGTAAAATATTTTTCAAAATTAGCATCTCAAAATTCATTTTTCTGTTTCAGCTATCGAGGTGGAGTGGACAACGAGGGTCGTCCAGTTATGGTCATTGTAGGAGCACATTTCCTCTTACGGTGTCTTGATTTGGAGCGTTTTATACTTCATGTGGTAAAGGTAAAGAACTTGTGCTTCACTTGGATGCAGTTTGGTTCATCTATAATTGTGGTTAATTTTGGTTATCTTGTTCAGATATATCATCTGCTTTTCACTCATGATACGTTTTAGAGCTGATGACTTTTTGGTGCTCCTAATTTATATTCATGATATTGAGAGTATAAGTCCTGTTGGAAAGGCATTTAAACCTAAACTGTTGTATTTCAGGAATTTGAGCCCTTGATACAGAAGCCCTACACTATTGTTTACTTTCATTCTGCGGCTTCCTTACAGGCGTGAGTATTCTATCAAATGACTTGTGCCAGTAAATTTTTTTTTCCACCCTGTCCCATTTAGAGGGGAAAGAGTTATTCACGAGCATTCATTTACTATACTTTGTTAACGTAAACACTGTATGGGAGCATGTTTGAATGAATTCCATATTTAACTATCAGGAGATTTCTTTAGATAATCTTCTAGACAACAAATGCTAAATACTATATACTGCTTTGAATACCTGTCCTTTTCAGTAGATGCAATAATCAAGACTATAGTGTTACATTGTTCTTATGTCAATGTGTATGGCTGTGATACCCATGTATTAGCTGACTTGAATTGATAAATTGTACCTTATAAGGGATAATTGTACTTACACCACTGTTTCTTGTATAAGTGTATCTCCTTGGAATTAGTAAAAATTAATTTTTTCCAGTTCAACTACACCTCTCACGGGGAAGAAAAATGGTGATGCATGAAGAAGTATATAACTGTGTTATTCTTTAGATGTTGATCACACCTGAATACTGCTTTAACCTTTGCTCTTATGTAAAATTTGTATGATTGTTGAAACAGTCAACCGGACCTGGGGTGGATCAAGAGATTACAACAGATACTTGGTCGGAAACACCAGAAGAACCTTCATGTACGTGATGTTCTTGACTGTTTTCATTTGATAGATTACAACAGTAGTTTTTACTCAGCATTTGTTCATGATAAGTTTCCTGCTAATATATCTAACACTACCTTTCTTGAAACAGGCAATATATGTCCTGCACCCCACGTTTGGACTGAAAGCTGCCATATTAGCATTGCAAATGTTTGTTGATAATGTGGTATGTATTGGTTTCTAAACCCTGATATTTCATCCTCAAAGAAACATAGAAAAGGTTGCTTTCTTGAGCTTTTCAAGATCTGTTCTTTTATGTAGAAATTCCTAGTTTCTTCAATAGACAATCACCCGCAATGTTTGACTGGTTGTGCATTAAATACATTATTAAGTTACTGGAAAAAAACTAAGTTGTATTATATATATATGGTTTCCAGATCCATCATTATCAATCCTTTATCTACTTCTTTTAAGCTGAATCATCTGGATGTACCTTCAGGTGTGGAAAAAGGTGGTATACGTAGATCGACTTCTACAGCTATTCAGATACGTTCCTCGTGAGCAGCTCACCATTCCTGACTTCGTATTCCAGTTGAGTTTCTATGGCTTTTTATCTGAGATTAAAACCCATTTCTATATCCAGTTAACCTACCCAAATCTCTACTATTGGCAAATTTCAGACTTAATTATTTAAATTTTACTTTTCTTTACGAACTTTTTATATGTTCAGGCACGATCTGGAGGTGAACGGAGGGAAAGGTGTTATTGTTGATCCCCGCACAAAATATGTATATCAAAGACCAGGATGAACATTGAAGAAACTAAACGGTAGTGATTCAGGAAAGTCTTCGAAAAAATGCTTCTCTTTGATCTCTGTTAGATTGATTGGGTTATGATGATTGTAATGGGATAGATACCATATATATATTTTTTAAATCTTTCTTTCTTCACTGATGTATTTGTTCTTTTGAAAGCAATGAATTTCTTCATGTACGCACAGGTGGTGGAAGTTTGTTTCTTGTCTCTGATTTTCATTTCCATGGTGTAATTTGTTATTCTTCGCAGAGGTCATTGTTAATAACCCTAAAGCAGCTCTCTCTTTAAAGGATGAATGCAAAGTTGTTTTCTTGCTACTACGAGTTTTTCAAATTAATATTCTTATTGTCCAATTTAGATGAAATTTATGAGATTTTAAAAAACTTGAGCTATTTATTTTTATTTTCAGTCTTGCTGAAAATCATGTTAGTTACTAAAAAAAATATTCACTTATTTTTTAGTTTAACTGTAGCATCTTCATCGAGAAATCATATATGTAAAAAGTTTAAAAATAATTTTTTTTAAAAAAACACTAGGGAAAAGGAAATGTTATGTTATCCCTCTTCATTCGTAATTCACTTTTATCCAGAAAAAAGAAAAAAAAGAAAAAAAGAAAATGTATATAGTACACTGATCTCCTGGCACCTCATGTTCTTGCTGCTTTGTGGGACTTTTTTCGGTGAAGCAGGGAAAATTTTGAGGTTCACGCATTCGTTACTCCAGGGGAGTTCAATCTCTTGAGCTCTTCATCGTCTATTCGACTCGCAAAGAATTGTAGTGCCCGGGCCTTCAGATTTCATAAAGGTGCATTCATGGCTGTTCTCTGAAGTCTGAACAACAGGTGAGTGAACACATACACGTGATTCATTTCTTGGAACCCGAATCAATTCTCTCTGTAGTTTTTTTTTTCTTAATTTTATTTTAGTTTCATGTTAACTGTGGGGTTTACTGCAATTATTTTGGGTTTCTAACTTGTCGAAAATTTCCTGTATTGATTTCTTGATTACTGAGACAATTTTCGTTTCCCTCTCTATTGGTACCTATTGTAGTACTAGATTCTTCATTAAAGTGTCTGGAGAGGTAGTTAAGAAGGTTAAAAGAAGACATGGATTTTGAGGGAGTTTAAGTATAAAGTATAAACTGCACACTTTTATCTGTTCAGTTGCGATTGATGTGATGTAGAGTGGAATGTTATAGTGATAAGAGTTTCTTGTAAATAAAGGTCTAATTCTGATCAAAATGAGGCAATTGGGCTCACTTTTAGGCTTAAGTTCCCTGACAATAAATGTCCGAGTATGTGCTTGGTTTTTTTTTATATACTGGTAGAAGAGCATCTCGGGAGGAATGGTCAGTATAACATTATCTGCCAAGTATGACTATAACAATTGTGAAAAGGATGAGAATAATGTCTGAACCCACTATATTAACAAATTGTGAAAACATTCTAAGTTTGAAGTACCGGAGTTTTATTCCTTCTTCACTTTCCATATCTTCTTGTTTCTTAGGGTTGTTCTTTCCATTTCAGATTCTGTAAGAAGTTGCTCTTGAAGACCCGTGTTTGTGGTTGGGCACTTTATTGTCTTCTAGATATGGTGCTAGGATTGGTAGCATGTTCCCTGGGTACCTCCAGATATGTTAGTCTTTCTGTATCTGTTCCTTTTTTAAGGAGACATTTCAGAGGAATGAAGGAAACCCAAATGGACTTTGGAGGTGAGAGGCAAAAGTTTTGGCATCACTTTGGGTCAAGCTTGTCCTGTCAGTCCTGTGTTCCAGGGTGTCGTAATTTTAGAGTTGAAGCTGGGTGGCCTTTTAGTAGAAGTGATCAGGGTTCGGATGCAAGTTCCGAACGTAGTGAGAATGCAAATGAAGACATATTAATGTTCTTTTTCCAACTAGACTTGGCAACTAGAGTACAGGTTTCTCCTACGTGTCTTTTCAAGTTCATAGTCTATAGATTTTACATCAGACATTTAACATACCTGTCAAAATAGAAGACAATGCAATGAGCTCCTTTCTTTTTGCAGTTTGCCCTGAATTTGGAGCAGTATGAAATTGCTAAGCAATTGAGAGAAAAGCTTACTGAGGTTAGGTTGCATGTCTTTTTCTGTTGTGTCATCATAGAATAATGGGCCATAACTTTGTTATCGTATTTGGAATAGTAGTCTTTCCCACTGTCAACATTTTCTTAATCCCCACATTGATCAAAATTATCTTTTAAAGGTTGAAGCAGAGGTTATTAGGCTGCAAGAAGGAAGAAGAGGATCAACTTCAAAAAGTGAAGTTCAGGATATGGCTATAAGGATTTTACGTCTAAGGTGCGTCTCATTATGTCCAAATAATTTTTCTTTAGTTGTGATTAATCAAAATCTTCACATGATGAGTGCTGGATATTTTTGTCTCCTCCAGAGCAGACCTCCAGAATGCAATTGAAAATGAGAATTATACTTTGGCAGCTGAACTGAGAGATGAAATTTCAAAACTTGAGGCAGATTCTTTAGCTGCATCAGTGATAGCTCAAGCTTATGAAAATGCTAAGTATGCATTTCGTTTGGGACAGAAAGTCAGGCATAAGACATTTGGTACAATTTTGTCTTGCCTTTTCTTCTTTGATTTAGTTCATTATCTCTCTCTGGGTGAGGTTTTTCACTTTCTAACATTTGTGAAAATTTCTCTTTTTCTGCCACTAACTGCAAATCTAGATTTATGTTTGGTTTAAAACTAGTTGCAGGTTGTAGTGACCTGAATGTTGTTTAATTTATGTATGAATTATGACAGTCTAATACAAAGTTCTGCACAATATATGTTTTTGAGGCACTGTATGATGAATAGAAGAGATGATGCTGAGAGGAGATGTGTAATTCTGTTGTTCATGCTTCATATTAACTCTGATTGAACTAGATGTGAAAAATGAATTTAGCTCCTTCAAGGTTTCATGATTTGTGTTCTGGGGCTACAATAAAGGAGGAATTGACAGACTAGCTCCTGTACATATGTTAAGTTATTGTATGTCTGCTTAGAAATTAGCCAAAGGTCTATAAATTTATTTGTTCTTGTGGGTCTGATATGTTTGATTGTGAAGTTAAGATATTCCCTTTCCTTATTGATCTTAATTGATGGTTTATTTTAAAGTTAAAAAGTCTAGGATTGCAGGATACAGAGCAGTGATTTGTGGAATGGATCCAATATGCTGTGAGTCAAAATCATGGATGGAGACTGCAAATATTGATAGACTAGCTCGTGGTCCGGATCAGCCATTTTATCAGGTTTAGTTTCGCTTTAAGGACTTACTATTACGTGATGGAAATTCCTGCAGCTTTATTTCGTTTTGCAAATAATCAATATCAGAGTTTCTAGCTTTATTTCGTTTTGCTTTAATTCCTGCAGCTTTATTTATTCAACTTTACATTTTTAAAACTGCAAACATCCTTTTTCATTTCTTATGTTGTTTGTCAGGTATTAGTAGAAATGCACAAAGATCCCAATCTGTTAGTTGCATATGGTAAACTCTTTTGACTACCGAATGTATTTTTCATTACATCATAAATCATAGTTCCCCTGAGGATCTATACGTCTTATTTTTGTTTCTGCAGTCCCTGAAGATAATTTACTTGCTCCTGATGAACCAGACATGGTTAGTGTATTCTACTTTAGGGAAAGAAGTGGTTAGCTATCCAGTAATTTTATTGTGATTAAGTTCGCCTTGACATGTGCAGGATCGATTCGATCATCCTTACATCTCATTTTTGTTTTATGGGAGGGATGCTGCTGGAGACTTCATTCCTGTCAAACAGCTAAGGGAAAAGTACAATCGGCCACGCCATGAAATACCTTTAGATGAAACAAATGGAGAGGATCAATAAAGAGATTGTGAAAACAATGATCTTTTTTGCTGACAAAAAAATGAGCTTGAAGAAGGTGTTAAGAGATTGTTCTCATAATGTAAGTAGAACCACTTACTTTACCTCTTCCATTACTAGTGTTACTTGTTGGACAAATTCAGCTTCTATTTGAAATATTTGAGCTATAGAAGAAGGTTAAGCTAAACAGGAAAACTCAATAGAAATACTAAAAAAGTAGTGAAAGGAACATTTACCTTGAATTAACTCTTTGTTTAGAGTGCTAAAAATGTTGTTAATACCATTTTTTATGCCAGCTTCTGTAAAGACTATTTCCTATTGTTTAGTTGCTTGGGTGAAAAATTTTCAGAGTAAAGAAGAAGAGAGAGAGAATAAAGAACCAAGTTTTGGATTTGAACAAGGTGCCTCAAAGGGGTGACCTGAGAACACAAATGCATTGGTTCAAGGACATATTGTCTTTTTGATTTAGTACCAAAAAGAAAAACCAATCCACCAGTGTTCTAAGGTTCATCCCTCTGAGATTTTACCCTTTGTTATATGACCTCAGACACTCAAATCATTACAAAGATGGAGAATTTTCTCACACCTTTACATATATATATATATATATATATACACACCCACACAAGACTTGTTGTCATGGTGTGCTCATTCTTTTGACATCATAGAGAAATGTCGTCATTCTTTCAACAATATAATATCTATATATATATATATATAAATTGCTTATTAAAAAAAAAAAAACTTTATGTTTTAAATTATACGGTGCACAACGAAGTATACAATTCCCGTGGAGAAGACGAGTGAAATGTATCTGTCCCCAACGCGTTTGATGAAATATCTCAACGAAGTTTTACACACGCGCAGCAATGGGATCCTTTAAATCTCACCGAAATTTAATCTCTTCCATCCAACCATTGAAATCCTGTTCAGTTGATCTACCAAAATAAGAAGAATTCACAATCAATTTGAATTTTGAGTTTCTCTTCTATCTTTAATTGTTTCAAAGTTCTGTGTTTCTCGGGAGGGGATATATATGGAATCAACATCGGAGAACGAGCAGTCAAGTAGAGGCATGAAGAAGAATGGCAGCGATAATCACAGTGCCAGTAATGGTAGCAACAGGCATCATCGGAAACCATCTAAATCTGAACTCCTGTCCAGTGCTAAGGTGGTGGCCGATGCAGTCCGGCGCAGAGGTGAAAACAAGGCTGACAAGGCTGAGGTGGCCGGTGCTGCAGCTAATCTCCTTCAGGCAGCATCAGAGTATGGGAAATTAGAGGACAAAACCCTAGGAGAATATATGGAAAAGGCTGAAAATCATCTCCGACACTACCACAATTCTCATTCCACCACCACCTCCAATAATAATAATAACACAGGGATCTCAACGAATCAGCCGGCCGGTAAGGATAATGGACATTATTCTGGTTTAAATTCAGGGGGCGGTGATCCAGATCATCACCAAGGAGGAGGAAAAGGCAAATACGAGGGCTACATGAAACTGGCTGAAGGATTGGCAGAAGGGATTCTGAAGAAACACTCCGCCTCCGGCGGAGGCCATAATACAACAGATGCATCATCACCGACACAATTTTCAGGGAATATTGGGGGTGAACACGGTGGCCATTCTGGATCTGGAAGTGGAAGTGGCTATTGACAGTATGTGGAAATGGGATTCTTGAAGAAACATTGATAATCTATATAAACATTTGTTTGAAATATAATGAATTTGCTTTGAAGATTGGCGTGACATTGTAGCATTCTTTGTTGAAAAATACAACTATCTGCAATTCTCTATCTGATTGTAATATTTTGCAAAAAAAAAAAAAAAATTGGTGTAATTATTCCATTTAGTGTCTTAATGATTTTTAATGCTAACTGTTAAGTTTGTCTTTTGACAAGTAAAATTTTCTTTAAAATAGTTTTGAAAAGAAGAAAAACTTTAATCTATGAAGGTGGGCCCATTATGAATGAGATTTATGGATCTCATCCGAATATCCGTGTTTTCGTGTCGGCCCACTCGCTTTCTTATCCTCTTTTATCGGTCATTCCACGTGGAGGTCAGGAGGCGTTGTAATGATTAAATTTTAAATTAGTTGACTCGCTTTCTTATCCTCTTTTATCGGCCATGTCCACGTGGAGGTCAGGAGGCGTTGAATTGATTAAATAACTAATTTAAAAAATTCGTAAATATAAACTAAAATTATAAGTACTGACAATTAAATTAAGTATTTTTGACATTATTTTGGAATATAAGTTTTATTTTGAAAAGGCAAAAAAAGAAAAAAGAAGAAGTTTGATATGAAAATCTTGAAGAGAAAACAAAAGAGAAGCAGCAATAAAAGTAGAGAGCTCCAGGGGGGTGTTGGACGGTTCGATTAGTGGCCAAGTGTCAACTGAACAGCCATTAAAAAACTAACGTTTTGTTGCCGACAAAACTTAATATCTCAAAAGTTTCAACTAATATGAAACGAAATAAAAATAAATATCTTTGAGCAATAGAAAGAAACCAGACATCCTCGTGTCCCGTGATAACTAGGTACAGTCAAAATTCATTTAATGGCGGCCCCTTAGTAGTTTGTTCATATGTAAATCTTCAATAGACAAAATTTTAAGTTTTAAATAATTCAGAGATTTGATTCACAATAATTTTCTAAGAATACTATTAACAATGAAGAGAAGTTGAGTTTCATCTGTAAAATATTAGCCATTAAATTATTAAGTTAATAAATGTTTCTGAGATCTTTCAAACTCAACCTTTATAAAAATAAAAATTTCAAAATTACAAAATAGTAATATTTGTTGGACAAAAAAATACCACAATTTATAATTTTAGGAAATATCAATTTAGGACCACAAAAAAGTCTATATATTGTGCATTTCATTCATCAAATTTGATACACAACTTAATTAGAAACCTTTCAGTTCTGCCAATTCCACAAATAAAAGAATATCTCTAATGGATTTTTTGAAGAAACTAGCAACCGAATCCACCGGAAGTACTACGCCGACGACTGAAAACAAAGGCAGCAGTGACCATCCCCAGGCGCCGGGGGCACCGTCTCAATCAGAGCTCTTTTCCAGTGCTCAAGTAGTGGCTGATGCAGCCAGAGCTTCACTCCAAAAAGAACCAAATAAAGTTGATAATGCTAAGGTAGCCGGAGCTGCTGCTGATCTCCTCGACGCCGCCGAAGCGTACGGAAAGCTAGACACCACCACCGGCATCGGAAGTTATGTTGAGAAAGCAGAAAATTACCTTCACCAGTACGAAACTTCTCATTCCACAACTGCTGCTGCTCCTCCTGCCACCGCAACCACCACCACCACCACCGCCGAAGGAGGTGAACCTGCTACTAAACCTCCTCCTGCAGCAGAAAGTCATGATGAAGCTCCGGCTGCCGACAAATCTGAAGGTGGTGGATATGGAGATATGATAAAGATGGCTGGAGATTTCCTGAAGAAATAACTGATTTCTATACCACTATATATATATATCTGTGTCGCCCAAAAAAAAATAAAAGAAAAAAAAAGTAAAATTCCATGTAAGTTTGGTGTGATTTGCAGGTAGTTTCAAACATGTGTTGTGTATTTTATTATTTATATGAGTGTGATTGTGAATACCCTTCTGTTGTTCTTAGTTCTTAAAATCTTCATCTAATATAACTGTGTCCTTTCTCTTTTGATTATTATTTATTTTTTTTAACTCATAAAAAAAAATTCCTATTAATAAATATAAGAAAAAGAATCAAATATCAATCCCTATTTTTTTATTTTTTTTAATAAAAAAACTCTATTTCTGTTGGTCCAATTTAAAAGCAGTACTTGTTCAAATTGGGGATTTAAGCAGAATCGCGATGAAATCTCCTGAATTGCCGCTCATTTTCCATAATTGAGACACTAATATAACGACGACATCCTCTACTGTATCAGCTGCTCGATCAGAAATTGAATACCAGGTCGTGGCTAGATTTTCATCTCAATCGCGTATTTTCATTACGAAGATGAGGAATTGTGTTAGTACTTGATGATCTATATGTGTTTCAACTTCGGATGTTGAGGTATTTGATTTCTTGCATGTGTTATGTATTATTTAAAATTTTAATTTTGCTCCATCTGTATATAAATTTGCCTTTTTTTTATTCGAGGGATTTGTTGCATTTGTTTATGTTTTTTTATGTTGTTCGCGTTGAATTCACATTATTGGTTATCCTAATGTTGAAAAAAAAAAGGTGTTCTTCATATCCTTTTGTTTGTAGCTTTGGATTTTGTTCGAATTTCTCATCTGGGTTCTGCTTGGATTGATATTTTGACTGGGAAATGCAAGCATTCTGAACTGGTAGGATAGGATCCTCCTTGGATGGTGATAAATCCTATGGAAAACTGGTAGATATAAAGCAAAGATTCAAGATTTTAATTAACTCATTGATAAGCTGCTTATAGAGTGCCTATTATGCTACTGCCTCCCTGTGGAGTTAAATTATATGTAGCTACTTTCCAAGACGTGTTCTGCATAATCATGGTTACTCATGCCTAAAATTTAGGCGGCTGTACTAATGATTTTTTAGAAATTTACCGGATACATAGTGAAATTAGACTTATATTTCATAGTTTTCCTAGGATACTCTTGTTTCTTTGTAATTGCCCAGAAGTTTTGTCATTCCTATATTACCTTTCCTTTGATTGAAGCCTTTTTTAATTTTTGATATTGAATTTAGCTGAGGCTGCTTATGCTCTAACGTGGAAATCTATGTCAAACCCATTTGGAAACTTTGAAACAAAGAGGAGCACTAGTGCTACTGAGAATCTGGACTATGTGCAATCCTCAGATGATGAGATCTGTTCCAATGCCAGTGCTGAAGAAGGGTTGGAATGTCCAATATGCTGGGAATATTTTAACATTGTGGAGAATGTTCCATATGTTTTGTGGTGTGGCCACACTCTATGCAAGCACTGTCTCCTAGGACTTAAGCGGGCTTTTATGAGCTTCTATTGTCTACAGTTTCAGATTCCATTCTTTGTTTATTGCCCATGGTGCAGTACATTGACCTTTCGACTCGTGTATAAGGGGAATCTCAAATTTCCTAGAAAGAACTTCTTCCTTCTATGCATGGTTGAGAGCAGAAATGGTGATAGGATGAAGATCTCTTTCTCTGTCCCTGGGGACAGTCAAGTATGGTCTCCAAGATGTACTTCAGTTATTGGAAGTCCTGATTGCACCATCATACGTAGAAGGGCTCTTGAATATCCAGATTATAGCAGCAATGAAGATGAAGGTGTCAGAAATACCAACAGACAACAGAGAAACCAGCTTTCGTTGCAGAAATCTCTTGATTTCTTCATTCACTTGTCAACAAAATTTCCTTTAGTTCTTGTTTTCGTGCTCATTTTTACCTTTGCTTTACCTTCTGCTATTATCTTGGTGCTCTACTTTGTTATCACAATTCTCTTTGCGCTCCCAGCTTTCCTGGTACTATATTTTGCGTATCCTGTTTTGGGTTGGTTTGCAAGAGAAATTGCTGAATGACCTTTTTTCTTCTTTTAGTTGTTTATATATTTTATTTTGCTTTAGTTTCCATATACCCACAATTCTATTAGTTATGCTCATTTCGCTATCTTTATACTTGAAGTATTACATTATGATGTTGAATCAAATATATATATTGTTCTCTCATGAAGCCATTATTCAATAGTTTCTCTAAATTGGTGTATGTTAGGTTCTCAGATTATGATTTTATTTATGACTTGTTCTCTCTGCTCTTTTACTTTGCAAAATTGGATGTTAAATGAATTGATTTCCTTTGACACGAATCAAAAGATTGAGAAACATTTTGAGAATCAAGCTCTGCATGACTAGTCATTGTTCATAATTTATCTTTGTAAGACATCTTGTGTAGATATGGTCATTTGAATTAATTCTCCTCATGGTTTGGTCAACAAATAACAAATTTTGATTTTGGCCTTTGGAGCACAAGAAAGCACTCTGAGAATTCATGACCTGAGCTCTTATTTTTGGACAAATAAGTTATTTTCAGCACAAATATTTATGTACAAATTTACAAATTGAAACAAACATATACACAAAATATTTCAGTACAAATTTACAAATTTACACAAACATATATTAAGAATACCAGTTTTGTACCATGCCAAACAATATTAGTATGCTTCAACTTGAATTTTCTGTGAAGAGGTTATGTAGCTTAGTTAGAGAGGTAGAAAATTGCAGGCATCTTTATGATTCAACAACAAAGGCTTGTTGCTGGAACTTTCCCTGTCAATTTGATCCTATCTGCTTTCTCTTTCACCTTAAATTCTTCATTTCTTCGATTTTCTATGGCCTTTGATCTGACTCCTCCAGCAATGGTATCAATTCTTGCAAGTTCTTTACGGTAATGTTCCATTGCTTTTGCTCTTCTCTTGTCCAGTTCAGCCTGAATTTTAAATATATATGTACATATATGTTGTTAGATGCTTTAATTTTAGGCAGTATTACTAGGATATAAACAACAGAGGTAGATATGAAAGTAGAACCTCTATCTTTTCTAGTTTACGCTTTGCTTTTTTCTTCTTCTTGTTCTCCCAGTCAAGAACTGTGGTGTTCAACTTCTCGAACCTGCACTGTGTCTCATTAGTAATGAGCCAGAAATATTTTTTCTTAGCTAGAATGGGATGTTACACATATTATATTATTTCATTTTTGTTGTTTTTTTTTTTTGGGAATCTAAATAGGTCTTTTTGAAATGCATTAGTTGAGCAAGAAGATGAATGAAAGTTTCACTATTGTTTCCACTAATCTGAAAAGAAAAGAAATCTTTACTTCTCCTTGATCCTGTGTAGCTCAGTCTTTTCCCATGAATCTGCTGTACTACTGTCTTTCAATCCTGGCTTGGTTGGGCTTTTCCTTGTAGAATCAGCTGGTTGAAGTTGTGGTTGTTTTGGCTCTGAGGGTTCTGGTTTTTTACTAGGTGGTCTGTCCAAGCTTTTATTGGCAGAAGTAGGAGTGTTTTTAATTGATGGAAGAAGTGGTCCAATTGTCTTCTCTTCTGGCAGTTCACTTTTAGGTGGAGAACTTGCTATGGTTTCTGCAAAAGACATCTTCTTCTTGAGGATGGGGACTAAACCACCTGCCTTTTCAGGTTTCTTCTCTCTTATTTCTGAGGTTATTTGCACCTTTCTGTCTTGAGCATCCACATTTGGCTTTGAAATTTCATCTGTTTACAAATCATTTAGCAGTAAAATAGCCAAAGTGGATAGATAATACTGATTCATCTTCATTTCTAATCTATAAATAAAGATAGAACAAAAAGTCTCACCTGAGAATGAAATGGATCTTGCTCTAGGTTCTTGCCCCCGGGGTTTATCGTCTTCTTTCTTCTTGACATTTGTTAGGGATATATCCTTGCCCTGATGCCCTCTCTTCTCATCTCTAATTCTTGTTTCTTCAAGTGAGCTAACAGCAAAAGCAGCTGCAGCTGCAGCTACTGCCATAGGATATTCCCCAGCAACACTCCCATCATACTCTGGACTCATTTGTTGTCTAGAGAACTGCCTCCTTAACCAACTCTGTGCTCTTTTTCTCTCTGCAAAACTCATACTCACATATTACATCTTTAGAATACCTTATAAGATTCCATACACAATTAGAAACCAAAGGTAAATTTAAACCCAATTTAGCCTTGAAACTTTTACTTTCTCTGTATGGACTATTTTTTTTTATTGCTGACCTGGTAATCTTTGGTCTCTGGTTGAGCTACCGATCCCTTCTTTATCTTGTCCACCTCTTTTAAAAGACTGAGTTCTAACAGGTCCTAGTTGTCGGTCTCTGGCAACCGCTGCAGCAGCAGCACTGCTCTGTTCTTTCTCCTCCTTCGCTCCTTCTGGGTATTTTGTCCTAAGCACATGATCAATGAAAAAAAGAACACACACACAGAGAGAGTTATGTGTGGAGTTTACAGAAAATGACTAGGTAGTTTCTATGCATATATGCTCAATCTTTTTACCTTATTTGTTTGATCAAAACATCCATCATGCAAAAACTGGTACTAAATAATAAAAAATGAATGAAGAAGTTGTCCAGAAATGAACTGATATGGTTAGTGCTTATTTGAAGCAGAAGAAAGAGATAAAAAGATTGGGACTTTTTAGAGGTTAATGAATGAAGGGGGCAAGGAAAGTTTAAAGTTGGTTAACTTTGCATGCAAGCAGAGGTTCAGATGCTAAACTGAAAAGGGAAGACATGCTCATTCCTTTCTTCTTGGGATCATCATTTTTCCTTAACAAGAATGAAATTGTAGATATGGATTGAAATTAGAGTAATGCATTTGTGTGCTTACATAATCTATAGAGAAAATTTGTATTGAGATTTTGTGTGGAAACTTAAAAGATTTATATTTTGAGAGTTTGAATTTAAGCTGTAATTTTTTTAAAATTATATTTTATTTTTTAACTTGAAATAACAGTATAATTAAATTAAAATTTATATTGGTCTGAGTCATAATTTAATTAATAATTCTAAAGGCCACATGCCGGAGCTTTAAGACCACCGAGCGTAGCAAAAACAATAGAATGAGGAGCCACGGAGAAGACCTGAAAAGGATCGACGACGATCTCCGGCCGAAGATCCGGTATATCCGAGGTTTCAGTTAGCTTTAACGGGATGCCGTTCAAGAGAACGACGTCGCTCTGAATATTCCCATTCTCCGGTGTTAAATGGTATTCTTCTCTGGGCGTATCGGCGGACATCATGGCGGTGGCACCGCGGTGGAACCCCGGAGCAGGTGTGAGATTTAGGTCGTTTTGAATGGAAACTTTGAAGGTCGTTGAATTTGATAAGTTGATCAGAAGCAGTGATATCCCATGCTGAGAAAAAAAATATATAAATACAATTTATAGAAGAGAAAATTAAAGAGGGAATTTGTGGAGTAAAAAGAAAAACAAACTTACAGATTTCTTAGAACAGTGAGCGTAAGCGCGCAAGTATGGACAGCCATTGTGTGTTGTTTTTAGAACCCTACTTCCCATTAATCGATGCCATAAAAGTGCCCTATACAAATTTGAAAATCTTTTAAATTTTGTGTCTATTTTGATTGTATTTAAAAAAGATATTTTGAATTGAGTTACCCGTAATAATCAGGATTTGGGATGAAAGAAGTAGTGTTTAGGAGACCATAGTTGCCACCAATCAAAGCTTGTCTGCAATAAACTTTGTGATTGAATGTTGATGCCATTCCTAACTGATCCAAATACCTGTTTCCATTAATTACACACATCAAGATATATATATTAAATTGGTAAACAATAATGATATCTTGAATTTATGGAGAAGAGAGAGAAAGAAAGAAAGAAAAAGGACCAAAATCCATTAGCAAAAGTATGGGAGACATCTTTGCCACCACTGTTATAAGCTCCACCAGATTCACCAACCCAAGCTCCTGCCATGGGAGAAAACAATTCTACACTCCTTGAAACATCATAGATTGTCTGTGCTGCACTACTCTCCAGATAATATGGATCCTGAACTTTTTCTATCAAATCCTTTGCAACTCCTGCCCAAAAACAATGGAGATTATCAAACATAATGAAACAAAGTTTAGGCCTCAGAGAGAGAAAATCAAACCTGGACCGAGATTGTAGATGTGATGAGTTACACCATTGATGATTCCAGGTCCAATTAACTGAAGAAAATTATTAAACCAATCTTGTTCATAAAAACCACCAGGAGCCAAGATTTTAGGTTGAGGTGCAGCAGGATAGGGATAAAACTGGTTCACAAGTTTTTTCAATTGAATCATATCTTTAGCATACTGATCAACTTCAATTCTTGCACCAATTCCACTACTACTTAGTTCATTCCCTATTTACCAACAAACAAAAAGAAAAGGAAACAATTAAGATTAACATCCATATATATATATATATATATATACTACATACCAAGTTCCCAAGAATCAATGTTGTATCCCTTAAAAATTGTGTAAGCCATTAGGTCAGCAGCATTTTGAGGATCCCAATCACCTTCCCAAAGGTTGCCCTTTGTGTTCTGCCTTCCAGTGAGTGCATTCAGACCAAATGTCACCTTAACACTGTCAAAATCAAAATTCATTACACACAAATGGTTACAATGTTTCAAAAGAATATCTCAAGTTTATGGATTTCCTTCACTCTCATTTCTTTTATCTGTATAAGAAAAATAAAAATGTCATCTTTATGTCTTAATATTTCAAGAAAGGATACAACAAGAAGAGGCAAGTGTGAATTCCGGCAACATCAATATAAATATGCAGAAAAGTTTATATATGTACCCAGTTTGGGCAAAGAAGTGGTTCAATTGATCCCATCTATCCATAGAGAGGCAACCGCCATGAAAACCAAACATGGCACCTGCAACTTTCTTGAAAGCTGGACATTTCCTTTGCTTTCCAACTTGATATACAACTTGATCTTGTAAAGTCCCTCCAACTCTGATTCTCAGCCCCTTGAATGCTGCATTTTAATTTTGTTTCAACAATTTGACAAAAGAAAAAGAATCTTTTTCTCATCATTTATATATATATAGATAGATAGATAGACAGTACTAACCTTTGACAGCATTAAACAAAATCTTGTTGTTCAAATCCTACAACCCAAAACAAAAAAAGAAGTTAATATACATGTAGATATATATATATACAAACAAAATGGATTAATTGAAGAAGAAGAAGAAGAATTAATGAAATTACCAGGTTAAGGAGGCCAGCATTTCCCCAAGGGCATTGACCATAATCACATTTATCTTGAGGCCACCAATCTAAAGTAGAACAGATGAAGTTCTCATCAGTTTTGGCTATGGAGATTGCACTGTTCACACTCACTTTCACTTCTTCTTCATCAATATCTTCATCTCTATTTCCAACTCCAAGAATTGATGATGACTGAACCACCCCAACAACCACCGTGAAGAAGAAGAAGAAAACAGCAATTCTGGCAGCTGGTCTCATATTGTTTTGTTTGTTATTCCTCGTTTTCTGCTATGGCAAATAAACAATGAATTGAAAAAGGAAATTGACAAAAGAAGATGAAGGATTAATTACGTTTTCCCGATATCAAAACAAAACTGTTGTTTGAACATTTGAAAAACAAAACCGGCAGATTGTTGTTTTGTTACAATGGTAGCACAAAAGATTTTGTTGACATTTATGGTGTATTTGAATTTTTTGAAATAAAAAACTACATTTAAATTTTTTTATGAAAAATCAAAATCTATATAATTACAAAATATGAAATTAGATCATCAAGAAAACACCCCAAATTCTTTCAATCCAAAATCACCGCCTCCACCAGCTCAAGCCTCACAGTCGTCTCTATCCCAAAATAGTTACTTACATGACATCGTAATGTGACGTGGGTTGGAAGAATCGGTGGGATTTGAATTTTGAGTGCTAATGTCAGCTGGCAGCAAGAGATGTCTGACTTTGTTGGAAAGATGTGGGAACATGAATCAGCTCAAACAAGCTCATGCCCAAGTGATTACTTGTGGGCTTCAGAGAAGTAGCTTTGCAATTAGTAGATTATTGGCTTTCTGTGCACACCCAGTTCGTGGAAGCCTGATTCATGGGTACAAAATCTTTGAACAGATTGAGCAACCGACGACCGTTTGTATTTCGAACACGATGATTAAAGCCTTCTTGCTGAAGAAAGAACCCGAAAGCGCTGTAGAACTTTACAGAGTTATGTTGAGAAATGGAATGTATCCGGATAATTATACGCTTCCTTACGTGTTGAAAGCTTGTGCGGAGATGAAGAATTGCCATCTCGGGGAGTTGGTTCATGGGAATTCTATAAATTTGGGATTGTCGTTTGATGATTATGTGGTGAATTCTTTGATCTCGATGTACTCTGTTTTAGATAATATGGAAGCTGCTAGATTGGTTTTTGATGAATTTCCTTGGCCTTGTGTTGTGTCTTGCACGATCTTGATTTCTGGGTATGCTAAAAGAGAGGATGTTTGTAAAGCAAGATTGATCTTCGATGAGGCACCGGTGAAGGATATTAGAATCTGGGGTGCCATGATTTCATGTTATGTGCAGAACAATTGTTTCAAAGAAGGATTACACTTGTTTAGGTTGATGCAGATAACGGGCATTGTACCAGACGAAGCCATATTTGTGAGCGCACTTTGTGCTTGTGCTCATCTGGGTTGTCTTGGAATTGGAATTTGGATACACAGATATGTTGCAGAGATGTTGAAGATGCCATTGAGTGTTAAATTAGGCACTGCTTTAGTAGACATGTATGCAAAATGTGGGTGTTTGGATATTGCAGAGAAGGTGTTCGACAAAATGCCTCACAGAGATATCATTTGCTGGAATGCTATGTTTTCTGGACTTGCAATGAATGGATATGGCGAAAATGCTCTTAAGGTATTCAAGGAAATGGAAAATGCTGGGATTAGGCCGGATGACATTACTTTCATTTCCTTGTTCAGTGCACTTAGTTACTCTGGGATGGCACGGGAAGGTCTAAAGCTGTTGGATACTATGTGCAATGTGTATAAAATTGAACCTAAAAGTGAACACTATGGATGCATTATTGACTTACTTGGTCGTGATGGGCTTCTTGAAGAAGCAAAGGATATAATTCAGAATATGATGGCTGATTCGAATTCTCCATCTGAGGAAGCCATAGCTTGGAGAGCATTGCTTAATGCTTGCTGTGGTCATGGAGATGTACATTTGGCTGAGGCAGCTGCTGAGAGACTCGTCCAGCTCGAGCGGCACAGCGGAGCGTATGTACTGTTATCAAATGTCTATTCTGCTGCTGGAAGGCAAGAAAGTGTTAAGAGGGTTAGGAAAGAGATGCACAGTAGAGGGATAGAGAAGACACCAGGTTGTAGCTCTGTGGAGATTAATGGTGTAGTCCATGAGTTCATTGCTGGGGAGAAAACTCATCTCTATATGGATGATATTTATGAGATTCTGAATATGATTAATCAGCAATTGGATTTCTCTATATACTGCTGAAGCTGTAGACTATGAACAAAGTTAAAAAAAAACAAGCAATGAAGATGGATTGATCAAAATTGAGCAACGAGGAGAATCGTGATTATAAATTAAAAATGCACTCCAGGAACAGAATTCACATTTCTTGATCTGTTCTAAGGGTGTAACGTCTCTTTTTTTTTTTTTTTTTTCTTTTTTTTTCTTCTTCTCGAAAGGTATAAAGCTAATTTTCTAGAGGACAAAGAATAATAAGTTTACATCAGGAAATCTGTGTCAGCAAGTTCTAGAACTTTGTGAACGCCAATTGGGTTTACACCAGGTCTGAACGAGTTTCCTTCAATATACCTACAGCAAACAATTTTGTCAGTCAGTCACACTTGAAAACATTCCAAACATAAGGAAGTTGCAAAACCAAGAAAGGGTGAAGTTTGGACTTACATTTCTTTCAAGTAAGGATGCTTGTAAAATGCATCAGGGATTCTCCCAGAAAACAGATTATGATCCAAATACCTAAAATAAGACAGAGATTGAGGCATGAACAAACGAATAACAGTATGGAAACCCAATTTGAATATCGTAACCATGACAAACGAATAGAGAAACACTTACAAGTAAGTTAATTTAGGAATATGAGCAATGCTCGATGGAATTACTCCAGACATTTTGTTGTAGGACAGGTGCCTGAATGAATAAAAATGCCCTTTAGCAACAAATGAACAGATCCAGTGAAATATCAGGAACAGAAAACTCGGTCGAACATTCTAAACTTACAAGATCTCCAAATTTGTTAAATTTGCAAGTTGTGCTGGAATGCCTCCAGTAAGATAATTATTGTTTAGATACCTGCAACAAAATCACATAAAACCAAAAAACCAGAGCATTAAAATTATTACGTATTTTGAGCTATACAATACTATCTTTTACTGATCCAACATATACTAATGTACATTTGCTTACAGGTTACGAAGAGCTGGAAAACCTCCTTCAATTTTTATGAGTTCCCTTATAGTGCCAACCAAGTGATTGTTACTGACATCCCTAGAATAAATTGAATTGCAATGTGATCGATCAGTAATGAAAACAAATTCCTCATAATAAAATAAATAGATTAAGCATTAACAGAAGTTACAAGTGTCGGAGATTTTGTAAAGTTCCCAATTCAGGGGGAATTCGCCCCACAAGACGGTTTTCATGCAAGTGGAGATATCGAAGTTCGGGAAGGTTTGCAAGTTCCTTTGGGATTTCACCCTTGAAACTGTTGAAGCTCAGGTAGCTGCATATTTAATTGCATACTTTTAGCCAGGGATAATTAATAATCTTTAAGAAGAATACAATAGAAGATATTAAGAAATAAGAATTTTGAAGACACTTACAGATGTGTTAGTTGTTTTAGTTCACCAATTTCAGAAGGAATGACATCTTGCAGCTTATTCCACCTCAAGTTACTAAGAGGAGAGAAAAGGAAAAACATATCATCCTAGAGATCCATGAGAAACCCTACAGCATTTAATCAATGAAAGAATAAAGAACATACAGTATTTTGAGACGCTTCAAACGGCTAATCTGTGAAGGAATAGGTCCACTGAGCTTGTTATTATGTAGATCCCTGGTGTAATAAAACAAAAAATGCCACATAGCTTTAGTAGGTCGAAAGAGAGGTATATGAAATATCTGAGTAGGTATCCTAGAAATTTGATCTCATGACAACCCTCAACATGCAGACGGGAAATTTTTACATTGTGTAACTCCAGATACATTGAAAGCTTTACAACCGTAACAATTTGGCATGTCTAATAATAATAATATAGAACACAAGATATGGAGGGACTCATCAGTGGGGAATGTAGTTGAGGTAATTGTTTCACGTTCTTCCAAGTTCATAAAGGATGATAGTAATCATTCTAATAAGAAAGTAGATATGCTATGTCAAACAGGTAAGAGCTCCCGTGAGATGCAAAACAATGTATAAATCATACAGTCTTGTGAGGTCCAATAAATTGGTCACAGCAGTAGGAAAAGGGCCAACAAGTGATACTGCATAAACTTCCCTGCACAAAAAAAAAAAAAAAAAAAAGCAAGAAAAAAAAAGAAGATAAATGTTTAACTCATATAAAAAAGAATAAAAAAATAAAAACACAAATATGCAAAATATGATGAACAGGACGAATTGATGCTAAGTCCTTCTATGATTTAGTTGAAAAAATGGTATGGGAAATCCATGAGATTGGAAAGACAACAAAAGAGGAAAGACCAAAACTTACAATTCGGTGACTACTCTATAATCCCCTACTGTGGAACACGTCACACCAGACCATGGTGGCAAGTCACCGTCTCCACAGGGATCTTCTCCAACCCATGCATATACGACTCTCCATCCAAGGGATGCTTTGATCTCGTTCAGAGCTTTAACTATAATCATACATCAAAAGTTCAACTTTCAGCCCAAATTCCAATATAATTCAACATGAAGCTTCATAACTAACTACTTCCAGTTCAATTTGGAAAAATGAGAAGCATAAAAGATCAGAAAAAAGGAACACCTATCGTTGCATATTAAACTAGCAAAACAAGTTTTCATACTAATTATATCGGTTGAGGTATACTAACACTCATGCAACAGAATGTTTGTCTTGGATCACATCAAACTCTTCATGAAAAAGTGTCTATACAACCATAGCCGCTCCCTACATAAGATACTATATTATAGTGATTTTAACTTATTCTAATTAAAAAGAATCCTTTTATAGCTATTTATTTCGTGTAGTTTTCTCTCAGATTACACACCATAAAACTTCGAAACTGTCAATTAACCAACTTGCTCAGCTTTCAAGTAATCTAATAAAGAAATCCATAAACATCATCTTCAGAACTTTATCCCTTATGTTTCTTTCACTAAAATACTTTCCAATTAAGAACTACTACTGATCCAATTCAACTAAATTTTTTTTCCCCAATGGGAACAATTAGAACTGGAAATGCGCTGAAACAGATCAAATTATAGACACAAAGAGAAACTAAATCTTTTACCATCTCGTTTGAGGGTTTTGCATTGGACGCCAAGATGCATCGGAAACAATAGAAGGAGGACAAGAATCGAGAAGCACAACGGCCGGCGAAGATCTCCCGCCATAATCACAGAAACCAAAACGGCGCGGTTTGGCAACTCTACCGGAGAAAAATGCTGCCGGAAAAGTCAGTAATTAAGATTGTAGAGATAGATCGAAGATGATAGTGAGGAAGTGAGATAGATCGAAGATTGGGAGTTTTCAAGCTATCAGACAACGCGGAAGAGAAGAGGCGTGCAGTGTGCTCCCGTCGGTGGATTTTTTATTTTCATTTTCATTTTCATTATGAAAAATAATTTTCAAATTAGTCCCTTACTTTTCATACTTTAACCTATTTAACATTTAACTTTTATTTCTAGCCAATAAAGTCCCTTTCCATAAAAATGCATATTAATTTCCTAAAGCAAGAAAGTAATATATAGAAAAGTGAGGTTAATTTTTAAAAAAGTTTTTGGATTTTTTTCTTTTCTTGATTGTAAAAACAATTTCACAATGCAAAATTCTACCCACTTTTGAAAGGAATAATGCAATGAAGTTTGAGTTTTTGTTTTTCTTTTGAAGGAAATATTTGGCTTCACAATAAGTGGGAAATTTTTTTGGTTAAAAAAGCAAACTCTTTGTGGACATCCCACTTAGAAACACTATATATAAATACATATAAATTGACAAAAACCTTAGTGATTCTTTTTCTTTTTCTTTTTCTTGATCCACATACAAAACACATAACTATCAATTTCATTCAATAATTTGTACTGCAAAGTTTACTTTGCATGCTATTTTTTTAAAATTATTTTTTATTGAAATGTTCTGTGTATATAATATCTTAATATTTTTAAAGTCTACAAGTATAACTGTTACAAATTAAATTATATTTACAATTTATAATTAATTGAAGAATATATGAGTTTTAAAAATTGTGAAAGTATCAACATCATTGAAGTTTTTTTATGTTTCTAAAAAAAGAAAGATATGGGAGTATTAAGTAGAAGATATGTTTCTACAAATGCATTCATTCCCTAAGAGATTACAATTAGTCTCTCATCAAAAAGCAAATTTGTTTTATTTTTCAGCCATTTTTCTCATAAAGGGAAAAATTAAAAGTGGTAAAAGAAAGTCTAACCACCCCCTTTAATCCAACAAATTCTCTATACATTTATGAAACAATAATATAATCATATTATATTATGAAATTGAAAAAATAACCAAATAAATAATTTTTATAAAACTAATTCACAATATTATAAATAATTAATCATAAAATTAAAAAAAAAATCCTTTTCTCAAGAATCTTAAATTCAATGCTTTTATGGGGAAAATGAGAATTAGTAAAACAGAGGCAACATTGAATTTTATCCCATGAGTGAATAATTAAAAATTGAACAAAAAGGGCAAAAACAAGAAAGAAATTCATCCCATGAATTTGATCTATAAAGGAATTAATGGAATATACATGACTACATTTATTATTATTATTGTACTACATTTTCCCTTTATATTTTAAAATTATATATATATATATATATATATATATATATATGAGACTGAGAATATAAAAAGACAATCTTGCCCCTCAAACAAATAGTGTCCAAAAGTACTCCCAACAAAATTTGGTATTGAATTAAATTTGTCACCATCTTTTAACTAACAAACATGATCCACACTACAAAATTTAATTTCAATATTATTAATGAAACTCATGGATTTCTCTTGAAAGCTCAAAAAAAGCCAAAAAAAAAAGGAAAAAAAAAAAAAGAAAAAAAAAGAGAAAATTATATTGATGATTTTTCTTCATAGAGCTGACCATTTCCATGCTTGTTTTCGCTGCTTCCTTGCCCCCAGTTTGCCCAAGTATCTTCTTCTTCTTCTTCTTCATTAGGGTTTTTCTCTCTCTATACATATATATGATATATATATATATATATTGCAAAAGTTGCAAACTTTGTTGTAACCCACAATTCAAGAAGACCTTTTAAGTATACATATATATATTTGGCAAAAACAAACATGGAAATAGAAACTCGTGTCAAGAAAGAAAAGAAAAGAAAATTCAAGAAATCACACGCTACTAATACTACTACTACTATTATTGTTAATAATAATATTAATTAGTGTAAGAAGATCAAGAAATGTGAAGAAGTGACGTTCTTTCAAGAAATACATACACACACACACACACATATATATATATATATATATAGTTCTTGTGAATATAGTTTCAAGAATTATGTAATGAAAGATTTTTAGAGAGAGAAAGGGTCAGTTATGAAGTGGGTTGGGACCAGAAGGGACTAATCTTTTTTGTACACCATAAATTGGATCGATTTCATCGGGGCGGTTTAGTGTTACTACTACTGGAAATGGTGGGCAGTGACGAATTCGATGAAGCTGGTAGCACACGCTTCCTCCTCCTCCGCCTTCTCCGCCGCCGCCGGGTGACGAGAGAACATTATTCCGATGATTATCAACAATAAGGTGATTAGGCAGCGGGGATGAAAAGACATCGGGGACAACGATGGATGTCATGATCAAGAAAGAAATTACAAAGAACGACGGAAGAAACTTCATGGTGGCTTGTGGTTGTAGTTTGTGACGGGGAATTTAGGATGTGTGTTTATATATATATATATATATAGTGAGAGAAGGGAGAAGAAAATAAGGAGAAATTGAAAGAAATAGTGGGATGGATGGAGAAAATTAGGACTTAAAAGAACATGTAACTGCTGCTAATCAATGGAGTCACGAATATATTGCAAGGAAAATAATAAATATATTGGTGTGAATATAGTCCTAACATTTAGTATGGTTTTTGAGAGGGGAGGGAACGGGGTAGGGGTAGGGGTTGGGGTGGAGGTTACATAAAGTGTTGAATATATTATATATTTTAAAAATATCTAATATTAACTTTTTTTATTTATTATAAAACTTATAATTTTTTAATTATAAGTGAAGATGTTTATTATTATAACAATATTTTTTATGATAATTATATATATATATATATATATATATAGATATATATATATATATATATATATAATATATATCTGTATTATGAAAGGTTTATATATATATATATATGTAGAGTTTAAATTTAGGGTTATATATAGTTGACTTGCAATTAAGATGTGGGACAAACAAAGAATATGACTTTTCATCATTATTTGACAAAACTCATTAAATAATTTCTTGCAATTTCTTACAAACAACCTAAAATTTAGTGGATGTTAAGGATAGTTCATGTTTGTACATATATATATATATGTATGTATGTATGCATGCATACATATATTATTTACAAGATTTTTAACGGTTTTATTAGTTTTTATTATATATATACATAATATATATATATATATATATATTATGTATATATATAACTTGAGTCTTGGGAGTGGAGTTTAATTAGGTTAATTGAGCTTTAATTGTGGAATGGAGTAGATATAGACTCCTTGAACGGAATTTTAATGGTCAAATTATGGCTTAATTATGTGGGTCAAAAATATTAAATATTGTATTCTTTTATATATATATATATATATATATATATATATATAACGTACATTAATACTGACGTGGTATAATAAAGGGATTGGGGTGGTAACGTAGAAAAAAAGAAAAAAAAAAAATAAATATAAATATATATATATATATATTGGACGGGACCGGAATAAGTTTCGTATCGTTCATTTAAATTTTTGTTGAGAATTATTAATAAACACGAATTTAAAATTTTTGTTTAATATTACGTTTTAAATTTATGAGATTTATTTTAAATTAGACAGTATTATTAATTTAATATTATTGGACTAATTCGAATAAAATTAATTCTATAGGGACTAAATAAAGAAAAGAAAGTAGTGCAAGGATATTTTTGGGATTTTGGATTATTTGTTTATATTTTTAGCAATAATTTTATATCCTGGCACTTGGCAGCAAGTCAAAAAAGGTTGCCAAGAATATCCTTTATACGATTCTTGCTCAATTCTATAAAGAGATAAGTTTCAATTATTACTTCCTCATTTGTTCAAGAAGTAAAAGATCGAAACTTTTGTTTCACTCGATTGGCAGATTGGCTAAAGTGGGACAGCCAATCGCCAATTCCTTCTCTCCCATCAACTTCACAAAATCTCTCTCTGCAAACCCTATTTCTAAAAGATCAATCCCTGAGAATAAATTTTGATGCAGCTTTGATCCAACAATTTACCCACAAAACAAGAAAAAAAAGAAAGAAAAGAAATGATCCTTCAAAATCTAATTTTGATCAGCTTGTTTCTTTTCTTGGTTCTGATCTTACCGGTAATATCCGCTGGTGTTTCAATCTCCGTGACCCCCAAAATCTTAGCTAAATCTGGTGATCAGGTTACTGTAAAATGGTCCGGGGTTGAATCACCCTCGAAGCTTGATTGGCTTGGTATTTACTCCCCATCCAGTTCGTCTCCTAAAGATTTCATTGGTTACTTCTTCCTTTCTTCCTCGCCAGGATGGGAATCTGGTTCTGGGTCTATTTCGTTGCCATTAGTTAACCTAAGATCGGAGTATCGGTTCCGGATATTTCGATGGTTGGAGTCGGAAATCAATCCGAAGCATCAGGATCACGATCATAATCCCTTGCCCGGGGCTAAGCATTTGCTAGTTGAGTCCGAGAAAATCGGATTCGAAACGGGTCGTGGTCCTGAGCAAATACATTTGGCTTATACGGGTCAGGTGGATGAGATGCGGGTTATGTTTGTTACACCTGACGGGAAAGAAAGCTTTGTCAGGTATGGATTGTACAGGGATAAAATGGATCAAGTTGTGGGAACTAGGGTTCTTAGATATGAGAGGGAAGATATGTGTGATTATCCAGCTAATTCTAGTGTTGGATGGAGAGACCCTGGCTATATTCATGATGGTGTTATGAAGAAACTGAAGCAGGGGAAAAGATACTATTATCAGGTAATCATTTTTTTTCCTTTTTTTTTTCACTGTCTAAGTTAAATTTATTTTTTTGAAGAATTTTGTTTCTAATGTTAAGATAATATTATCAGGTAATGCGGCTAATTGTTGCATTTTAGAGATGTTTAGGTTGATTATTTGGTTGAATTTTCTGAGGTTGCATTGGTTTAGATTAAGAAAACATTTTTCTGATTAAGTGTAATGCTTATATAATTTTTTATCATACTTGTATATTGAATGCTGTGGACATTTATGGAAACTCTTCAATAGGAATTCTTAACAGCAATGTCCCATAGTAATTTGGCATCCTATAAATTCATCAGCAGCTAGAATTCTAGATTACTTTAGTGTTTGATGTATTTATATATATATATATATATATGTTTGTGTGTGTGTTTTTCTTGGTCTGGACAATGAAATGTACTTGAGGGTTGGATATTCTTTTCATTATTGAATTAGAATGAAAGAGTTATGCATTATTGAATATTATTGTTTTAGGTTGGTGGCAATTCCAGTGGCTGGAGCTTGACCAACAGTTTTGTAGCACATGATGGAGACTCGAGTGAAGCTATAGCATTTTTATTTGGAGATATGGGGACAGCAACGCCTTACTCAACATTTCTCCGTACTCAGGATGAAAGTATATCAACCATTAAGTGGATTAGCCGAGATATTGAAGCTCTTGGTGACAAGCCTACCTTAATCTCACATATTGGAGATATTAGCTATGCAAGAGGTTATGCCTGGTTGTGGGACAACTTCTTCGCACAGATTGAACCGCTTGCCTCCAAAGTTCCTTACCATGTGTGTATTGGTAACCATGAATACGATTGGCCATTACAACCTTGGAAACCTGACTGGTCTTATGCAGTGTATGGGCAAGATGGTGGTGGTGAATGTGGGGTGCCTTACAGTCTTAGGTTTACTATGCCTGGAAACTCTTCAGAAGTAACTGGAACACGTGCACCAGCCACTAGGAATCTTTACTACTCTTTTGATCTGGGACCAGTACATTTTGTTTATATTTCTACTGAAACGGATTTCCTTATTGGAAGTAATCAGTTCAAGTTTTTGAAGCATGATTTGGAATCAGTTGACAGAAAAAGAACCCCTTTTGTGGTTGTCCAGGGGCACAGGCCGATGTACACCACAAGCAATGAAAACAGAGATGCCCCACTAAGGAATAGAATGATTGAGCACTTGGAACCTCTTCTAGTGAACAATAAGGTAGATCTTGCACTATGGGGTCATGTACACAGATATGAGAGATTTTGTCCATTAAATAATTTCACATGTGGAAGCTCTGTCATGAACAGTGAAAATTCAAAGGGATTCACCGTTCATGTTGTGATAGGGATGGCAGGCCAAGACTGGCAACCAATATGGCAGCCAAGGCCTGATCATCCGGATGATCCCATTTTCCCACAGCCCGCACGATCCATGTACCGTGGGGGTGAGTTTGGGTATACTAGGCTTGTAGCCACAAGGGAGAAACTCACACTTTCCTACGTGGGAAATCATGATGGTGAGGTGCATGATATGGTTGAGATCATGGCTTCTGGTCAAGTTCTAGATGGTGGAGAAAGCAGTAACATGGTACGGGCCAAGGTAAGTAGTATATCTGTTTTTTCATGGTATGTTAGTGTTGCCGGTGTACTAGTGCTTGGAGCTTTTATTGGCTACGTTCTCGGATTTGTTTCCCATTCGAGGAGAGAAGCTTGGCAGTGGAGAAGCTGGATTCCTGTGAAGAATGATGATACATAGACTTAGATATCCACTTACTGTAAATAGAAATAATGAGATATTACTCATAGTTACTGTAGTTGTTCGGAGTGATGACCTTTCCATGGTTGTCCTCCTCAGGTACTCCAATTAGCTATGTTAAGGAGAGAAGTATGAATGCCACCAGCTTGTATGTTTGCTATATACAATCATGTTTCGTTCATATGGTTATGCAGACATGTAAATAGCCATGTTTATAATGTATCTTCTTCAACACTAAATTTTGGTGCAATGTTTGTCAAAGACTTGTCTCAGTTTTATTGTATATGAACAGTAAATTTACAAGTGCGTGAGCAGACAAAAATTAGAAATGACACCTATGGAAACATAAGAAAATTTGAAGCTGGCTTGGATGGCTCTTCACTTCACTTTCCAAGTAAGTGTCTTGCACGCTGATTAGCACCCTTTACACGATAATTGAGTTCATCAACATCACCTTGAAGATTGTCAAGAGCTTTGTTTTGCCTGCCCATTCCCCCAAATCTTCATTAGCAGCTAACAGAAAACAAAATTCAAGTTCTTTGTACCGAAAAAACATCATACCTGTCAAGTTGAGATCCCATTTCAGAAGCCATGCCTTTGAGATCACCAAGTATATTGCTTAGATCAGAAAGACCATCATCTTGCTTTGCTTTCTCCATCTGATTTTTTTGCAAAAAAATATAAGTAACCACTCAAGAACTATATATATATAATATAATATATATATATATTATATATTATATATTGTGAAGTTAGCAGAGAATATTATACATCTACTTGCTCCAAAGCATTTGTTGGTTCAGGATAACTTTGGGATGCATTTCCTTTAGGCAAAGGAGCTAATCCTAACTTTTTTCTTTGCTCAGCACTAGCTTTCTTCGCTTTACGATTATCATCTGCCACAGCCACCAAAATTTAAAGAGAAAAGGTTAAAACATATTCCCTCACTTTAGGAAAGAATGAAACTTTTCATACTCCCTCTGTTCTTTTGTTTATTCTTGTCATCAGACAAAATTTCATTTGTGTATATTGGTTGAAAAGACTAAAATATTCTTTGACGTTCAAAATGGCTTGCAAAAGATAGAGGAAGTGCAAGAAGTACCTGGTGTAATTGAAGGTCCTTTGATATCCCGAGTTTTCTTTGGCTTCCAAGACATAGAAAACATACCTCCCAAACCATTCAACAATTTCTCACCCTGAGAAGTAGATTCATCACAAGCTCACAGCTCAGCTCTAATGGTGAAATGAATCAAGGAAGAAAAAGAGTTCCATGAAGGATTCAATTATGTTACCTTGTGTAAATCACGGTCCATATCTGCAGCCATAACATGTGTCCTATGAATTTGCTCACCTTGCTTATGCAATGTTTCAAGAGTCTGAGCACCATCCTCCCTAATATCCTCAGCAATCTCCAGGCAATTATTGACAGATTTTGTGGTTTCCTCAGCCTGATTCACTGCATAATCCTCCAATTCCTGAACTGACATATCATCGAGGCCTTTCTTGCCACGGGCATTGTTGTTTTTGTTTTTGTTTCTGTTCTTATTGGCTGTTGAAGAAGCACGTTTTCCAAAATAATCATCGTCGTCATCATCATCAATTAACTTAGATTTTATGTCTGCTGTCATCAAAACTGGTTCAGAGGAAGTCCTCCTTGCGGGAGTGATAGCATTCTGCTTTTCTGAACCAGCACCAGAATGAAGAGGGCTAGTACTAGTGGAGGCTGAAATTCTAGAATTAATTGGATCTTGCTTAGCAGGTGACTTCAAAAAGCCAAACATCTTTCAAAATTTATGTGTTTCCTCTCCACAAATCCTAGAGAAGGTGGCTTTCTAACAATTCTTCTGCATATGATGAGTATAGAAAACAAGAAATCAAGATTCAAATTCAATGCAGTATTCAAACACACCCTGTTGCATTTACACATCTAGAAATGCCTAAAAAGGCTGAAATTAATTACATATTATATATATATATATATATATTCAAATAAAGATTCAAAAATTTCACAATTTACTCATATTTATTTATATATATATATATATATATATATATAGATAGATAGTGAAATCCACACATATGAGAACAAACAACAAAATGATGATCATACATAGGCAAAAATCTCAAGAAATCTCTGAAAAGAAAGAAATGGTTTTTGATTCAAATATCATATAAACATTGGCAGAAAGCAAATGAATTGAAACAAAATAACTAAGTAAAAATGCATACCTGATAGTAGATATCAAGAAAAATGCTCTGTTTTAGGCGCTCTCTGCGTTATAATTGCGGCAATTGATACAAACAGAGCCGTCTGAGGAGAAGAAGGAAATTGAGAAATCAATCTTTCTTCTCTCCAACCAAAAAAGGGAATTGAAAAGAAAAAGAAAAAGAAAAGAAATTTTCTTGAGGTGTTTTGTATCGAAGGAATCGAAAAGAAACGACGAGAGGTGCCACGAAAATGCAGCTCTTTGATTGTTTTCACCCTTTTTATTGACAGTTGGGTTTTTCCCCCTCAGTTTTATCCCTTCCATTTATTTATTTATTTTTAGATTTTTTGTTCTCACAAAAATATCTAGCAAAACTATGCGAATTCATCAGCTAGTGATAAAGAACGAAGATGTGGGAAAACGACGAATCGGACAATATTTGCTCGATTACCACTGACTCGGAGATAAAGTGGACTGCAATAATACATTTCTCTCACTAAATCACTCCGGTCGTCTGCAGTTGCATCGCCAGTTTCGGTAACGCCGGAGAGCACTCTGTCTCTTGGTAAATGGCTGTGTCGGCATTTTCGTCGACTAACACATTTTCACATTCGTGTATCACGGATTTCAGAAGGAAATTGAATTCGGGTAATTTTTTCTTGAATTGCTCTGCCAATGGTAGTATTTCGTGTTCTAGAACCTTCCAATTGCGTCGTTTGAGAAGGCGAGGAAGCTTCTCTGTCAAGAATGTCGCTAGCGATCAACGACATAATACTGCCACCGAAGACACTACCGGTATATGCCACAGCTTCTATATTTACTCTGTATTCCTCTGTTTTTATAGTTTTAAATTAGATATTTAAAAAATATATATATTAATTATTTTTAAAGGTAGGATATTTGCTTCTAGACTGATACTGTCAATTGGGAGCATGTCATATGTGCAATGATGCTAAGTAAAATTGAGCATAATTCAGTATGTATTATATATATCTGTGTAAAGATTGATAGTCAACTGGTGCCAAAGAGGACTTAAAAGAATATTTTTAATTCTTTTGTAATACACAGGAATGATACTGGATAAATTTCAGCCAGATTCTGCATCTGTGGCATCAAGCATAAAGTTCCATGCAGAGTTCACACCATCATTTTCTCCTGAACAATTTAAGCTGCCCAAGGCTTTTCATGCCACTGCAGAAAGTGTGCGCGATATGCTTATAATACATTGGAATGCCACCTATGATTACTATGAGAAGATGAATGTGAAGCAGGCATATTATCTGTCCATGGAATTCCTTCAGGTTTGTTCCAGATTTAACAATAGTAGCTGCTATTTTTATTTTAAAAACAGGTATATTTTCTTCAGATACAAAAATTTTCCTTTGTTTGACTCCTTTAATTAATTAATTATTTATTTGGATGTGTGCAGGGAAGAGCTTTGCTAAATGCAATTGGTAACTTGGGATTGACAGGTCCATATGCCGAAGCTCTTGGAAAGCTTGGGCATAATTTAGAGGATGTTGCTAGGCAGGTTAGTATAATGTAGTTGTACCTTTTAAAACTTTGATTTCGTAAAATTGACTAAAAAGTGATGTTCTCCAAAATCTTATTGTATAATCTAGTGATTTGATTTGATAGGAACCAGATGCTGCCCTTGGAAATGGAGGTCTTGGGAGGCTTGCCTCATGCTTTTTGGATTCCATGGCAACATTAAATTACCCTGCATGGGGGTATGGCCTAAGATACAAATATGGTCTTTTCAAACAGCTTATCACAAAAGATGGCCAGGAGGAGGTTGCTGAAAATTGGCTGGAGGTTTGATTTTCATTGATTCTATGATAAAACAATAGGATTTTGTATCTGAATCTTTTATTTTTCTTAATCCTTCTGTTGAGAATTTTTCTGAATTCTAGAAGCTGCTATAAGTTCTCTCCTGGTTCCTTTGTTGACTGATTATAGTGATCCTTCCAGATGGGAAATCCATGGGAAATTGTGAGAAATGATGTTTCTTATCCTGTGAAGTTCTATGGTGAAGTTGTTCAAGGGCCAGATGGTAGGAAAGAATGGATTGGAGGAGAGGGCATAATGGCTGTTGCCTATGACGTCCCCATTCCAGGATACTCAACCTTCGGCTTCGGTCCACAAAAGTTGCTGTGGAGAATTTTGATTTACATGCTTTCAATGCTGGGAATCATGCTAAAGCTTATGAGGCCCTTAAACATGCAGAAAATGTTTGAATTTATTAAGAAATATAAGTCAGATCCTAATGACATTTTCCTCTTCAATTGCATATTTCCAATATAATTATGTCATGATGATTCAATATTGAATAGCTTACCTCTTGGATTTTTATGCTTTGTTATAGCTTGCTCTTTCTGGATTTTTCCTATTCTTGCATGTATGAAAACTCAGAATAGGTAGCTGAATTTTCCTTCTTTTCCCATTGGGAGAAATTCTTCTGAACAGATCTGCTATGTTTTGTATCCTGGTGATGAATCACATGAGGGGAAGGCACTTAGTTTGAAGCAGCAATATACACTATGCTCTGCCTCTCTACAAGATATTATTGCACGATTTGAAAAGAGATCAGGGCAGGTGGTGAACTGGATCCAATTCCCTGAGAAGGTTGCAGTACAGATGAATGACACTCACCCCACCCTTTGCATCCCAGAGCTGCTCAGAATTCTGATGGATGTAAAAGGTTTGAGTTGGACGAAAGCATGGGAAATCACTCAAAGGTACCCCATTTTGTACTTGAACCAAGGTTGCATTTTTAGTATATTTCTCTTGTTCTCTTGTTCTCCTTAGTCAAATCATCTGAGGATTGTTATTGTTTTATTAACCTCTAAAATGTGAATCTCCATCTCACTGTAAATATGTGAATTATTTACTTATTTCTTGTGTATATGAATATGCAGAAGAGATGAGTTAAAATTATTTGATCCCCTCAGCGTGAAACTTTATATCCCTTAGGCTAGAGATCTTTTAGTAAATCATCTTATAAACCAATGATGCCATTCCATTTGTTCTTTACTAATGAAAAATAGATATTCAAGGGAATTTACCTCATTAAAGAGTTTGGAGAGGGTTAAATAAGTAATCACATAGAATAAATCAATGTAGCAGAAATGTATTTGACTATGTATTTGAAGATCTGAAGTCCCCTTGAGTGTGTAATACAATGTGGTATTGTAGTTAAGTTAGCTATGAGAAATAAATTTCATTTTAACATATTGATGTTATGATTTTCTGCCAGAACTGTGGCATATACTAACCACACTGTTCTACCCGAAGCTCTGGAGAAATGGAGTTACAAGCTTCTTCAAGAACTGCTTCCTCGTCATGTTGAGATCATAGATATGATTGATAAAGAGGTAAAATTTAAAGTACCTTTATTTTTGAAGAATTAACATCAACCGAGCAAGACATTTAACCTTCATACTGCATATTCATAAGGAAAATAAAAGAGATGGTCATTTTTCGTTTCAGGTAAACCACCAGCTGCATGCATATTTAGAATTTCCAGACTAGACCATGTAATTTTTCATACTTATCACATCAATCTATGTGCAGCTTGTCAACACTATAATTGCTGAATACGGAATGGAGGATCTAGAGTTGTTGCAGAAAAAGCTAAAGGAAATGAGAATTTTTGATAATATTGAATTACCTGCTGACATCTTAGAACTGCTTATTAAGTCACAGAAAAGCCTTAATAATAATTCGGTTAAAGATGAAATATCTAAGGAAAATGCGGAAGATACAGATGACATGGAAGAGGAAACCAGAGAGAAAGAGGGAAAGGACAGTGAAGAGATGAAGGCAGAAGATATAAAGTTGATGTTTAACCCAGATCCTAAACAGCCAAAGATGGTCCGCATGGCAAATTTATGTGTTGTTGCTGGGCATGCAGTCAATGGAGTTGCTGAGATTCATAGTGAAATTGTCAAGAATGAAGTTTTTAATGAGTTTTATAAGGTAAATGGAACTAGTAAAACTACTCTTTGGTTGCTATATCCTGTTGGAAGTTTGGAAATCTGTAGTACGATCAATTGTTTTTAACACTGACTGTGTAGATATTGAATCATGGCAGCTATGGCCAGAAAAGTTTCAGAACAAAACAAATGGAGTGACTCCTAGAAGATGGATTGGCTTTTGTAATCCAGAGCTAAGTAAAATAATAACCAAATGGACAAGATCAGAAGATTGGTTGACAAACACTGAAAAGTTGGTGGCACTCCGAAAGGTAGAATTGGACCATCTGATTTACATCAGATCTTTTTTTAAGCATCTTAGTTCTGAACTAAACTGTTTCTTCTAGTGATGTTATGCTCGGTTTCTTTTGTAAATAAATTGCTTATTTTGCTGTGGAGGACTGCGAGTGATGTACTGGAGGAAGGTGGTGAACAGTTAAGAAGGACCTCTGTTTCTCTTTGTTTGATGACTTAGGATATTTCTGAGACACATTTAGTTCACAAGCTGTCTCTTTTGTCGCTTGGTTTCCTCTGAAAGATTCCAGCAGACAGTGTTATGTATAACTTCCACATACACATTATTAGATACCAAAAAACCAGAAATATTTCATGATATCAAATAAGATGGAGGAGAACACTGGCTCAAGGATAACATAGCCTCACACCTATCATCACATTCAGTTTGTTGTCAGCAATTCAATTTTTTTTAATCAATGTAATTTTGTTTAAGAAGTCAGGTAAGTATTTCCTTACAGTATTTTTAGGTTTCTGCAATTCTAAATTACTGTACACTTGACTACTGACCTTTTTGCCTGTAATCTATTTTGGAAAGACCAGTGCAGTTTACCTCAAGTCGAAACTTCTTTCATGAAATATGGCATGCATCATTTACACTGCTAAAATAATTTATTCATCATCGGCTGTCAATCTCTGTTTGCTTTGTTAGCTTCTTCCAAATCTACATATATTCAGATAGTGATGTGATGATTTTGAGTTTCCTGCAGCTTGCAAATAATGATGAACTTCAAGCTGAATGGCGTGAAGCTAAAAGAAAAAACAAGATGAAGATTGTGACTTTTCTTAAAGAAACAACTGGTTATGTGGTCAGCCCAGATGCGATGTTTGATGTGCAGGTGCTTTACTAGTGATACAATTTGTAAACCCTCATTATTTTGAATGGAATGAGCTCCAGGGTTAAGTATTAAGTGGTTATGATTTCAGATATATGCATCACATCATAATTTTGAAAATAGAACATTTGGAATTTGATTAGTGCTAAAGAAGTCAAGTTGTGTGTACAGACATTAGTTCTTGTGAAGATTATTACTTTGCCTTTTGTAGCTTTGACTTGGTCATGTTTTTTTGGCCCTTGAGACTCATAACCAAGGTGGTATAATTTCAGGTGAAGCGCATCCATGAATACAAACGTCAACTGTTGAACATTTTGGGTATAGTGTATCGTTATAAAAAGCCAAATTTGTTCCCTGCGTTTGCATTTTTGGAGGAAAAGCATTTTCCACATATGTTCAAGCAAAGAGGATTGTGAAATTGGAGCAACAATAAACCATGATCCTGATATTGGTGATCTTTTAAAGGTAAGTGATGGGACATTCCTGCTCTTGTTCTATTTGCAGTACTGAGAAACTAGGACAATATAGCAAGTGATTAACTTCTATCAATTCGTACAATAATATGATACCAAGTGATTTTGTTTGCTTTAATCTAATTCAAGTTGTGCAGCAGTTGAGCATGATAAAAGCTTGCTGGAATCACTGCCTATTTCTAAGTATTTGGAAATCCAAACTTGTACCTTGATTGACACTTGCCTCAATTTTATCTTCTGTTGTTGGTTAGGTTATTTTTGTTCCTGATTACAATGTGAGTGTTGCAGAAGTGCTCATTCCTGGAAGTGAGCTATCTCAACATATCAGGTATTTTATAATACATTCCAACCCCCCACCCCACTACCCCATTACCAAAAAAAGAAAAGAAAAAGTCATAACTGAAAGTACAGTTCCTAAAGGTTGAAGATGCTTGGATCCAGATGTTGAAAAGGATTAATTACTAGCATCAGATTTTTCTCTCATGGTATCAGCATAATTTAACAAAGAAATGAACAGACATCCCTCAGAAATTTGAATATAAAATTTCAGCATTCTCTCTCTGTCTCAAATGATTTTAAACATTGATTAGCACTGCTGGAATGGAGGCTAGTGGAACAAGTAACATGAAGTTTGCAATGAATGGTTGCCTCCTTATTGGGACCTTAGACGGTGCAAATGTTGAAATAAGGGAAGAGGTTGGAGATGAGAATTTCTTTGTTTTTGGTGCCAAGGCTCATGAAATTGCTCATCTGCATAAGGAAAGAGGTGAGGGAAAGGTAAGTTTCAGGCAGGATTTGACATCTTACATATTTGTATGAAAAAGAAGTGAGATAATTTTTCTTGTATAGTTTGTACCTGACCCCTGTTTTGAGGAAGTCAAGGCATTTGTAAGAAGTATGAGGAAATGATGGGATCATTGGAAGGTAATTCAGGGTATGGGCATGCAGATTATTTCCTTGTTGGAAAGGATTTCCCAAACTACATAGAGTGCCAAGAGAAAGTTGATGAGGCATATCGAGATGAGAAGGTCAGGAAACTCTTTCTTTCTTTCTTTCTTTCTTTATACTGATCAATAATTTAATTCATTAATGGTTGTGCAGAAGTGGACCAAAATGTCAATCTTGAACACTGCCGGTTCATTCAAGTTCAGCAGTGACCGAACAATTCATCAATACGCAAGAGATATTTGGTTGATTGATCCCGTTGTTCTTCCATAGAAGATCATTTTTCTATTTCTTTTTTCTTTTTTGTTGGAGGGTGCAGCCAATTTTAAGAAGCTTCTCTCTCTCTCTCTCTTTCTTCTACTATTATATTTTAATATTTAGATCTTGTTTAAAGGCGATACTTATGATTGAGAGATTATGAGTTCGAAACAAAGACATATAATATACATATAGACTAATGAGGAAAAAAAAGAAGTTTAATAATTTGCCTTTGGTTTGACCATGTATATATATATATATATATTCCATTGATTAATTAAGCTTGATTAGTAGTTCTACTGCAAAATGCATGGAGAGAAGAAAGAAAGATATGCTCCATTTTGCATGAATCTTGATACATATATATGTATATATATAACTCACAAACTACTGCCATGGGGAATAATATGAGAAAACCCTAATAAGAAACCATTTGTGTGTGTAACTTCTAGCTAGCTAGCAACAATTTGGAAGAACCCTAGATCCTATGACATGCTTTTGCTCATGATTACAAAAATGAAAAGAAAATTAATAATAGGGTGATGAAAAATGGCATGTTATTTAGATAATAAGAGAAGGAAAAACAAAATCTTGATATATTATAAAAAAAATGATACATGTAATGTTTGTAGAGTTGTAAACTAGATGAATTATTATTCGAATATTAATTCTCAAAAAATATTTAAAAGTATTTAAAATTATATATAATTTTAAATATATATAAATTATAAATGAAATTGTTATAAATAAAATTAGTTTTTTAATGATTAAGTGAGAAGAAAGAAAGGAAGAAGCACACAAACAAATAAAGCAAAAGCCATTAAGAACTTATCCTATGACAAAAAGCCATTGAACTTTAAACACATATGTGGTCCATCTTTTATTACAAAATAAAACCTAAAAAACCATTCAGGAATTACAGAAAGAAAGAAAAAAAACACCATGAATGATTCTTTATTACACAGCCCCAAAATTTTATTTTTTTCTAAAGATTGTATATATAGTACTTACTATACACTAAAAGTGGGAAGCAGCTCAAACCCACAACTTACTTAGAGCAAAATGTATATATATATTGAAAAGATGTAATTTTAATTTTAAATTAGTTGAGTTAAAAATAGTTATTAAATAGTGTAAAGTTTTATTTAAAAAGAAAAAGGGTCATATAACTAACCACAAATAAATAAATAAATATATGGTGATAAAACGTTTAACATATTTATGAGCAAGATTCAATGTTCCTAGAAATGATCAATAATTTCTTTGCCCCCACTTCCAGTAACTATGTATAGATATACATATCGTGTCGGTTAGAAGCCTTTCCGCCATATATATATATATATATATATATATGTATGTATATGAACTCTCCCGTACATAGCTTGCTTGATGTGGTTGCAAATTGATTTGGTGAGGTCCCTATTGTTCTTAGTCATAACCTAAGTTTATATATATATATATGTATATGCTATGTATGTATAATTACGATAGTTTTACTTCTCCATATATATATATATATAACTTGTTCATGTATATATTGGTATAGTAGGCATGTGGGCAAACAGTTTTGGCTAAAAAAAAAGGTGAAAACTTCCCTTCAATAGATAAGGAAAAACAAAGAAACACACCTTGACCTAACCACACCTTTTTCTTTTCTTTTTGTCATAAATATCTAATGCTTAAAATATGACACCAAACTTTATATTTACTGATTTTATTATAAAAATAAATTTCGAGAATCAATTTTTTAATTATTATCACTTTAATCATATAGTAATAATATATATATATCAATATATATATATATACATATAAAGATAAAGAGAGGAGATTACTTCTTGAAAACTCTTGGACCTGCCTATAAACTTAGACTAAATATCTATGGACAAATGGAACCAAAAAGAGAAAGAACATATAAACCAAGAACTTTTATTTTTCCCTTTTTCTTGGTTTTTAGAGATATACCCTTCCACCAGCTTATATATGTATATATGTATATGTATTTCTTTCATGTTAAAATTTGGTTAATTAATCACTTTCATTTTTTCTACCTCATTTCTTGAAAAGACATCCATGCACCCATCATTTTAGCTGAAATGTCGAAAGGAACATGCCCGCAAATTTTAGGTTAATTTGTCTTCTTTTTTTTCATTTTTCCATTTTACCCCCCACCCCACCAAAACCCGTACAATCTAGGCATAGGTAATTATACTTTGAGATTGGTCACTACACAAAATGACACGCAAAGTCATAGCTTATTTCTTTTCTTTTGTTTTCTTTTTTAAAGAAAATAGTGAAAAGAACAATCAAGAACACTGTTTTGACACTATGAAGATTGTATTTGGGCCAACCACCCCACTTAGGCTAAAGCTTTTTCACTTACCTCTTTTTCTCCTTGTCTATTCTTTCATTAGTTTTGAGTCAATTGCCATTGATGGTGGACCATTATTGCCTTTTTATTTTAAAAAAGCCCATATTATATAATATATCTATATTATAATATATATATATAATAACCGAATTTTTAAATATTTTTTCTACGTTTTTCTAAGATTTAAAATTTGTTTTAAAATAGATAGCTCAGATTAATTTTAGATAGAAACACAGAACACTTTAAATCTTTTTAAATAAGTTTTGATTTCAAATTTTTTTAGGGGATTCAATTTGTTTACAACAGTCAAAGGGAATTGAATACTAAAAGATTTATTAGTAATAAAATAAGATAATTCATTGAAGCATAATTATAATCATCAAACATATCTTTTAGATAACAAAAAGATGAAGTTTGACTATATATGAAATAATTTTGATTCTATTCACATGATGCTATATTAATTAATTTTACCAGACAATAAATGTTTTTTTACTTTTCATCAACAAATTTAGTATCTGTTAGCTAGTCAAATGTTTGGTTTCTTCATTACAAAGTCATGTAAAGTTCTTTTGTTTTATTTTCTTTTTTTTCTTCTCATAAAAAATTCTCCCAATAACTTATATATATACAAATATTTAAAATATGAATTAAAAGTTTCTTCATTAATTCGGCTCGGACAAGATCAGATTAATCTAATACTATGACATATCCTTAATATATATATATATATATATATATTATATATATATATATAGACTTAAATGTAATACCCAAATCCGTGAGGGAGGGTCCCTGGGTGACGCCAAGGACGAAACAGAAAACAGAAAACCAATTAATATGCAAATGACCCAAGTGTATACATACATACATACATATATATATATATATATATATATGTATGTATGTATGTATCTTTTAAATATTGATTGAATTTTCAGTAAATATGTAGAATTGTCCCCTCTTCAAACTACATATATATCTTCCTTGTCGTATCAATACAAACCCACAACATAGTATGTAGTCACTTTTCTAATATATATATATATTATATATATATGCACGCATATTAATTTATTCATAAATAAAAATATATATAATTCAATTATTTGAAGATATTTTTAATAGTTTATTTGTTGAGTATGTAGAGATTAAAAGGACTGGAAAATTTCACAAAATCAAGAAAATGAAAATAGTTATATAGTGTAAAATCATTTTCCAATATATATATAAATATATATTTTGACTTTAAAAAATATATAAAAATTCAAGAAAATGCATATTTACCATTATGGATACCATCACAGACGATTAACTGTAACACCATGTTCAAAACCTCCCGTGACTTTATTTCTCAATGATTCTTATCTTTTATATATATATATATATATATATGTATATATGTATGTATGTTCTCATATCTTGTCAAAAGCTTTTCTGATAATGCCATTTCATTAATATTTTAATTCCAAATATACATACATATATTTATGTATGTATATTATTAAGTTTCTTATAAATAGAATAAGTATTATAATATATATAATATATTAAAAAAATGCGTTATAAATATTAAAATAATATTATAATATATTATATAAGTATTGAGACATAATTTAAAATAAAAACGTGTTCAAATATAAAATTTCGAAATAATTTAAATTAATCAAAATTTTGAATATTAAATCTTAATTTATTTAATATATATATATATATATATATATTATATATGAAAGGAAAAGGATTGTGGGGGGTATGAAAAAGACATCCTTTGCTTGGGGCCTAAGTTTGCTTATTGGGAAAAAGATTCGAATCCAACCCCCCACTCACCCTTTCCGCCACCTCTTTCTCAACCCCCACTTCCGATTTCCGGACATATCTATAATTTATTTTTCTTTTACAATATTATATATATTTATTTATTTATATTTCAAATTTATTTATTTTTTTAATTATAAGTAAAATTATTTTTAAAAAAAAATTTATAAATAAAACTATTTAATACGAAAGTAATTATTCAAAAGAAGTAAGGATTGATGGAGAAAAGGTAATACTATGATTAAGGATTAGTCTTATTCAGACAAAGAAGCAATAATAGCATCATTAATTCCTTGATTTTAACTGATTAGGGGGTAATTAATTAATGATAAAAAACACGGACCTTTGCTGAATGCCATATTAATCCGGCGCTAAAATTGTTATGAATTCTAATCAATATGATTCCACTTTTTTTACTCCCTTTTTTTCACATATTTACCTTTTTAAATTATTAATACAATCATTTGAAGTTTTTTCAAAAAAAAAAAAATAATAAGAATAATAAAATATAAGAAAAATAATAGTATCATTTATAATTTTAAAAATTTATAAATTTGAGACATAATAAAAAACAAAAATATTTAAGAAAATAAATTAAATGCTATAATATATATGAACATAGGGGAATATATATATATATATATATATATATATATATATATATATATTATACATATATGTGTGTATATATATAAACACCATATTAAGCCTATATATAGCATTTAACTTCTTACATTAATATATTAGGCTTACCAAATTTGTAATATATATATATATATAACTGCCCTTAATTAAAGCATTGTAACCAAATCTCCACCAAGCAAAGAAATTTTGTTTTTAGATAATAACTAATTCAAAAATTAAGTTAGGTCACATTCTTTTAAGGAATAAATTCTTTCAAAATAAATCAATTTCTGTGTCATTTGAATTAATATTTATTGGTAATTTTTGTATGTTTTTTATAGTTATATATATATAATATATATATATATATTATATATATATATATATATAATTATTTAAAATTTAAAATTAAAATTTATTTATAATAAAATATCTATTGAAGTCGAATAAAAATAAAAAATTATTTGGGAATGGAGAGGGGAGGTGGTGTACATAAATGAAAATAATGTAGCCCAAAACTCTAGAAGAAGCAAAATCAAGAATTTCCACAAATAAACGATCAAAATTGGACCACTTTTGGGTGGCACCAAACCCCTCCACCCTATAAAAATTAATATTTCATCCTTTGGAATATTTATTTTTTTTAAATTAAAAAAATTAAAATACCTATTTAGATTAATGCAATATTTGCCTACCTTTTGAATTCTTATTCTAAATTTGGATTACTATCACTAATGATTGGGGGACCAATCTCTATTATTTAAGCCTCCCATTTGTTTCAAACACACACACACACATATATATATATATATATATAAATAATTTAACAAGTTTCCAATTTGTTTTTTTTAAAGTAAAATTGATTATTCATTTACATATGTAATTAATTATGAATTTAATTGAGATTATTATTTTCTTAAAAAAAATAAAATTGTGTGCATGGACAAAGAATTCCCACGTCGGTGGTACTATATCCACATATGGACCATATATATATATCATCAACAAATTTAAGATTTCTCCTCTAATTTAAAATTTGTATTTGATTATATATTTAGCCCTTTATTTAAAATTAAACGTATATATGTATATATATTAATTAAAATAAAATTTATATGATTTAATTTGATTATAATTCCACATATTTAAAGAAAGAAAACTTGAGAAGAGGGAGAGGAAAAAAAATGTTTTTTTTTTCTCATACAAATTCTTTTCTTAAGAAAAAATTAATTAAAAGAAATTTTTTTATTATCTTGAATATGATTCAAAGTGAAAAATAAATATTTTATATTTCTTATAAATTATTTTTTATCTATTCATCCATTAATTGCTAAACACGAAGTAAATGATTCTTTCTTGAAAATCAAGAATTGTGTGTGTGTTTTTATAAGGGAATAATTTGGATAATTTTAAAACATAAAAAAAAAGAACAGTAAAATTTGTTCTTATTAACATATATATATATATATATACACACACACTAAATACGTATATTACGTGTTTTATATATATTTAAAAAACATTCTGAAAGAAAAATACTAATCCAAGAAAGACACGAAAAAAGCTGGAAGGCACAATTGGTGGATGTACTCCTAGCTGCAACTCAACCTTTTGCTCCGAGAAGCCATTGCTTTCTAATATATATATATATATATATATATATATATATATATATAATATTCATATTTTATAAACAAAAAATACGAGAATAATGTGTAATTTAGTTGATTAAATCAAAATTTATAATAATTATAGGTATTTATAACATACTAGCTATATGTGCGTGTATATATATATATATATAATATTATATATATATATATATACACGCATATAGCTAGTATGTGTATATATATATATATAGTAGGAAAGGAATACTTCTATTGTATCACTTTCTATATTTAAACTTTATACCATCCATAATATTATTTGGTCGAGTATTAGAATCATATTCATACAAATATATATATAGTTATATCCCAGAATCTGCTTTTCTAGAACCAAATTCTTATATTTAAAAAAAAAAAAAAAAAAAAAACTAGACTAACCTTTTTCTTATTGAAAATTAAAAATTTCAAATAATTAAATTTAGAATATTTTTGTGAATTTTATATTTACGTACGGATGTTATAAATACATTATATATATATATATATGAAATATAATATGTTTTTATGTTATTAATATTTTGTAAGAGAAATCGACACCAAGATTTTGTTAAGTTATCAACATCATTAGTCCTGTCTGTGGGCTCAAACAATAGATTACATCCAAAATTATCAAAAAGATGATAATTAATGAGCATTATTATATTCTAATTATTTTATAATTATTAATCATCCATTTAATTAATTAATTTTCATATATATTAATAATTCTTTAAAAAAAGCACCTTGAATTATTAACACTCAAAAATCCTATCATGTTACATACACTAAATTACTCTCATTATAAATATCACGTAAAAATTAAAATAAAATCTTTTCAAATTAGTTTAAACAATAATTTTGAATATTGGATATTCATTTCTTTTTTTTTTTTCATGTGAATGTGATATATATATATATATATATATATATATATATATATATATGTGTGTGTGTGTGTGTGTGTTTGTTTAAAAGTGAAAAAACGAAGATGAGTACTTGTAATGGCTATATATATATATATATGTGTGTGTGTTTAAAAGTGAAAAAAAGAAGATAAGTACTTGTAATGGCTTTTGGTCTGAAAGATTCTCATCTTGCCTATGGAGTAGGGTGTTATAATGTGGCCATGCAGATACATATATATATATGATCATATACAAAACTTGGGTTCGGGCCAGCAATCCATCCATTACCAATACTTAAAACTAAAAAGTGTCAATAAATAAATAAAACGAAAAAAGTTAGCCATACATGTACCATATATATATATATATATATATATATATATATACCACACGGACCAAACAAATTAACTTTACTTTAAAATCACACATGAAAAACTCGGAAAAAGATAATCAAGAATGGATTTTTATTATCTTGAAATGAGAAGCTTGGAGAAACCATTGCAACTTAATTTCTTACATATATACATACATATATATATATATATATATATAAAATTAAATTTTAAATGAAATATAATAAGAAATTTAGATTAATATTTTATTTTAATTTCTTAATGGCTTTACCTAATTGATAGGAAGCTAATTAAGTATCTTTCTCCTAGAATTGAAAGAATCATTTAATTGACTTGACTAGCAATTACTTCTTCCATGGAAACAAAAGTAAAGAATTATATAAACTATTTATGCTTTTATATATATATATATATATATATATATATATATATATGTATGTATGTATGTATATGTATGTATATATGTTAGAAATTAAATCAATAAATTTTTTAGTAAGTAGGAATTAAATACATAATTTTTAAAATTATAAATGATATTACTAATCAAACTTGAGAAGGAAGGTGAGAAACACTTAAAAGTTGAAGCGCGTGAGGGCTTCGAATTCAGTTCTGATTACTCAAAATATCAGCCTCTACCGTACTATTTACAGGTTGACGGCGATTTTTCTAACTTATCTTTTTTCTATTCTCTACCTCCCCCTTCTGCATTGACGCGACAAAGCTTTATTTCCAAACCAACAAATCACAGAAAAAATAAAAAGAAAAAAACAGAAAAGGAAAAAAAATAAAAGGCCTCTGAATTTTTATTTATTTATTTTATTTTCCTCACTACTACGCGTTCTTTCTTTCTCTTCCCCCAAACTACAAAACCCTAGCTCTTTCTCTCTCCGCGTCTTATTCGATTCATTTCTGTCTCCCTCAATTCACAGACTTCACTTTTGTTCGGAATCGTTGAAGATATACATATATACATATATATATATATAAGAGTCTTCAATTGATATATGGATGATGATAAGGAGAGGTTGGATATGGATCCAGCTGCGGAGTTTACGACTCGGTCCTCGAGCTGCTGTTGGTCAGTACTTCCGGGCGGTCATGAAACCGACGATCCCGTTGACAATGTTTACTTCTTCGGAACCAACTGTGATAGAGACAGCACCAGTATACTCAGCGATTTTGGCTGGAATCTTCCCCCAACGACCACCGCCACCACCACTAGTGGAAGTTACGGAGAGTTCGATCGGATGATTGATTCGAATTTGGCGGGAAATCGTATAGAAGGTTCAGCGATTAATGTTTCCGAAAGTGTTCCTATTTTTGCTCCTTCTACTTCTGCTTCTGTTTCTGCTGCTGCTACGACTACTTCTAGTGGTGGTGGCTGCGGTGGCTGCGGCGGCGGTGGTGTCGGTTCTCATGATGTGGAGGTTGAACCGCAACCCCTAGCTTCATCGAGCTCGTCTGAGGAACAGCCAGAGAAGTCTACGGGCTCTGGTGGCTCCGCCAGCAAACTGCCGACTGAGACAGTGTGAGTGTTTTATGTGTGATTTTCATTAGCAACAGTACCTGGTGGAGTTAATTGCATTTCATTCAGTGAGTCTCTATTAGTAATTAATTGTGTTTATCAAGGACAAAATTTTGGCTTTTTCAACTTAGCGTAGAAGGAGAAAAAAAACCATTCTGAGTCCGTACTATAAGCATGATCAATCATCTGGGGCAATTTGGGTATTCCATTAATAACCCGTGGTTTAAGCACAGCCGTTATTGCGGCGGAAATGGCGTGCTCTTAATTTTTTTTTTTTCCATTTTTTTTTCCCCTCTTTTTCTGGGTTCTAAAACTACGAGAACCATGAACGGGAAAAAGAAAAAGTGGGGAGAGAATAATTCACTCAGAGAAAAAAAAATAAAAAAAGGAAAAGAAAAAGAAATCCATACTCATTTTCACGTGTGCATTCCTGAAGAATACTACTTGAGTATAGATGCAAATGCTTGAATGTGCTATTGTCCGTTTATTAATTTAATGAGTACGTAAGCGCTTGACATAATAATTGAGACATATTTTCTAGCGCTGATAATTTTATTTTGGTTGGTATTGATATCTTTAAAGGGCCACCAAGAAACGCATTGAAATTAGTACATAGGTTAGCTCAAAGTTTGGTGTATTCTAAGAATAAATCATCAATAGGTTAGGATAGGGGATGGGTATATATCTTCTTCTATGCGTGTGTAGTTCAGGTTACTACTTGATATTCTACAGCCATAGATTGATGAGATGTTCCTTTTATGTTTTCTCCTTGTTTTTGGTTTTACTGTTTGCTGGACACACATGGTCAATATTTAAGGCATGATCAATTAATGTTGTTAGAAGTGGGAAATGGAGGACGAAATGATGATGACTATGATATCAACATGGTGGAGTTACAAAATTTGACTCAGAAAAAGATGGCTGTAAAAGAGGGAGTCCGTATTAGTTTTCATTATATTGGACACCAATAATGGTTTATAATACCCTACAATCTCCCTTAAATCCATTCGGTTGCTAATATTAATTGTAAACGATGGAAGTTCTTACAGTAACTTTAGATCATTTATAATGAAGAAAGTATATATATATATATATTATTACTTTTTGATTGTTGCCATATATATATATATATATATTTTATTTTTTTTGGTTACTGCTTAGAATTATTAAAATTTTAATTAATTCGTTTTTATGATTCTCAGAATAATTAATACCGCATGAGAACGTTCATCCGTGAATGGATGGATGGATGGATACGTTAAACATGTGGTGTTATCTCTGTTAGATACAGTGTAACCATGACTTGTCATGCTAGACTTTTCCTTAGATATTCCCTTATCTTTCTCGGAAGGAAGAAAAAGAAAGGCACGATTTAAAGGTGGATCAACTAAAGGAGCTATACTATACATATTTTAATTAATATGGAATTTGGTTTGAAATTTTTTTATATATCATGCGCACATCCTACTTCTTTTTTCTTTTAGGGGCTAATGATTCTCTAATCTCAAATTTACAGAAGCAAAGTTAAAAAGAAGGGCCAGAAGCGAATAAGGCAGCCTCGTTTTGCCTTCATGACTAAGAGTGAAGTTGATCATTTGGAAGACGGATATAGATGGAGAAAATATGGACAAAAAGCTGTCAAGAATAGTCCTTTTCCAAGGTATAAGAATTCAATTTCTTTTTTTCTAGTGTCATGATATTTCACACGAAGCTGGTTTATCTATGCAAATGTAGTTTAGTTGTCATCTTATAAACTTGTATTTTGAATTTCAAATATTGGGACATTTATTTCTTACTCATCATTGAACATAATTTTGCACTCTTTTTAAAGAAATATCATTTGTTGATAAACATTAATGAGTGTACAAAAGGAAAAAAAAAAAACATTAGCATTTCCTCATTGATTTTGTAGATTACTGATGGAAAGTTAACTGCATATAGCAAGTGAAACATATATAGATAGTTTCAGAACTAAAGATTCTATTGATATTTTTGGAAATTTGTATATTGATTTTTTTGTTGTTGTGCTTAAAACTGTCCATATATAGTCTTAAAATTTCAATTCAAGTTGAATTGGGATTACGTAAATAAGGAGTATATATTATCAGTTTTTCAGAAAAAAGAATTCTGATTTTTTAAAGTTAATGGTAAGAAGCTCTAATCATATTTTTCAGGAGTTATTACCGCTGTACAAACACCAAATGCACAGTAAAGAAACGAGTTGAACGATCCTCTGAAGATCCCGCAGTTGTGATCACCACATATGAAGGACAACATTGTCATCACACAGTAGGATTCCCGAGAAGTGGCCTCATCAATCATGAAGGTGCATTTGCAAGCCAGCTTACACCTTCAACCCCTCAATTCTATTATCAAGGAATGCAATTCCCTCAAGATTCTCTTGCAACGAGAGAATCATTCCAATATTCAGTCGAAGGTGGAGAACAACATACAAGACCAGAACAAAGTGCACCTCAATCTACAGATGAAGGTTTACTTGGCGATATTGTGCCTCCTGGAATGAGAAACTCATAAAAATAAATTAAAATAAAGGTACACACTCATTAATTATACTTCTCTCCTTTTTTTCTTTTTCTTGGTTCGTGCAAATTACATGAGGAATATGTGCAAATTACTAACCCTTCTCATACTCAAATTATTGGTGAGCTGCAATTAAAGGTCTCAAATGGTTGTTGAGAGTTTGTAGCTAGCTAGTGTACTGCACTGCACATACGTATGTGGTACACTTTTCATATATATATATATATATATGTGGATAAATAATATCTTTTTGACTCAACAAGTGTCAGTCAACATGGTTTCGATGGTTATTTCGGGTTTGAATTAGAGCAGAAGAATTGCATATATATATATATATATATACATAAAGTGTGAAATGGATATAACAAGTCATAAGAGGGTAGTAGCTACATACTATATATACATATTTCCAAATTGTAGATTTGATGCTAGTTATATCTAAGACTTGGCTTTGATTATTTCCTTTTTGTGCATATTTTGTAAGAAGTGATGGACGACAGTAAAATCTTTAGAGATGCTTTTATTTAATTTGGTTTAACGTTATTGGTTACTTTCGTGAATATATAAATATATATATATATAATAATAATAATATTACCCTTCGATGGATCCGATCCCTTGGAACAAAATCTCTAAGTGAATCCTTTATCACAATGTAGGGCTATGAGAGGATTGTGTCCAAGTCAAATGCTTCAAAAATCTAGAACAACAAAGTTTTCAGTAAAGTTCCATGATAAAGGTCATCTGGAAAGTTTTCTTTTTCCATGAATTGCTCATTGTTTATTACCACCACCACTAGCTACTTTTTTATATGGGTTTACTTTGTCTCCTTAAAGATTTTTCACTCTCTATTATGTTTGTTTCACTTAATCTTCCTGACCCACTATAATTATGTTGAATTAGTTCATTTTGACCAATACAGAAAGTTGACATGTGGGATCAATTAATTATTAATCGATCCTTGGGTAAACATATATTCATCCTCCCTAGCTACCCTACCACACTCATTTTCCCATGACTGGTTTTTCGATAGTAGTAGTAGTAGTTGGTCCCCATGACTAGCTGGTTCCTTCTATCTAGATGTAGTTGCAGTTAGCATTTCAATTTATTCCATTAAAGTTATCCATAAACAACAACCTAGCTAATCATCCTCCACTCAGTGTATGCATATACATATTCTATATTTGCCATATAGTATTTGATTTTCAAGCTTTTGATAGGACTTGTTTATTTCCACCAATTGAAGTATACTTAATTATGATGTTCGAATTTTACATCATACTTTGGTTTATGGTGCCTCCTCCATGTGGAAATGCATACCGCATAAAGAACTGAAAAAACATATACCATTTGGTTTCACTTTATGCATTATACGCTATTCAGGGGCTAGCATCTAGATAACAGTACACAATCTTCAACTTGACACAAGAAAATTGGCATTATCGCATGCAGAATAAAGCATGCCGGCCGGCCAGCATCAACAAAAAGTATATATACTTGCATGTATTTGTCTGTACAACAAGTTTATAAAGTGTAGGTCCCGCATGATCATGCTTTCTGTTTTTACCCGATCATCCAGACTGAAAAAAAGATGCACAACTCCGTTCACTCACTTCCCCACTAGAACTTCTTTGGACTAAAAGAATTTCATCACAACGTAGGTGCTATGCTTCTTATAGGTTACTTGTCATATGTGTATATATATATATATATTTTTTTTTTTTCCACTAATGTGCTACTTTATATTAGACTACAATACTTAGCATATTCTGTAAGCATCTTCCTTTTAAGAACTTTCCGACTTTCTGAATCTGGCGATGACTTTGAACAGGTTAATTAATTGCGCATGCAGTAGATATTGGTATAAGTGCTGTGGATTAATTCATTGAGCAACCATTTTAAAGGGTTTCTTTTGTAGCTCATGTAAGTTATATATTCTTCTTCCCCTTTACTTTTTTACTTGGCAAATAGTATTATGAAAATGTACGTAGTCGGTTATACAGCTACTTTTATTTTTCCTTTTCTTGTCCAGATATTCATTCGTATTACTTGGATTCGAGTGTCAGGCAAAGTAGCAACTTCAACATCTAATGATCGTAACCTTTTAGTTATCCGGTCGGTGTTCTTCACTCTTGATTCTTTTGGTTGCAGCTCTGCATGAAAAAGCTCACCTTCTAATCTGTAATATATATGTATGTATGTATGAATTATATACATGTATGTCTAGTTTCTCATCAGAACCAAAAAGAAATAATCTTGTTCATTCTGTTGATCCTTTTAGGTTTTCTTGATATGGTAATGCTTTATCGAAAGATTGTAGTGTTGGGTGCACGAATCCCATAAATGATTTACAGACAAAAAAATAGTAGTAAAAATACTAATTTATTTATTTATTTACCGTCCCGGTTGCATGGATTTCTATGTTGCTTCTTTGTCAGTCTGCCTCCCTCTGCTTTATTTAGTATCTTATTTTAACTTTTTGACCCTTTTCATTGTCGTTTCTTTTTCTTTTCTTTTTTTAACCTTTTCTTAAAATCCTTGGCCGGTAAGTGCGCATTTCTTTTCTTGCATTATATATATATTTTAATCTTTTATGACATTTTTGTCCCCCCGCGTAATGTACAAGCGCCGAAATTGTTGGGTGGTGTGTGTATCCATTTTCATATCCACCTTCCGCAAAACAATTAAATATATATAATATATAACCATTAGGTGTTTAACCGAATTCATCATCTTAAGTCAGTCGAATCAATAAATTGGTCGGCCTTTTTTTTTTAATTATTGATTTTGGCATTTGAAACCAAACTGTTAATTTCTTGTTTTTCCCCTTTTTTTTTTTTTTTTTTTTAATTGTGGTTGAAGGAGAAATGAATATTGGTGTACTTAAGCAATGGACCTTCAAAGTGTTTCTTTTATTTATTAAAAAAGAAAATAAATAAATAAAATATTATGAATAAAACATAATGGGAGAAAAAGTTTAATTAAGGTTATATTAGTAGAATGGTCCAGAAAAATTCTGCCTTTTTTTTAAAATAAATTTTGGCCTGATTCTTTCGTATAACCAAAGTTGAGATATTTTCAAGATCACATTACTTTTCTTAATATATATATATATATATTATATAATGCCACCTTTTAAAAATAAAATGTACAATTGGAAAGTTCTTTTTTATTTATTTAAAGAACCTTTTAAAATGGTGTTAACTTTATTTTTATTATCATTATCATATAATTTTAAGCACACTAAAAAAAAAGTATAATAGAATATATATATTAGATGGTCAAGAACAATATTTATTATTAGATAATATATTTTATATTATTTTGATTAATTTCAGATACACCATTTAAAAAAAGGAAAAAGAAATACACCATTAACCCATAATCAAATTTCTTTTTCTTTTAAACAATTTTTTCTTTTTTTTTTTAACCTAAGATTTAAACATATATTCAAATCAAAATTTTTTTATTTTGCTTGGATTAACAAATATATATATATATTTTTTGTTAAACCATGAAATATTTGAAATCATCATGACTCAAACTAGTTTAGATTGGATCGGAATTATATTCGCAAAGTCCAACTCTCACTTAAAAAAAGGCCTATGCTAGTTTAATTTTGAAAAACAATAAATAAGATAATAAAAAGGAGAAAAGTGAACTCTCACTTAAGAAAGACCTGTGCTAATTTAATTTTGAAAAACAATAAATAAGATAATAAAAAGGAGAAAAGTGTAATATCTAATTTATGTATGCAATTATAAAATTTGTCTAAAGAACCAACCGAACTACCTAAGACACATTGTCCCCTAAGAAAAAATAATTTGGGTCCAAAAATTGTAAAAGGTCATAAGAATTAGGCCAACAAAACATATTTCATTATGTACTAAAAAATCTGTTTTAGAAAAGAAAAAAAAAGTAGGGGCCCATATGAGAAGGATTTATTGACCCAATAGTCAGTAGATGAATTGTCACATCAAAGTAGGTTATGGGCCCATTCATTCTACAACGGCCCAACTAACTTTTCAGAAAGGCCTATAATTATGTGTCAGTCCCTTAGCAATAATTCTTTTATTATGTGAAATATTTAAATATAAAAATTATAATAAAAGAACAAATGCCAAATTTAATTCTTATATACTATAAATATACGATTGTTTGTCAATTTTATATGAAATTTTGAAACTTTTAGATAGTTAATGGCCTAATATTTATGCAATTTCATTGTATTTAACTTTACTTAGCCCACTATTGAATTTCTTTCTATATATATATATATATATCTTTTGAGATAACTATTATCTTCTAATGTCTTTAGATAAAGATGAGATATAGTAAGATAAAATCTTCTCTAGGAAAAAGGAAAATAGTTAAGCAAATCTTTTTTTTTTTTTTTACAATCACTAATATCCAATTACTTACAAAGAATAAAGGAAATGACCATATAATATATATATATATTGATCCAAGATTTGCTAACTTGTGAAGTTGCAAAGTAAGAAAAGGATTGATGGGATTTTTCAAATTTGAATACATATCTTTTATACAATTTAAATTAATGATAGTTTGGAAACATGATCTTACTCTCAAAGAAAAAGAAGAAATAATCTTCTTCTCCACCCTTTTGACAAGTCAGACTGCTATTCTTTTAATTTTCTTTACTTTGTTTTGAGTCAAAACTCAATTCAACTTTCCAAGCAATTGAAAAGTAAGCATCAAATTTAATAAAAGTTAGTGATCAGTAATTTTGATGAATATATAATAAACAAAGTTTGAAAAGAAAAACCTCCCCATCCTCTGCTACCATCTACCTAAAAAGTCTGGCTTTCACTGCCTTTTATGAACAAAAGTTGATCACATAAAAAAAAAAAAAGGCAAATGGAGACAGTAAAATGCCAAAAAAGAAAGACAGAGATAAAGAAGTCTCAAGAATTGTGGGTTTAACTTATAATCAAGAAATGTAAATTTACTTTTTCTTTCTTTTTAAAATATATATATATATATTCATTCATCATGATCTGTTTAGTAAGTGAGTAAGCAATGATGGTTCAACAATCCTGTAGAGCACACAAAGATCAGATCTTGTTCCATGTATCTATGGATGGAACAAGTTATATTATACAATAAGACAAGCAGAAGAAAACTATTCCATCTGGGGAACTCAGCTTTGTTCTTTTCATAAGCAATCAGAAGAGTTTTTCAGCACCAAAATGCTGAATCTTCAAGAAAAAAAGAAGATGAAAAAGAAACAAAAAAGAACTGATTTTGGCCCCATTTTACTCATCTTTTTCCTAACCACCCCAGAAAACAACTCATCAAAACAAAAAATTGTATTCTTTTCATTTGTTGTTTGTTTGTTAGTTGGTAAACATGAAATGAGGACAAAAATAAAACCAGACAGATATAGATGATGAATTCTTTGAATGCTGAGAAGACACAACCATGGTTCTGCTGCATATCTAATTCAAATGAACAAATTAGGAAGGGAAAAACAAACAATATATATAGATAGTCTTGCAAGAGAAAGCATAACTAAGTACCTGGAGAGAAAATTTGATAAAGAAAATAGTATGTTTCTACAAGAAGTGGACTAATTTGCAAAATTTGCTGCACAAGTTTGGAACCTGCAAAGAAAAAATGGAAGCTCCTTTTTGTAGATGAAGAGCAGCAAGAATGGTCAAATCTGTCTGCAGCATATTCAGGGCATCATCATTATCATCAAAGAGAATTAATTAACAGGAAAAAAGATATCCCAATCCCACCCATCTGTTTCTGTCTGTACACTTCTAAAACCTTCTTCACTGAGCTGCTTAGCAAGCAAGGAAGCAAATGTAACCTCTGTTTTAACAAAAATAACCACTGCAACAACCATGAGTTATGCCTAGAATTGAATTAGTCCCCCGATTACCAAAAAGAAAAGAAGAAAGCCATTATTATTATTATTATTAGTCCTCCGGACGAGCAGGAAGATTAAGATCAAATAATTCAGAATAATCTGGCTTGAACCCTGAGGAAGTTTGTTGTTGTTGATGATGATGATGAATCTCCTCAGCTGGTGAAACAAGAAAATGTGACCTTTTGTGACCACCAAGAGCTTGACCATTCTTGAAGATTCTATGGCAGAATGGACATACATGTCCTTTGTTTTTCCTTGACTTAATCATCTTCTTGTCAACTCTGCCTGAAGAAATGTTATCTTTATTGCCATTACCAGCAGCAGCACTAGCTTTCCTATTAAAAGAATCTCCAAGTTTCCTATCTTCCATTGCAGCATCACCACCACCTTCTACACAGTTCTCCCCAGTTTCATATCTTGAATCAAAGTAAGCATTGTTTCTCTTATGGCATGGTCTGTGCCCACCAAGTGCCTGATAAGAACTGAAAATCTTCTTACAATTCAAGCATTCATACTTACTCTTCTTGTGTTTAGTATTCTTGGATGTTCGTTGTGTTTCAACATCCAAAGAACCACCACCATGTTTTCTTACCTTCTTATTACAAGATTCATTCATCATTTCAAGATTATCATAATTTTTCTTGATTTTTTTCCTGGGTTCAACACACTTAGCATTTCTTTCTTCTTCTTCTTCATCTTCATCATCATCATCCCTGACCCTGTACCTGTCCCTGTCCCTTCTCCTGACCCTGTTCTCCCTGTCCTTCCTCACTTTACCAAAACCCTTCCTAATTTCAGCAAGAGTCTCCTCAGCAGCAGTTCCTACTACACTCATCTTGGACCTTTTCTTGGTTTTTTCAAGAATGGAAGAATAAGGATTCCTGTGAATGTGAAATCCATCAACAGAACCATCTGATTCAACTTTCACTTGTGCTTCACCTAAAAAGTAACCCGAATCCGAATTCTCCTGTTTTTCATTATAATCATTTCCATCATCATCATCATCATCAAGTAGAAGTAGTTTCTTTCTACTCATTTCATTTCTTCTGATTTGTGGTGGTGTCTCATCATCATCTGGTGGAGAATTAGGAATAGTGTTCATCAAACCCCCTTCTTCCTCTTCTTTCCTACCACCATTATTAGTTTCTAAAACAACTGAATTGTTATCAGATGATTCCACAACTGAATTAACACCACCCCAATTACTAGAATCCCTAGATAACAAAATCAAACACATAGCAACTTCTTCTTGTTCTTGCTCATCAATCTCAGAAATGGAAGAAGAACCATTATTAGCCATCACAGACATATTTGAAGATTTAATGATAATTCTCTTGTACCTCTTGTTGTTGTCGTTGTTGTTGTTGTTATTATTATTATTATTATTATTATTATTATTATTATTTCTTGATCTGCTGCTGCTGCTGCTTATTATAATCCTTCGATCCTCGCTTTCTGTATCGGAAACACTATCATCAGTGGTGACTACCTTCTGATTCTCACTAGTCCATGAATGATCATCCTTTAAAGACCTGTCTTTTTCAGAGTGACAAGCCATGTGTCCACACAATGCTTTCAGCGACTGAAACCCTTTACCGCATTGTTTGCAAACCTTCTCTTGTGGCAATTGAAAGTTGTAATCAGCGGCTTTGAAGGTTTTCTTGGGATTCTCTCTCAGACCATAACCGGAATGCCCACCAAGGTCACCAGCACCAAAACCGCCGCCGCCGCCGCCGCCACCGCCATTCTTGAAACTCTTTTCGCCATTAAAAGATGAGACCTTTTTGGAGTTGGGATCAAATTTTTCCTCTGAATCAGCTGAATTTTCCGGAATATGTGACTTAATGTGACCCTGAACTCCTCCAAATGATTTCCCAGATGGGTACTTCCTCCACTCCTCCTCCTGCTGCTGTTGCTCCATCTGAATAATTCGATTGATTCTAACCAGAAAACAGAGAGACGCAAACCCAAAACAAAAACAAAAAAAAAATGTCAAATCAATCAGTTCAATAAACCCAATAAAATGCTCTGCATTTCTTCTTGAAATTCTAAGTAGAACCAACAAGAACATGAACAAGAACAAGAACAAGAATAACAAAATTAAACCCAGATCGAAGAAGCTACAAAAGAAAAGAGGGGAAAAAAGAAAAAAAAGGAAAGAAAAATCAAAAGGGTTGTTTCAAATCTGGCATGTGGGGCTGTGTGACACGGATCACGAAATTTTTATAACTTGGAATTCTGATACAAAATAGAATCAAAGTGGTCAGGAACTGACAGTTTTTTGGGGAAGTAAAAGATCAAACCACAACAGCACACAAAAAAAGAATAAGGAAAATAAATTTAAAAAAAAAAAAAAAAACTCTTTAAATTCCATATCCATGTAATCTTCCCCACCCCTAACCCACACTGAAACCACCACCACCCCCTCTCTTAAATGTGCAAACTTTTGCTACAACAGAATTTAATGTTAAAAAAAAAAATCAAACCTTTGAAATGAAAATATAGATGGGTCGCTAATGATGGCCATCAACTCATCCAGACAGACAGATGAACAAAATACATATACACAATTTGCAACTCAAAACCAACCAAAGACTCTTTCTTTCCTTCCACTCCCTCTCCCTCTCCCCCTCTCTCTCTCTCTCTCTCTATATATATATATATATCTAATGTTCTAGTACTACCATTGCTATTACTACTAGTATAGTGTATATATCTATATATGTATCTTGGCTATTTTTTCCTCTGTGTGTGTTGTAGTTGGAGGAGGATTCCATGCATGGAATAGCAAGCAAAAAAATATATGTGAGAATTCAAGCCAAGATTGCACGTGTAGTTTTGTGAGAAAAATTCGATTTTTCTTCCAAATCAAACGGTCAAGATCTGTTGGATCCTCATCATATTTTGAGGATCCAATTTTTCTTAATTATTTATTTTTATTTTTTTAGTTGTAGTTGAGATGTCCCAAGTTATTGCTCAAAAGAACTGTTCTTTCTCCTTATTATTATTATTATGCTTTGATTTGTCTCTTTGTTCATATTCATATAATAAAATGTCATACCCTCCATCAAACCTCCGAATCTTCAGCCGTTATTTTTCTTTTCTGAATTTCCCTTTTTGCCCTTCCTAGTCAATAGAAACTAATATTTCTTTTTTTTTTCTTGGTCTACATTTCGCATTCTTTTTTCCCCTTTTGCCCCTCTTTGCATATATATGTATTCTGCCTCTTAACAGAATTTACATAGTCAAAACTTCTTGTTGTATGTACATTTGGCGTTCCATAATGTTGACACTTGTCACTTTAAAAGGCTGCGGTATGTGTGTGATGTGTGTGAATTTTGAACTACTTTTGTTTTGTTCCGTTCATTTTTTGTGATTTGTTATTGTTCATATTTGTCCAATCTGGCAAATTATAATTTTTTTTTCACTCTTTAATATTAAATATATATATATAAAAAAGATTTTCATGCTAATAATAAGTTATTTCCATGTAAAAAAAGTTATATTGTTATCGTATAATATTACATATTAGTTTTTTTTTGTTTTTTTTTAAATTATGAGTATCAAGAAAGTATAGTTTAATTGGTAATAATTTTATTTATAAGATTAAAATATTATAAGTCCTAAATTTTTTTAATTATGAGTGATATTCAAACTAATCCAGATTTAAGGGTGGGATGGTAATTTGGGAGAGAATCTTGTAACTTGGAGAAAGAGTAAATTGTTGAGAAAGGAAAATTTTGGATTTAGTCCCCTGATTATTTATTTAGGTTTTCCTAATTTAGTCCAAAATCTTTTTATTTTTTAAATTAATCTTTCTGTTGAAAATTGACTTATATGTAGCTAATTTTTTTATATCTTATCCTTATTTTAAGATATAATTATTTTCATGCCTTTATCCAATATTTGAGATAAATCTATAAAATAAATATGTTTAATTACAATAATTATGTGAATAAGACATTAATTAGCAAAAAGAACTTTTAAATTCAAGAAATGTAAATATTAACTAATTTTAATTGAAAGGACTAATTTAGAGATATATAAATAATTAAAGGATTGGATCGAATTTTTTTTTTTGCTATTTAGAAATAAATATTAAAAATTTACAGAAATATAATTAATGTACTAATATAAGTAACGGAGGATGTATTAAATAATCAACTCCCGAGATTTTATGATTATAAAAACAAATAATTTGCAAAAGATATTTTTCTTAATCACATTTAAATTCTAAAAATTTTAGTATTACCTTTTTTTTTTCCCCTTAAAAAAGCCATTATGGTAAATATGTATTTTCTGTCCAAAGAAAAAAAAATGTAAAATTCTACGTTGACTTTGTGAAGGGAGTAACTAAATGCATTGTATATGAAAACCGACTAAATAAAAAAGGAAAAATTCTCAATTTAATATTTTGGATTTCTCCAAATTGTTCATTCTCATAAAAATATTATCCCACTTTTTTTTTTCATTTTGACCAATACAAAAATTAATTTTAGAAAAATGGTTTAAAATTAAAAACATAATCAATCAAAAAAAGGTAAATAATTAAGGGACTAAAAATTTAATCATAGCAAAAATAAAATGAAGAGGAAAAGACATATATATGTGTTGACAAAGAATGTAAAGATTTTTGTGGTATAAAGAACAAGAAGAAACATAAATAAGGATTTAAGTGCTACCAAACAGCCACACATTGATTACACAAACAAGTCAAAACAAATATTTATCTCTTCACCATACTTTTTTTACTAACTTATTATGCTTTCATTCTCAAAAAAAAAAAAAATAAAACCAAACACCTATCCATGAATTCAATTCTCTTCATCAAATTCAAAATTTTTGACCCCTATGTATTACAAAACAAACATAGTTTGAAATTGTTGTAAACAATGATATATATATTTCTATCAAATGAAAAAAGAGGGCTTATGAGAAGATTAAATATACACACCATGGAATGGAAGTTAAAAAGAAGAAAGTGAAATCAAACTCAAATTCAATAGCATTATCTTCATAAATGTGCTTTTCTCAGAGCATGTCTTCCATTGTAGCACAAAGTCAAAGTGCATTTTTAACCCTGCCGTTTTATTTTATTGTCATACTTTGTACTTTTATACATTTGAATATAATAATGCTAAATTTTAACTGTATTTTATACTAAAACACTAGTCATTTATTGTATTAAAACATGTGGTTGTTCACACGTTTCAATGCAATAACCTCTAGTATTTTCTTATTTAATAACCATATTGTTAGTTAAAATCAGTACTTTTTAAATTTTGGGTAAATTATCCGGTAGCACTTGAACTTTTCAAAAATTCAGCTTTTGTATCTGTATTTATTTTTGCTTTAAATTGACATTCGAACTACCAAATATCACCTCTTTTGCACTTCCGTTCAAAATTTCTGTTAAACTTTATTTTCTGTCTATTTATCAAGGGCATTTTCATCTTTTTAATTTAAAATTAAATTATAAAAAAAAAAAATTTCCACTCATCACTCACTTTCCCTAAATAAACGCAATATATCTCTCTGTTCTTCTAAATCTCTCCCCCTTTTCCTATCTATTCTTCAACTTTTTTTTAAAAATTATTTCGATTTAACCTCAGATTGTTCCGTTTCTTTCAAATTAAATTACTTATTTTTGCAGAATATCCAATACCCAGTAGGCAAGAGTTGTAGGCAAGAGTTGTTGTTACGCTTTGTTTTATCCCAAAATTGTAGTCGATTGGTTTGAAATTTTTTCATACTTTTTCCCCCAAAATTCCTAGTGAGCAAGATTTGTCATTACCATATTGTTATTGAGGTCGAATTTGTCGGGTAAGAACGTCATAGACGAATCGAAATCGCCCGAGGAGATATTTTATTTGCTATAATGAACAAGTAACCCTATTTTTTTCTGAATCAATGAAAACTTTATAAAACCCTAATTTTTTAATTTTTATTTATTAAAATTATGTCTTGTTCATTAAGGTAGGAAGCAAAAGATGCAATTTTTTTAAATGGTTCGATCCAATTATGTGCAAGAGATCCTCTGACGTCATACCAGAGTTGCTTCAAAAAATTCGTAATTTTGATTATTGCATATAGTAATAGCAAAGAAATCCTTCAATTGAGTGGGCATGATTTGTAGTTTGGACAAGGAATACTAAAAGTGAGTGGGCAAAATTTGTGACTCAATGTTGAGTGGATTGGTTGTCCTTGTCATTTTCTTTCAATGACATTAATTTTCTAGAGCCTGATATAGTCCTCTTGTAGGGTCAAACTGACCCTGAAGCAATGGATCGGCCATCAGAAAATTCTCACAGATGGCCGATCCATTGCTTCAGGGTCAGTTTGACCCTACAAGAGGACTATATCAGGCTCTAGTTGTTGCTGCAATGTGTGTTCAGGAGCAACAAAAAATGCAACCTCTGGATTGGTTGAGTTTCAGAGTCGTATTTCTGTGAGGCAAGATAAGTCAGGGCCGTGACAAGAAGGGGAGAATTGTGATATCTAGTGGTTAGAAAATAGCCAGCTAGAGTTTTGGCAATTCTTGATCTTTCTTAACAACTCCATTGTCACAGAATCAATCAACCTCAGTGTGGTCATGGCTGAATCAACATGCTTATTATGATGATGGTGCAAACTAGATTTGCCAAACCCCAGCACACTACATTTTCCATAAAAGTCCCATTTAATTTTCATTTTCTGTGATAAAATTCTTTTGATCCATCCATACTTCCTTTCTCTATCATTCTTTACCAAAATCTTGTCTCTGATCTTGTCCAGAATAGGAATCTTTTTGTCTGGATATAGATCAGCAGGATTCTTCTATTCCATTTGTTCTATGTAGAGAGAAAAAGAAAAAGTTCATCTGAGTAATATTGTATGTAGAAATATGTATAGGTACTCAAGTAGTTTGTAGAATTTATTTTTTCTTCTGTCATCCATGTTTTTTTTTCCTGAAATTTTTGAAGAATTCATATGTCATGGTACATTTTACTGAAATTATAATATCTTTACTTTATTTACTTTGACAGTGTAGAATTCTTCCCACATCGAAAATAAATAAAATTAAAATAACTATTTAATAATATATAAGAATGTTACATTATGAAAACTCACACAAAATTGAAACAATTACAATACAATCAACTCCTGCGTCAAAAAAAAAACAAAAAAATCCATTTCCATCTCTTTTTTACATCATTTCTATGATTGCCTAGCTATTATTGGGAGAAAAAAAGATACATATAAAAAGACACTATATGTCCCAGAACTTTGCAGTAGTTTCGAAGATTTCTGAAGATGTTCAAGAAAAAAATCTTACACTATATTCTTTACTTCAATCCACTCAACATTGAGTCACAAATTTTGCCCACTTACTTTTACTATTCCCTGTCCAAACTACAAATCATGCCCACTCAATTGAAGGATTTCTTTGCTATTACTATATGCAATAATCAAAATTACAATTGCCCCATTTGTCTGGCAGTAGCTTGTCTCTAGTTTCAGAAAATTTTTTGTAACTTCAGTGTTATCCTCCATAGTACGAATTTTTTGAAGCAACTCAGGTATGACTTCAGTGTTATCCTCCATAATTGAATCGAACCACTAAAAAAATTGCATCTTTTGCTTCCTACCTTAATGAACAAAACATAATTTTAATAAATAAAAATTAAAAAATTAAGATTTTATAAAGTTTTCATTGATTAAAAAAAAAATAGGGTTACCCGTTCATTATAACAAATAAAATATCTCCACGAGCGATTTCGATTCGTCCATGATGTTCTTACCCGACAAATTCGACCTCAATAACAATATGGTAATGACAAATCTTGCTCACTAGGAATTTTGGGGGAAAAGTATGATAAAATTTCAAACCAATCGACTACAATTTTTCTCGAGATAAAACAAAGCGTAACAACAACTTTTGCCTACTGAGTATTGGATATTCTGCAAAAATAAGTAATTTAATTTGAAAGAAACGGAACAATTTGAAGTTAAATCAAAATAATTTGAAAAAAAAGAGTTGAAGAATAGATAGGAAAAAGGGAAGAGATTTAGAAGAATGAAGATATATTGCGTTTATTTAGGAAAAATGAGTGATGAGTATAAATTTTTTTTTTATAATTTATTTTTAAATTTAAAAAACGAAAATGTCCTTGATAAATAGACAGAAAATAAAATTTAAAAAAAAATTTGAACAAAAGTGCAAAAGGGGTGATATTTAGTAGTTCGAGTGTCAATTCAAAATAAAAATAAATACAGATACAAAAGCAAAATTTTTAAAAAGTTTAAGTACTATTAGAATAATTTACCCTTAAAATTTTAATATTATAATGGATTTGAAAAATAAAGAAAGACCTAAATATTAGGGCAATTAATTTAGACACTTAAGATTATTGTTTATGTTAAAAAATAAAATAAAATATCTTTTAACAACACAACTACAACAATATAAGATTATCATCAATGTCATATTAAAGATAGTTGAAAGTAAAGAAAGTTAAAACAATTCAACCACCATCCTAAGATCATTATTCACCCCCTACACAGAAGAAAAGCATTACCATGCTCTTTCGGCAGATAAGTTCGGACAGAAAACTAATCATACTCCAGTTCTTCTGGAGTCACAGGGCGTTTTAAAGGGATGATGGACTTCTTTTTTTTATCTCGAGATAAGGCTTTCCTCATATCTGAGAGGGTAAGAATGAAACCAAATTAGTAATGAAATCAATAAGCAGCACAAACTTATAAACTTTCATTTGTTATATAGTAAGATAACTCACCCAATGCATCCTCCTCCCCAGAGTAATATCGAAGCACCCGTCTATATACTACATACCCAAGCTGAAAGAGGATGCAAATGAATAACCAATTAATCAACATGGCTAGTCACATAACACTCTGACAGTTAAGAATAATATTCTTGAAAAAAAAGGTAAAAACCAAAACTAAAGAAACTTTAAAAAATTGAACCATACCTTCTCATACATCTTTACAGCAGGATAATTTGAGGCTCTGACAAAAAGGTCCACAAAATAAGCCTTATAACTGCAAAAAGAGAACTCATCTTAAGAACCAGTAGCTCCGGGATATTGGATAGTCTTAACCATGAATTATGAAACTACTAGGTAAGGCATGAAACATCATCAAATGAACTTTGGCATTGTCATCAAATGACCTGTAATTTACATTCTCAACACAAATTTAGAGTAAGGTGAAGAGAACTCAAGTAGGACATTTTGGGTTATTTTGACCATACTATATCCAAGGGATGAATAAACCTATCCTAAGCTGCAAGTACAATAGAGTAAGTGTATGAAGGAATTAAGTCATCAAAGAACAAGATCAAGAAGCATACAACATACTGAGAAGCTTTAATAAGAACAATATATTTACAGAACAGTATAAAATATGTGCCATATGGAGAACTTCTCCCTACTATAAAGATTTTTGAACTTTTTGGGTGGATGCCTTCTACCCTTTCCAAAAACAAATTCAGTATGTGTGTTAGGGGAGAGGGAGTACTGTTGCGCATTAGGATAATGTACTTCAAAAACAATGTTTTCTTACATCTTGTCACTAGTATATTCCAGCAGGTCCATCAGCTTCTTGGCCAACTTTTGCCTGCGATACTCGGGAGCTACTGTTACTGCTGTCACGTGTCCATGCCAGGATTCATTTTGTCCTTCAACTTTACCCATAACTGCAGCAAGTCCATAGTATTATTTAAAATAAAAAGTAAACAGTTTAATTACCTTTACTCGGAACATTGTAATAGAAGAAAAATTATGTAAGTTCCTGATTTGACACCCAAAATGTGTTACAAGGGACAAAAGAAAGTAATACAAAAATAATAGGAAATAAGATCATTTAAGATAAATCAAAGAGAAACCTATTTAGTCTCAGAGTTAAAGAATGACCAAAAGACATGTTACGGTCATGAATGCATTTAAAGCACATAGCCCAAGTTACACAAAGCTATCTAAATTTAAGAAATAGACTATATCCTAGAGATGTACTTGTTACCATCAAGGAACTATCCAATGCAAGATTATAAAAAACCTTCAGCCCACAGCCAGTACTGTAGATATTATTTGTACTTACGCCATCCAAACACTCAAAATCAAACACTTAGCTCAATGTAACAACTTTTCCACTGAAAATTTGTAAACAAGCTTCAGAAGAATCTCATTTTCCCTATTCAGAGTTTATATCCCTCATAATGAACTCTAAGCAGGCTGTATAATCCTCTATTCAGAATTTTGTATCCCAGGTAATAACTTCAAAATCACATCCTAATTTCCCAGGATTGGCAACAAAAGATGGCAACTAAAACAAACACACTACTTGATTAAAGGCGCTAATGGCCTATCATTAATACAAATTATAAGGCAAAAACAAGTTGAAGTAATCTCCAAAACTTTGTGAGCCATCCTATGAAATAATAATAATAATTTATTCAAATCAACCTTATCCAAATTAAGAAAGCCTAACCTCAAAAATAAAAATTGCATAGAAAGGTGCTGTGAAGGGCATAGGCAGAGGGAGAGGGGAGGGAAACCAGTGAGTATATGATATTCCACAAAAATTTTCAAATTTTCACATTAACAAGAGCGAACTGGGAAAATCAACTCACTGTATCCCATAGGTTTACCGCCCGGCGCAACAGCCATATGAAAATATTCCGGCCACATGGCCAAGTACGACATATAGAATGGCATGTTGAACTGAAACAAACACCAAAGATAAATCACATTATAAAAAAGAAAAATCTTCTTTCACAGGAGAATTTCAGAAGAAGGTAATTAGCATAAATCAAAATTACAAGTAAAAGAAGATAAATACTGTTTCAGTGAGATGGTCGAAATTGATTGGTGCGAATCGCAGTAGATCGTCGCAGCAAAATCGTCGAATCGTCGTCATCCTGCCTCTGGTTCTCGTTTGCTAGCAGTTCCTCGCCTTCCGTTGATTCCAGAGGTCTACTTAGGTTTCAGATTCAAGGGTTTTTAACAATGCATCAGACTTGACACATATTGTATATATATATAAATAATTTGTTTTTCTTAAAAAAAACATATATAAATAACAATTTACATATAAGCCCAAATTTCTTATAGATCTCCCTAAAAAGCCCAATTATATCCAACAGAAAATTATGAAATATTTTCAATTCAACCCTTAATTATTTATATTTCTTTAAATTAGTCCTAAATCTTTAAAACATTAAAGATTAATTTGTTTAAAATTAAATGTTTTGGATTAATTAAAAACTATTAAATAGTTAGGGGCTTAAGTTGAAACTTTTCCACTATATAAACTCGAGTCCCTCCCATTCCCATATTCTTATTATTGTTGAGGTGTTCTAAGTTGAGCATTCACCGAGCAGTGATTCCGGTGTGCCGTAGCCGGCGGTTGGTCGTGTTTGTGAGTTCAAACATGTCGTCGAGCAACAATAATACCAATTCATCTCAGCAACCGCCCGTTCAACCCTACCGTCCGTACCGGCTGAAGACAGTCCTAACGTCTCATTCACGCGCCATATCCTGCGTTAAGTTTTCGAACAACGGGAAGCTATTGGCTTCTTCTTCCCTGGACAAAACCCTTATCATATGGTCATCTGAAACCCTAACGAAAGTATCTCAACTCGTCGGTCATTCCGAGGGTATTAATGATTTAGCTTGGTCCTCTGATTCCACGTATATTTGTTCCGCCTCTGATGACCGTACCCTCCGCATCTGGGAAGCACGCTCCGCCGAATGCGTCAAAACCCTCCGCGGCCACACAAACTTCGTGTTCTGCGTCAATTTTAATCCTCAGTCGAACCTCATCGTTTCGGGCTCTTTCGACGAGACTGTTCGGGTCTGGGATGTGAAAACGGGCAAATCGAATCATGTAATTCGAGCCCACACCTTGCCAGTGACTTCGGTGCACTTTAACAGAGACGGTTCCTTGATAGTATCAGCTAGTCATGATGGATCCTGCAAAATTTGGGACACAGCTTCAGGTGGTTGCCTGAAGACGCTCATCGACGAAAAGGTTACGGGTGTTTCCTTTGCAAAGTTTTCACCCAATGGAAAATTTATACTCGTGGGAACGCTGGATGATACTCTTGTAAGTATTAGTAGTTGATCAACCAGCTTCAATTTTTTCTTGCTGAATTCCATTGATTTTATTGTTGAATTTTTCTTAATTTGTTGTCTATTTGATTTTGTGAAACTTCCTTAAATGCAGAGGTTGTGGAACTATACACCAGGGAAACCTTTGAAGGTCTACACAGGACATGTGAACAGAGTGTATTGCATAACACCTACTTTCTCAGTCACAGCTGGGAAGTACATAGTCAGTGGATCAGAAGATAAAAGTGTATGCATTTGGGATCTTCAGGGTAAAAACATGCTGCAAAAGCTCGAGGGTCACACTGACGTTGTTATCTCCGTATCTTGTCATCCTATAGAGAATATGATTGTTTCTGCTGGGCTTGAGCATGACAGAACATTGAGGGTCTGGATTCAAGATTAATGTGTATCTATATATACACACACGTTCAACAACAATCTTAAGGTTAGTTCTTCCATTTTCCTTTTTTTCCTTTTCAATTGTAGGTTCTTTTATTCTGATTACACATGAACTAATGTAAGCATGGTTTTGATTGTCCTGTTAAATCCTCGAACCAACATTTTTTTGGAGGTGGCACAAGAGTGGGGAGGGGGTGGTGTGTAGTGTTTCCTTCACAATTTTTGGGGAGAAGGCCATGTTTAATGAGGTGTTGGTACGCTGCATAAGAAAACAGCTACTATTAAGTATAGTTTGAATAGGGTATTCATATGTTTGTTATTGCAGCCTGAAAATTTTCAACACTACTACATGATTTTATAGGAACTTATCTCTTGTATTTCTGTTGGAAAATGATGTAATGAGCAGGACAAAGTCGGATGTAATGAGCATTTTACAAATGCTGCTTTTGTGATCACATTTCTAGTTCAATGTCGGATGTCAGTCAAATACTTCATTTTCCTATTGAATTCCCCTATCCTTAAAAGATACCTTTTTTTTTCTGGATAATAAGAAGTTGGTAATTTGTACTGGTGGTTAAGTATGCTTATTACTATTTTACATTCCCTTTCTTAGTGAACTTTTGTGAAATTTGTTCGTCCTCTAGATTTCTAATCTGTAATTTATGATTTCAAGGTAATACGCATTCCTCTGGAGTAGTGGCACTGCTTCCAGAACAGACAGTAAAGCAATGAAAAATGTGCAAGAAACTGACACCAAACTCTACCTGGACTATATATCTGAAGGCAATGGGGTGCAAGATGGTCAATTGTAGAAAGCACATCTTCTTCCATGCAAAAATGATTGATTAAGGATATACTGGTGTTTCTTATGGATAGAATCAACTGAGAGACTGGACCTGGGAATGCATAGAGCAATGGAGGATGTTTCTCTTTCCCTATTTATGGTTCCAGGCCTTTCTGAACTTGTTTATTTGTCTGTATTCATGTTATGTAAATGTGTGAAGTTCACTTCAAGCCTAGTGTTTGAATTATAGTTTCAACTAACTTGATTTAGTTCCTTCCTGTATTAAGATTTTGATTTTTAAATTTTTAAAATTTAAACCATTCAAAGCTAACTAACTATATGGTTGGAGGGGAATGTTGCAAGCATCATTTGCTCTGAGGTCATTTTTCAATGCAAAAACTTCTATGATCATGCTAAAGTATAAGAATAATTTTACAACTAAGGAGACAATTTTCATGCCACAATTACAGCATCTTGATACCTTAATCACTTCTAGAGCTCTTTGCTTTGTCTCACACCATATGTATCTTCTATGCCGCTTGTTACCTTCTTTCTTCTCTCTGCAATCATATCCGAATATGCCTAGCAGAGAAATTTCAAGAAAAACGGCTCAATTAATTATACTGAGTGCCCATCTAAAAGAATTAGATGGGATATATATATTGATGAAGATCCAAAACTCAAGTGATTATCCAGGTTCACTTTCTTGATAAATGCATGCAAATAACCTATAAACACATCCACAGATGTATATGGTTTGTTTGACCTTCTGTTCTCATTTCATGGCATACTTGAAATTTTCTCAATGTTGCGAGGTTGCATTATCATGAATTTCAATTCCAGTAAACAGATACCCGAACTTGGAAATAAAAGCACAAGCATATGATTGAGAATAATACCTTTGGGTATGAATAGAGAAAGATATACCACCATGCACATATTAATGTTAAAACTCCTGCTGTAACAACACTCGAGTGCAGTAGAAGCCAGCTAGAAGTAATTATCAGTACTCCAGTCAAAGTTATTGTCCAAGGTTGACACCTGATCCAGAACTTTAGATTAATTCTCCCTCCATTCCAAAAATTCGCCGCAGCACACGAATTAATTGTTAAAATTAATTGAAATCTCTAATAAAACCAAATCCAACATCACATCCACAAGAAAAAAATTCAACAGATTTAAGAAGAAAAGCATGAAGGGGAAACTGGAAATCTCAAAGGTTCCTACAATTAACACAGTAGCTTTATTCTAACTAAATCCAATTAATCAATTGAGATTTCATAATCCCAGGAATTTCCGTTTTTTTTTTCTCCAAATCAAAATTGAAATGAATTAAGGAAAGTACCGACCAGGAAGGCTTGGTGTCCCAAACTGAATCATATTCAAGGGAGAGATGATTGAGATATCCATCCATGTCTTGAACGACGCCGTCTTCATCGAAGAACGAGTTCTCCTCTTCTAGTTTTGGGTTATTACTACTGCTACTGCCGCTGCTTATGTTTCTGCTTCTGCTTCCGCAAGGTTTATTGAGAGTAATCTTCGCCGGAAAGTTAAGAGAATGAAAGTGTTGAGAATTGGGGAAAGACGGAGGATGAAACCGTAGGGTTTGCCGCCATTGCCATGGACAAACACTCTGAGGCTGCGCTAACATTTCTCTGAACTGAGATATTCCTCATATTGTTTCAATCTTCGGTTATCTGTACAAATACTCTCTCTCACCTCAATAGATTTGTTTGTCCCGTTTAACCAAGTTTTTATCCATTTATTTATTTATATTACGCGAGTTAATTAAATATCCATTTATACTTTCAAATTTCTAAAAAAAATATTTATTTTTTAAAAAATATTAATTTATATATACAATTATTTAAAATAAAAAATAAGAGCAATATTTTTTCGCTATATATAAAAGTAAAAACTCAACAAGTGTCATTTATAAATATTGTTTTTCAACATTCCAATCTCACCCAAAAATAAAGAAAAAACAAAAGGAAGAAACAAAGTAAAATGTGTTTTTTGAGTTCAAGAAAAAATCATCATTCAAGAAAGTATATATATATATATATATACATATATAAAAAAAAAAAGGAAAAAGATAAGAAGAGAAAATATTATTACTCATTCTTCCAAGCATAGAGAATGAGCGAAAAGCCCAGATGAGTTCTTGATGCAGAACCTGACCAATTGATTACAGAAGCGCCTGGTGGTAATGACCGGCCGCTCAACATCAATTTATCAGCCGAAATGCTGTCTCCGCCGCCGCTGCTGGCGGCGGAAGTGGTTGTTTGGAATAGGAAAACAGCATTCCCTCCATTACCTCCTCCACCGCCGCCGCCGATTACGCTGCCACCGAAGAGCCAACTATGAACATCCCAATAAACTTCAACGGGTAATCCATCAACTAAAATGGTAGTATTTCCCCTGAATTTCCATTTAAGACGCTTCACCTGCATAACCGCTTTGCTGTCTATTCGGATCACGAGAGACGGGTCGTCGGCCGTCTCCGCGGCGGCGGCGTCGCAATATTCAATCTGAATGTCGTGTATCCTTCCTTTATCACAGAATTGAGCCTTGGAAGTGTAAGATTTCTTCCCAAATATGTGTTCTCTCTTGGCAACGAAAACAGCATTATTGGTATAGGAAGAAATAGAATTGGGGATATTTTTCATGATTTTCTTATGAACTTCTTTTTCCAGATCCCCTAAAAGTAATACAAGTTCTTGATCAAACCCGATTGCTAAATAAAACCCGGATAGTGGTTCTGGGCTAGAAGAAGCAAATTTTGCAGAGGAGAAATCCCAATATATGTCAATTACAGTAGAAATGGAACCCCCAATACCTAAGCTTCTGAAACCTTTCCTTTTGGAAAATAGCCATGGTTTGACATCGAATTTGCATAGGAGAGTTTGATTGTTGGAATTCTGTATGCAAACACTCACTCCAGCTTGTCCCATTAAACTCTTTGTCCATGTAATGGTGATGAAACATGGAAATCCGCCTTGTAGTTGACAATGGTAGACTGATGTGACAAGATTTTGGGTACTTCTACCGCCACCAGTTAACAATGATGACGAAGAAGAAGAAGATGAAGAATCAGCTACCTGAACTCCACTTTCATTAAAACAAGAAGGAAAATCCCTCATTTTTTTTCTTTCTTTCTTTCTTTCTTAGTTTGTTTCTAGCTAGGTAGGTACCTCAAGTTCTCATCTTTCCTACTCATTGAGTAGCAAGAATTCAAGATTTCTTTAAATTGAAAAAGAAAACATCAAATCAAAGCCATGCTTACTCTGTCAAAATCTGATTGCAGAAGAGGAAAGAGAGCTAACAGACAAGGGATTTTTCTTTTCTTTTCTGTTTTTGGCAGAAGAGAAGGAAGGAAATTGTTGGGATATCAGACGACCAAAAGAATGAAACGAATTGGGGGCAAAAACTGGTTGCAAATGGCCAAAATGCATTTATTATAGGACCAGAGTTAGTAGCATTACCAAATTTAAATAGAAAAAGAAAAGAAAAGCACACCACTTTCTCTCATTTCTCATTAGTCTTTTGGCTTACTTTTCTCCCTTCTTTAATTTTTTCTTTTTTTTTTTATAATAATTATCCGAATTTAATTCTTATTTTAAAAAAAACTTTAAAATGGCTACTAAATAAGAACAATAAACTAATAGAAAAAAGTCTTTCAGATAAAATTCTGCCTAACCTAAAATAATAAATGCCATCACATATGTAATTTTCGCATTTATTCTTTGGCTGGGGTTTCTTGGTGACTTATGGGACATTTGTATTGGTTATGATATAATGTAGCAAAATACCAAAGATATCATATAATTTTATTATTATTAATTGAATTATGTATTTTTTTAATATTTATTGAGAAGTGGTCTTTGGGCACTATGTATTTAATCAAATCAATAATAATAAACTAAGTCAACATAGTATATATCATCCTAGCATGACTAGAGACATTTTCTTCTTTATTTTTTCTCGTGTCTTTCTTGAATGTAAAAATATTTCATAAATAATATATATATATATATATATATATATATATATTGATAGTCTTGTAAAACAAGCTGCTTGTAATAGATTTTGCTGCAAATGTGGAGACAATAAAGCTTTGCACTATAATTTCATCCATTTTATTTCTCAGGCAGCTTTTCAGGCATTTCCAAATAAAGCCATAACCAGTTATTTCCCCTTGTTTATAACAATAGAAGAGGGGAAAAATACTGATACCATAAAACAATACTATTGTTTCCTTCATGCGATGCCATTATTACAATTTGTTTTTTTGGGTAGTGCAAAATATTCATCATATATATACATATACATATATATATATATATATATATATTTACTTGCTGTGGATATAAGGTTAAAGAAGTCAATAAATAAATGAATAATGAAGGAAAATAAAATAATAATGAGACATTAGTCTTTCTCATGTCCTGTGACATGCCCATATTTGAGTGACAATCATACCTAATCATAATAACTCTTAACAACTATTAATAATGATAGGAGCAGTTTAGCTTCTTTTTCCTGTGTCCAGTAACCAATTCAAGTCTCAACTAATAATATGAATTAATTCAGAATGGAAATAGATCAAACCCTCTTTCTAAATAAGATTTCTCAACTCAACTCAAATCAACTCAAGATGTGGCTAAAAGAGAACCAAAGCCACTAACACCAACAGTTGTTGGTTTGCTTAGCTTAGGTTACCCTTTTATTTTATTTTTTATGGGTAGGGGAAGATTAGAAAATCTTATTATAATATATTGCCTTTCAAGATTAAACCCCACTCCCACCCCCTATGCATGTGCATTGAAGGGACTGGTCATAGATAGTTGGGTTTCATGAACCTCTCAACACCAGCAAGGCTACATCTCTCAATGTAAAATCCCTGGCATCGACAGGCCATGTGGTGGGATGATAATTTTGGACTGACTCAACCCCCTCCCCCTGAAAGATACTCATCATCATGCATGCATTGCTTTCTCCCTCTCACTCTCCATCTAACTTAATCAGTTTCTGTTTCCCTAAACTGGAATAACACAAAATGACCAATTCCTTTCACTCTGAGAAGTTTATAACTTTTGCAATTGGATTATCTGGATTTTGGGATTTCGGGTTTTAAAAATAAATAAATAAAATTACAGCTCCAGTTTTGCATAATGTTTTCCACCCTCAGTGATGAACATTATGAGAGACAAGAGACAAAAGTCGCTTCAGATGCAAGAATATGGGGACAGAAAAAGCTCTCTCATGAGTACTGAGAAACAAAGAAATTTTCATCAAAATGTGATCATTCTTCTTGCAATCCAATTTTCTGATAACAGTGTCACACAATCACACTGCGGACACCTAACCCCTCTCTAATTCATCCGTCCCCCCCATAATGACTAGTATCAATTCATAGAAAATACATCATCAAAGCATGGTTCAGACGTCATAGTGAGTAAACCACATTGAAATCAAGTACTACACTTTAATATACGATAAAGAAAATGCTTTAGATGATGCCTCTACCAATACATAGAAACTACAGCAAAGACAATACTCCTCCAAATTGCCATACAATATGCAGCAAGAATCCTTATAGACAAAATGACCACCCACTTTCATTTCCCTCTTACTCAAGATCAAAACTAGGAACTGCCAACAGACACTAGTAAATCAATCCACCGGGAACAGAAGCAAATCATAAACAATATAGGGATAAAAACTAGCCTTGTATTTAATTCAACTATGGATATCAGAAGAGTAAGAAATGGAAATAAAGAAGCAAGGGACAATGCACTTAACTTTCAATTCTTTAGGCAAATATTAAAGAATGGATGTTGTAAATGCAAAAATGTCTATATTTGAATCACAGCAAAAAAAATTAGTTTACTCCAATAAGTACGCATAACCTAATTAGAATTCTTGTTCAGAACTTATATTAGATAAGTTAAAAGGTAGGTAGAGAAGCAAACCTCTACAAAATCAGAGAACACAAAGTTATCCTACTGAGGAATAAATGTGACAAAATCATTATACCCCTTTCAGGATGTGCATGCATTGAGAAATTCTGATATCCCACACCTGAAAGTTGATAATGAAAATTTTAAGTTAGCACAAGAATGAAACATTTTACTGGGAAATATAGCTCTTCACATTTGGAGAAAGATAGATCAAAATTTAGATCAATGCACCACTGATCATATTTGCCTCAAATACCATCTCCATTACTCTTTTCCAAGTAATCATGTGTTACAACTAAAAGATAAAATTCAACACGAATGAATCAGGATGCAGCAGGAGAATCCAACAAATTAAGAATGTTATGGCAAGAACATGAAACGGCCAACAGACAGCCTCAAAACTACAACAAAACAAGTGAATGGTCTCATAAAGTCTAATGGTCCTAATAAAGCGTTTTAGAATTACAAGAGGCAAATCAAAATTCAGTACAGAAAATTAAGGAAAGCTAAAATATTTGAAAATCTTAGGATCCTTAGAGCCATATTACATACAATCTTTTCCATGGTCTCAGATGTGAAAACATGTCCTAAACCTCTGTAAACTAGCACAAAGCTAAAGATGAATGAGAAACAAGATATGTGTCTAAGATAATATAAAATGTAATAGTACACGCAGATTAGGCTTCAGCATCCTCAGAAGTCCTTCCACCAAAAGGATCATGGGAAGGACCAGAATCTTGGCTAATATGACGATCCACAAGCCGCTGCAGATCAGCCATAACCTTCTGTTCACGCTTGGCCTTCTCCTCATAATTAAACATGGCCAAAGCACGCTTATCCTCTGCACTATACACTTGATTTTCCTTTCTGATACGAATAGCATTCATCCTCTGATGCCTGCTACCACTCATAACATAACCAAGACCTTCAAACTTCTGAATCTCATCAGCTGAGAGACCCACTTCTCCTCTTCTTGGGATACGCTTCCCTTGCTGAACATACTGAGCAATAGCATCTCCTTCACCAGGTCTAAGAGCCCCACCATAACTAATATGTCCTTCAGCTCGTGGCAATGGCATTGGTCCAACTTGAGGTTCATTTTCTAAAACAGCCTTTTTCTTCAGAGCTTCATAAATCTCTTTAAAATTAACAGCCTCAGTATTAACCTCATTTGTTTCAGGTTCTTCCATTACTTTTTCTTTATTCTTATCAATCTCAGAATCAGAACTTTTGTCTGAGTTCGAAGGATGACTCCCAGTCTCTAATTCCTCCTTATTTCTCTTGCTATGTTTTGACTGCTTCAGCTTTTTTTTCTTTGCACGATTAGCCTCATAATCTTCATTTTCACTCTCATCCTGACTTTCACTTTCATCTGAATAGGACTTCCTTCTACTGCTCCTTTTCCTCTTGCTGCTCTTCCTACTGTTTCTGTTTCTCCTGCTGCTTTTTGTTTTGTACTTCCTCCGTCGGGCTTTCCTGTCATCTTCTTCAGAGTCTTCACTCGATTCATCAGAATCACTCTCAGATTCAGATACAGACTTTGACCTTCTCTTCCTACGCCTAGAACTCGATTTTCTGCTTTTCCTCGTTTTCCTTCCCCTCCTCCTCGATCTTGAACCATCAGATTCAGAATCAGAATCAGAATCCCCAGATGACTCATCTTCAGACTCACTTCCGCTTTCAGGGGAGTTCTCATTACCAGACTTGGTAACCTTTTTCTGTTTATCGAGGGTTTCCTGTTTCTCATCCCCCTTCCCTACGAATTCCTCCTCAAATGCTTCATCCTCAGGTTCATTTGGATCCCTGGGAGGACTAGGCGTGCAGCTCCAAATGCAATTCACAAGCTTCTTCCTCAAATCCAGGCGTTTACGCCTCCTGTACTCTTCGAAGCTAAGATCTTTATACTGTTCATCAGATTCATAATTCCTATGTTCACGATCAAGATACGGTTTCTTCACATCCGAATAAGTGCGACCTGAGTTTATAACATCGGACCTAGGGTTTCGTGTAGGGTAAGAATAATCAGGAGACGGTCTTCGGTCGCGATTATCGTACCTTCCATATCCATTGTAGATTGGGCTACGGCTACGGCTGCGACTCCGACTCCGACTCCTGCTCCGACTAAAGCTTCTACTGCGGCTGCGGCTCAAGCTAGGGCTACGGCTGAAATTCCGATTCAGTTCGGGAGAGCGGCGGTTATAATCCCTATTGTCCTGTCGTTCAGAGGGAATTTCAATTCTCGAGGCCAATCTAACCATTGTGAATCAACTAAATTGGAGAAGACCAATCTCAGAGGTGAATGGAAGGAACCTAAAGGAAAAAAAAACAATCGATAGAGAAATTAACCGAAACCGGTTTGTAAGAATTTATATTAAAAGAATTTAGAGATAGAAAGAGAAACCGGAAAGGATTAAGAGATACAAATCGGTAGGGATTTGAGGCTCTTCCGGCGATTTATTTTTTGGTCAATTTATTTTTTAAAAAAATTAATATAATATTAAAAAAAAAAAAGATAATATAGGGAGAAAGAATAAAGTGTATAAGAATAAAAGTTTATATAAACTAAGAATAAAAAAATATTAAAATATATATAATACATAATGAATATTCACAATATGTAATAATAAATTTATAACATTTTTAAATTAAAAAAAAATATTTCTTTTCTTTCCTTTTGTTTAAAACGAATTTTGTTTTATATAATTTTATTTTTTTAGAGATTTTCTTATAGTTTATAAAAGATTTTTTAAATTCTTATAATTGATGAATTTTAATATTTAATATTTTTTTAATTAAAAAAATATTTTTAAGTCCGTCTATTTTACAAATTTAAATTTAACATATTTCAGAAACAAAAAAAAAAAGGATAGATTTTAATTTATATAATTAACCAATACAGGAAATTTGAATACCTTCACAATGTTCTTCTCCTCATTTTTCTTTTTTCTCTTTTCCTTTTTGTTTTTTTAATGCAAAAGAGGATCTGGGATTTCCCCAGTAGTATGAACCAATGTATCCCTTGAAATGTGCACAATTCTTTTTGCTGGCTTTCCGATTGAGTAGTTCTTTGGATAAAGAACCAGCTAATTTTGAACTCCAGACAATATATATCTTCTCTATATATACATGGGAGAATTTGATCTTATCTTTCCCCCATCACTTCAATGAAACACAACCCCCCCATCACCACCAGCCTTCCCTTCCCTGACTACTTATATAAACAAGGCTGCTACAAACATGCAAAAATGGAAACCAATGGGTTGGTTTTGGTCAGTCTGTCCTTTTAGAGCTACATGGTCCAAAGATCTCTTCAATCATGTTGCAAGTGGGTAAAAAATCAACAACTTTCACCATTGAAGAGGAATCATCCCATACCAGAGCATCACAGCTTTCTAGTAAAAACACTGAGTCTGACTCTGAACCCTCATTTGATGATAAGTTGCAATCTCCACCACCAGAGCATTGGTTAAGATCTTCTTTTTCTCTGCTTTGTGAATCACCAGCTCCAAACACTGAATCATTATGACCCGAACCCACTGCATCGAATGGCTTCCCATATTGAGGTTTTGAAGTATGATGACTCAGGTTATGTTCTTTGGTAGCATCTTCTGCATTGGGTATAGTAGTATATCTGCTACCAAAGTCACCATCATCACTTCCTTCATCATCATCATTGTCGTCCTCATCATCCTCCCTGTCATCACACTCATCGTCATTCTCACCTTCAAAACCTCCCTGAAGACCTTGATCTGCAAATGAATCAACCAGAGAGTCGTCGTCTTCCTCTTCTCCAACTCCATCAAAACCTCCAGCAGTTGGATGCCATTCATCGTCATCACTGTCAATCTCCAACAAGTTAGATCGATTTTGGATGGCACGCCTCCGAAGCATAAAGACATTAAAGTAGTAGCTGACAATTTCCCTTTTCGTTCGTGTAGGAAAAACCGCGGAGAGCTGCCTCCAAAAATTTTTACCAACTGACTGTGGATTGGAGAAAATAACCTCATGAAAGATTCTTTCTTCTTCTTCAGTCCACCTATATGCCACATCTTCTCCCATCTCGTAGAATCCCAACTCTGCAAAGTTATTTTCACCTAAAACTACCCTAAGTTTATTTCGTGCCTCCTTAACATGCTGTTGCACGCATCGGATGGAACCTTCCTCCAAGCATTCGTAATCCTCTCTTCCTTGTCCAATTTTCTTATCACAAAAACAAGTTTTGTCCAAGTCAGGTAAAGAAATAACAGGGGTCCCCATAAGAATCTGCTCATGCTTGTCATCAAGAGAATGACTGCAACTCCCTGATTCTTTCTGAATAGGGTCAGGAGACCATACTGGAATATCAGCTTGATGATCAGGTCCAATAGGAATTTGTTTTCTAGGAGAAGAATTCAGCAAAGCTGAATAGGAATCCTCATCTTGAACCACAGTTCGTCTAGGGAGGTTGAAGTATTCTTGATAGACAGGCAAGTACAAGGGTTCAACAGCTCCAACATCTTCCTCACATTTGCTGCTGGTAACCCATGATAAAGGTGCACTTGTCTCCAAATCCTTGACAGCAAAATCCAAGGCATTTTCAATCTCGTCATCTCTGAAAATCTTGCAGATTTGAGATTTATCAAAACCATCTTCTCCTCCGCCTACAGTACCATATCAATATGATAAGCAACAACGGGAACTAGTTTTGTAAAAGTAAGCCATTGCTCTCCATTGAAAAATGCTAACTAATTCCTAAGAAATTTCAATTCTGTACCTTTATGCTTTAAAATTTATTCAACCAATACTTTGTTTACCATGAAGGTGTGCTATACTTAAACATAATGAAACTTCTACAAGAATAAAATTCATCTTTGGATATAATTACAAATACAAACAAGCACCAAAAGTATCTTGGCAGAGTTATCAATTGATATGCAAACTCCGACCCCCAAATTAGTTACACACATTTGTCAAATAAATCCTCCTACCTTTACCACCATTAGGCTGTGAGACATCATGGGAAGAAAGAGGCCCAATAAAAGTAGTCCTCTTATCATCAGAAACAAGTTGTTTTGCTTGCTTAAAAGAAGCCTCTTCAAACTCCACCTCAAGAGGTCTCTTGATTCCCATCTTACTGAGAGATAAAAAAATAAAATAAAAGATTTTACTCCTTCAATTTCAAAGAATGCCCTCCAACTAGTAAAAAACAATGGTACAGAGTAGTCATGTAAAAGTTACAGTAAATATGCAGAAGTATGCCAATTATTGCAGTGAAGTGGACATTCTGACTCAAACACCAATCACAAAGTTAAAAAGGAGGAACCCTTAAGATCAACAGTTATTCACAAACACTTGCATTCTAAAGAAGGCTTGATCCCATGACCCCATGTACTGGTATGAAGTGAAAGGCAAACTTACTCGCCATTACCAACAAATGTAGGACATGTACTTAGTTTAAATTGTGGAATGGAAACAAAAACTATGTAGTACAGCAAAGTCAAAAGACATTCCAAGATAGATTCTACAAGAGAACTATGTTGAGTAAAGTTTGCAATTAGATGTTTTCTTTCTTCCCCAAATTTAGCTCCAAAATCAAACGTATACAAAGATATAAATATTATTAATACATGGGAAAATATTTAAGGAAGTAATTAATACTAATATAAATATTTAGTGAAGTTTATATCACGAATTCACTTTTAAATGACCCAACAAATACAAATACAAATATGTAAAATTCGAGGAAATATATTTTTGATATTACAAATTTGCCCCTATAAAATTCGACTTCTGAAAAAAATCCCCAATTTCCCAAAAACCCTAACCCGAGCTCAAATGCTATCGGGGGAAAAAATCTACAAGAAAGGCATGAATAATGAGTTGTAAACGCCTTAATAATACGATTCAAGAACAGAGATAACAATTACCTAAAACAATTTAGAGATTCAACAACTCCAAGAATCGGAAACTTGCCCGAAACCCTAGATTCAAAATCGACGGCAAGGATTTCAATTATATGGACTTTGAATAGAGGGGAATTGGATGAAATCAAAAGAACACAATAGAAATTCTCCCAATCAACCGAATCGATGTTCCGATGACGGAGATCTTAAAAATCAAAAACGCAAAATTAGGGTTTGTAAAATTTTCGAAAACGTTTGCAAAAATAGGATCAATCGAGAGAGAATAATAAATTCAATCTAGAACAAGTATGAATTGAAGAAGAACAAAGAGAAATCGACATGAATTTGGGATCTGATCAGTGAGGCGAATGGAATGGAATGAATCGAATGATTTTGAGGGTAAAATAAATTGATGACATACAGTACGCGATTTTTGTAGACGACGAAGGATCCGATACGATAACCCGGAATCATTATCTAAGCACGTGAATCCTTCGTAGACCCGACCCGGTTTACAAATAGATTTATGTTAGAAACTCCCTCTATGATCTGAAACGTGATGAAATTCTCTTATTAGTTTTGACGCGATTTTTCTTTTGTTTTATAATTTTAATTAATTTAATTTTTTTTAATTTGTTGGTCGTTTTATTTTAATTTGGAATATATATCCAACGTATTGTAAAATTATAAAAACAAGATGAAAAGTAAATGACATATATATATATATAAAGAATAGAGAGAATATTATTATGAATTTTTTTTTTTTTTAGGGTTGGTTATATCTACAAAATGACAAAAAATTCTCTATTTATAGGGCTGAATAAAAGATAAAGATAAGCATTAAAGGTGACACTTGTCACCCGGTATTAAGTGTTAAGTGACACTTATCACCAAAGTAAGTGATACGTGTGAGATAGATATCAGGTGATATTATTACATTTCATTAAGTACGTAATTATGTCGATATTAAAAGATAATAACGATTATACTATGAACATTTACTAATTGATAGAATAATATACACATGTGTTTTATATATGCCTTATCTTAATCTCATAAGACCTAGTATGTCAGATTACTAAGAACAATAAAAATTGAATTGCGGAAGCGTACCTGATTTAATCATGTGTCACTAACATATTCTTTAAGAATCTTAGAAGACGCAATCTCCGTAACCTGTCAAAATAGATCATGGTCTTCCAAGAGATCTATCGGTGTTAGGGTTCTGTTCTATTGACGGGATATAAAATAGACACACTCAATTAATTCTTGGGGACCATAACCAATATATATATATAATAATAATAATAATCTAGTTAACCCATCATAGTCTAGGGAATATGGTATCTACATATGTGAGCTCATACTTATTGTTGATACATATTAGCCCAATAAATTTTATTAGATCACTTTAATAGGGCTTAATAAAATATGATAGCATTCAATACATAATTGACACATGAACCCACATGATTTATTAAAATAAATCCAACAATCTCCCACTTGAGCTTAATGTGTCTAAACAATTATGTATCGTTAATCTTTATGAGTACTCAATCTTTTGCTATTATTACTGTATGCATCCTTAACCAATCCGGTCCATCAATTATATTAACATAGAACCAAAGGAGCATTGATCACGAAATCGTAACTAAACCCAACAATGATCACGTACATTAACACAACTGAATGACATGGATCAAGTATAGTATGTAGCATGAAAATTACATGCAATGTGATCTCCACATGCCAATTTTCAACTGGTCTCTTCCTTATTCTTTAATTAGATCATACTGAATATGAATAGAGTGTAACTTAATACTTTAATACTGTAGTAACAAATACCAAATATGTAATGCATGTTTATAGATGTACTACAAACTCCCACTGAACTAATATATCATATCAATAAATCATATAACACCCATACAAATAACATATTCGACCTTGGTGGTAAGACTTTAATTAATGGATCCACACTCATAGAGTTTGTCTCAATATGTTCTATAAACATCAAACTACTCTAAAATTATATTAGAATATAGCAAAAACTTTAATGGTCTTTAAACATCATCCAAAATTCTCAATTTAGTGACAAATTTCTTAGCTATATTTCATGAATGGATGCCTGATAATAAATTTGTAACTATCTTAGCATATCGTGAAATCAAAATCAGAATACCTAATGATCTCCCACTGATCTGATCACACGTGTACGTGAGTATCTGATTTTGTTTTCTTAAAATATCACATAAACTTTTAAGTTTATGAATCTCTTACATATCCGTCAAATACTTTAATAATGTACACAATATCTAAATGCATACACAAGTATGTACATAAAACTTTATAATATGAAGTATAATAAATCATTTAAATTTCTTTAGTTTCAAATAAATCATTTTGTTGGGGCATTCATTGAGATACATTTATCTCCCATAGAAACTTGATGTTACCTTGTAATAGTCTTTAAATCTTTAGTACACAATAATTGACAAATAAGTCAACATAATTTATTTAAATAATCAATCTAATAATTCTCCCACTTGGATTTCATTTGTCACCAAATAATTGTGTATGGTAAATTCTTTAAACTTAATACCCCAAATCTTTTGAAATTGCATATTCTATTACCATAAAACTTATGCAATTTGAATACTCCCACTTTTTTCAATTTCTCTTACTTAGAGAAACTAAAATCTGTACTAAATAAGTGGTTTATCAATCTGAATAGCAAGATTAAAATTTATGCAATTATGAAATATGAAAATATTTCTTTCCAAATCTTTAAATAATTTGTACCATTTAGTACAACCATAAAATTAAAATTGGAGCAATAAAATTATTAACTAAACAGAACAAAAGAAAAATTTTAAAATAAAATTAAGCTCACAATACTTATCCAAATAAAATTGACCAAGGTAATTCAAATTCAAAAATGGTAAAACCCATCATATTATACCTTATATTATAAATTAATTAATTTACACAAAAAAACTACTTTGGCAACATTTAAGCTCCAAATATATGTAACTTAATTGAATTCATTAATATATATCACGAAAGACAATCCAAATATATATATATAAGGAATCCTTATTAATTCTACCATAATTCACTTGAGTTCCATATCCATACTTTCTCACAATTTATTTATTCCAAAATAAAACTCAAATATCAGTAGAATTAAGATATCTTTATGCATCATAGATCAAGAATCAAGGTGCGAAAAGATATTAATTATGTATTTAAAGCTATTATATTTAATAATATATTATATGTGAGAAATGAGTGAATACCTTATTATTTCAAATGAACATGGATTATTTATTAATACGAGGTATTTTAAAATTGTATATAAATATAAATTTCATCTTTTATACTCAACTAAATTTAAAAAAAAATACTATTTCTTGCATTTATTAAATAAGAATTTTCTTATTCAAAGAAAAAAAAATTGTTATGGAATATTATATAAAGTAAAATAAATAAATATTCACCCAAAAAAAGTAAAATTATTAAAAAATAAAAATTTTTGGTGTCACCAGTACGAGGATTCTGTTCCATATATATATATATATATATATATATAAGCAAGTTTAGTCAAAGGGAAGTCAAAGTAATCCGTGGTTCTTGGCGGCCCTAGAAACGACGACGTTTTCCATATTTTCCATCTTCAAGCTCTATAATAAACTCTTCTATTACACTCTACTTTTGACTTTAAAATGTATTTTTTATTATTAATTTTAATAATTTGTAATAATTTTTCTTGTCATTTTAACTTATTTTTCAAGAAATGACAATATCACAAATAATAATTTTATTTTAATTATTCAAAAAATTCAAGTTCTAAGTTCAACTTCATAAATGCAACAAACAGCAACTAAACAGAACATTTCTTTTAAAAACAAAAAAGCTAAAAAAAAAAAGGAGAAAAAAAAAAAGAGAGGAAAGAATCCTAAGCCACAGCAGGCATATCTTTCAGCCATGGATCCAAAGGTTTGCCAATAGCATAAACAATAAAACCAATCTGTCTTAACTTCTCTGTATCCACAACATTTCTTCCATCAAAAACAAATGCAGGTTTTTCCATATGATAAAAAATCCTCTGAAAATCAAGATCTTTAAATGCATCCCATTCAGTCAGTATGCACATTCCATGTGCACCTTTTGTGGCATCATAAGGATCCCATACCACACTCAGTTGTTTCATAGCAGTAGGACTGACCGGTTTAAGTAGAATCGGATTATCCCAACTGTACTTGTGCATAGTAAGATCCTTCTGAATCTGAGTTTCCGGTACTTGTGGATCATAAATACAAACACGAGCTTTGTCTTGTAACAGACCTCTACATACATCAATGGCCGGAGTTTCCCTAGTATCTCCTGTATCTTTCTTGAAAGAAAATCCCAGAATGGCAATTTTCTTTCCTGATATGGTATTGAACATGGAAGCTACAACTCTGTTCACAAATCTTTCCTTTTGGTAGTCATTGATTTTGATCACTTGTTTCCAGTAATTAGCTACTTCAGGAAGGCCATTACATTCACAAATGTACACTAAGTTTAGTATGTCTTTTTGGAAACAAGAACCACCAAATCCGACACTGGCATTCAGAAATTTTGAACCAATTCTTGTGTCTTTACCTATAGCATAGGACACTTGGCTTACATTTGCACCAGTGGCTTCACAAAGTGCAGACATTGCATTAACTGATGAAATCCTCTGTGCCAAGAATGCATTAGCAGCTAGCTTGGACAACTCTGCTGACCATAGATTGGTACAGATGATTCGATCTTCGGGTACCCAATGAGCATAAACATCTTTAAGTACTTGGATTGCTTTAAGTCCTCCTGGCGTTTCTCGACCACCTATAAGTACACGGTCAGGATTGAAAAGATCGTTTATAGCAGTTCCTTCTGCAAGAAACTCGGGGTTAGAGAGGATTTGATACTCAATGCCCTTGTTAACACTGTTGTGAGTAAGAATCTTTTCTATTGCTTCAGCTGTTTTTACAGGAACAGTCGATTTCTCAACAACGATCTTCGGGGACTTAGATACATCAGCAATTAGACGCGCTGCACTTTCCCAGTATGTTAGATCAGCTGCTTTTCCAGCTCCAAGACCTTGAGTTTTTGTTGGGGTATTAACAGAAACAAACACAATATCAGCTTCTGAAACGTACTTCTCTATCTCGGTACTGAAGAACAGATTCTTTCCTCTGCATTGCTTCACTACTTTATCCAGCCCCGGCTCGTAGATTGGGAGCTGATCAGTGTTCCAAGCAGAAATTCTTGGTGTAGAGATGTCAACTACTGCCACTTCAATAGAAGGGCACTTGAAAGCAATCACTGCCATTGTTGGCCCTCCTACATACCCAGCTCCAATGCAGCAAATTTTCACCATGGTTAATCAAAATCTTAAATCTTGAATGGCCTGAAACAAACAAGCATGTTCAAATCAAGAAAAAAAGATTACAGTTGTGCAGAATAGAGATTAGATCAGAATCAAATGATCATCAGATCTATAGATGAACTAGAATTCATTCCATTTCTTTTCTATAAGATGAATGTAAGTGCAGGCATCAGGAAAACATCTGCCCATCTGATGATCCCCCAATAATCCCAAATCCCAAAAGCAGTGATTTTTAAGAGAAAAATTCGAAATAATTAACTCAAATTAGCAATATCGTACTTTTTCATGCAAAAAATTACCCCAGCAGCATTTCATAAATGCCCACTTAATTCAAACAATTAACAATTACCAGAATCCAAGTTCCTGCACAGAAGAAAGTGAGGATTTAACTGTTTTTTTTTTTTTTTTTGGTATTTTGCAAGAAGAGAAGATCACTTTTCAGCTAGATGTAAGAAAAAGATCCCACAAATGTAATGGTAAAAGGAAAAAAAACAAGCTCTCTTCTTTCTTTTCTTCCAGGAAACAAGGATCAAATCAAAGTTTCAACCTTTAATTCTCCAATAAAAGAGGAAGAAATAGAGAGATGGAAACTGGAGAGGATTTCTAGTGCAAATTTCCTGAACCATTTTTTTTTATTATTTTTTTGCTAATTTAGGAGAGAACTTTTCACAGTTGAAAAAAAAAAAAGAGAACTTTCCAACTTCACAGTTTATTTTAGTTGCTAATATACTTTTTTTTTAAGGAATTGCAAAAAATGATTCCGCATAAATAAAGATAATTTTGAAATTGTTATTTTATGAAGTGCCACTTTGTCTGAATTATTTATTTAATTAATTTGTTTTAATTTGATGAAATTTATTTAAAATGGTCAAAATCGATAAATTTTAGATATAACGTTAATAAAGAAACTAAGAAAAATAATAATAATAATAATAAGGTACGGTGTTAATATAAATTGATCTAAAACCAAAGAAAGACTTTCCTTGGACCTCCAAAAATGGCAGATTCTAGTCGACTCAGTTCCAACTCCCAATCCACCGGTAAACGCCACGAACAAAATGAACAACCTTCCGAAACACCACCTCCGTCCGCCGTATTCCACCACCACCACTCTCACAACACTTGCATAAATTGCGGTGGTCCAACTTCATACCCTTCCCCTCCGCCGCCTGACTGTAATCTAACCTACATCCCCATCCGCATCCCGGCTGTTAATCTTCCTCCTAACCCTACCAACACTAAAGAAGTCATAATGCGTACTCCGGTTCCGCATCGTCAAGAGGTGGTTCCTCTAACCGCTCCTTACGAATTCCAAGTTCCGACTAAGCGAATCAACAATCAAAACGACATCGAACGGTTCCACTCATCTCCGACTTGCGCTAACTTTCTAGGATTCGTGGTTTCTCTCTCTGAGTCCATCAAATCTCACATGCTCTCTGATCCATGCCATGTGTCCCCTGCTGTTTCCACCATCCTTCATGTTATCGAGAAATTGATCTCTTTTGTTGATGAAATTCCGCCGGTGCCACAGCCCGGCCGTTACGGAAACATAGCTTATCGCACTTGGCACGAACGGATGAGTTCCGATGCTGAGTCGTTTATGCAAATGATTCTTCCTTCTAATCTCTTGGACGCTACTGTTGAGTTAGTCCCCTATTTCACAGATAGCTTTGGCAATTCTAGCCGCATTGACTATGGTAATTATATGGTTATATATATTAGTATTTCCCCTATGTTTGTATGTATATTTTTTGTTCTGCATCGAAGCAATAGATGAAATGATTATATTACGATCTTAGAATGGTAGGGAAAGGGACGGGTAAGGAACAAAGAAACCTTTGCTACATTTGAAATTTCTTTCTTTCTTCAAATTTTTGCATTGCTTTTTATCTAAGTTGCATTGTCTCTGTGCCTTTAATCACTAGCTGGTTGATTCAAACTTTTTCTAACTTGGCTATGTTACTGTATTTTTGGAGGAAAAACTGGCCTACTAGACAATTTGAATACAACTTAGGTGTATTCTTGACACCACAAACAACTGTGACTAGTAAAGCTGCTATTTGGTATCTTAAACATTTTGCTACCTAATTGAGTCCAGTCTAGTACTTGGCATATGCTTCTTTAAACATTTTGCTACTTAATAGCTTCTTCATTCTTTCATATTTGTGTTATTTTCATGTCGATCTTATTTTTATTTGATAGGTACTGGGCATGAAACCAACTTTGCAGCATGGTTGTATTGTTTAGCAAGATTGGAAGTTGTGAAAGAAGAGGATTATCAAGCTCTAGTGTCCAGGGTTTTTGTAAAGTACTTGGATTTGATGAGGAAATTGCAATTAACATATTCTTTAGAGCCTGCAGGATCCCATGGGGTGTGGGGGCTTGATGACTATCACTTTATGCCTTTCATTTTTGGATCTTCACAGCTGATTGATCACAAGTATATGAAGCCAAGGTCAATTCATAATGAAGACATTTTGGAAAATTTTTCAACTGAATATTTGTACCTGTCATGTATTGCATTTATCAAGAAGGTTAAAAAAGGGCCGTTTGCTGAGCATTCACCCATGCTGGATGATATCAGTGGTGTACCCAGTTGGAATAAAGTCAACAGCGGGCTGCTAAAGATGTATAAAGTTGAAGTTCTGCAAAAGGTCCCGATCATGCAGCATTTTCTGTTTGGCTCTATTATCAAATGGTATTAAATATTTTGTATTTGGTTTCTTATCTTTTGCATGCAATGATGACTATTTAAACTACCAATTCCCTTCCAACTGAAAATCATTTTCTTTATTTGATAGTGTGGCCTAGCAGCCAAACTTTTCTTTTGTTCTAAAGTAGATTTATGCCTTTAACTAGTCTCCTTTAAATCAAAAATGAAATATGTTGAAATAGAATTTGAAAAGATACTCTTCCTTGGTGATATTTTCTGTCCAAGCTGAAAGAGAGAAAGCATGAGCATAATTTGCAACAGGAAAGGAAGAGGAATTTTTTATTAAGTGTCTTTGTTGAGAAAAGAGAGTTCTTGAATTTTCATCTACTTTTTCCTGTTTTTAGAAAACAGGAAGAGTTGGCCTGTGATGTTACTCTCCAAATTTTGTGTTACAACTTGTTTTAGTATGTGCAAGTAGCAATTAAATGAGGTACTTAATCCTAACACATGGTGTTCATTTGCTTTCTGTTTAATTTGTTTGTCCCAATATTCCATGATATCTCCATGGTACAATTTCTCTAGCATAGGTTTTATAGTTATGTTATTTTTGTTCAAAGCTTGAACATTTCTGTTTATGCTGGGCTTGCACTCTCTGACTTCATTACTTTTCTGCAGTTGCGGGAAAAAAAAAAAAACTGAAAAGTATTTACAAATATGAAATTGTCCAACTGAGTAAAACAGGTTGAACAGAACAGTAGACTTGACTATATGTAAATATAGTGACGTACCCATATGCAACACTATAAGAAATTCATCATGAAAAGCTTCCCACATAAGGGTTCTTTGTATCTACTGTGAAATTGTACTTTTGTTGGTACTGCTGCTCTTATGAGTACCAGTTCTGGTGTTCACTTGATTGACAAAATAGTAACTTTGGCATTGGTAATTTTATGTTTCCAGATAATATGACAAGTTATTCATTTGGTCTAACTATTCGCTAGTTGATTTACTTTGACGATTAGCTCTGGCATGCATTAATCACTTCTCAAATGTCTTTCCTGAAAATATTGGCATGAACACAATCCTCATTATGCCTCTTGTTTTACAGGGAATGATCCAGATATCTCATTTCACGCAAAATTTGAATGGAGGTCTTTCAGAATTTCAACATCTTGGGAGTAGGTTATGGAAGCATAAAAGAGAATTTTGGAAGATACTATATCTTGCTATCATAATATGCTAGATGGATCTGTATCATGTGAGCTTCCTTTTTGGGTACATATGGCATTTTTATCATCTAGATTAGCTGTTATATTACCTATGGTTGTTGCGTTCTCTCGTAGCATAATCTGCTATTTTGATCATATAGTAATCAGTATTGCTCATTCTAGAGTGTATGGGAAAGAAATAAGAAATAAATGTGTTTGCTTATAAGGCTGTTCAGGTTAGTTTTTAAAATTATTATTATTATTATTATTATTTTAAATTAAAAAAAGAAAATCAATGTTTTTAACCTTTGCCAAACGCTCGAACATTTACAAAATTTCACTTAGGACAATGAAATGCACCATCAAGCTAAAGAAGTTATATATATTTTTCATGGTTCAATAGGCACAATATAATCATTACATCAATAGATTCTTGTACACAAATTTAAGCATCCACATGCATTGACATTTAGCCTTGCATGATATTTGCTTCTGTGATTGAAACCCTGTTTCCTCAACCTCATTGCATGCAGTTTTAAGGAGAAGCCAAGAAATTCTTGAACCATTTAACTGAGTCCTTTGGGTACCTCTTTTGATTGTCTTTGTAATCAACATAATATAGACCAAACCTGGAAGTATATCCAGCTCCCCATTCCCAATTATCCAGCAGAGACCATACAAAATATCCTCCTACATTGCATCCATCTTCCCTGTATCCAAAACAAAGACGGAATTCTCATCATCCATCAAAAACTTATTTTTGGGATTTGTTAACCTACCAGTTAATGATTGACAACAATACTTACCTGATAGATGCTAACAGGTTTGTGAGATAGTCATTGTGATATTTGATCCTTTTCTCATCCTTTAGAGCATGATCAATCGACCCAAATAGGTTGTTCGGATCATCCATCCCTACAACCAATTAGCAAAGAAGAAAACTTAGGCTGTGTGTGATATAAGATGAATGTTAGTCAGTCTTTCTTTCTATCTTCTTTCCACCAGAAATTACCATTTTCAGTGATGATGACTAGCGGATTCCCATACTTCTGCTTGATGTAATTCATCAACTTCCTCATCCCTTGAGGAACTATGTATAACCATATTGAATTTGCCTAATCCAAAAACTCAACAGAATGAGTTTGAATGAATTTGAAATATCTGCAAATTTGAAAAACTTTCTGCAGTCTGCTATTTGTTTACCTTGTCACCTATGGGTTTGAGATTGGTGAAACTAAGTGCTGCAATGGTAACAGAAAAAAAAAAAAAGGTTAAGAAAGTTGAAAGCAGAATCTGAGAGATGATTTGGGTTTTATGAGAGAGAAAGAGAGAGCGTGTACGTAGAGTAGTAGCCCCCATATCTGCCGTGGTGTCGTTGAGGAGAACACCTATTATGTTGGTGCTATTGTGCTTAGCGTACCATGTTGTGTAGTGATTTATTCCAATAAAATCGAAAGATCCCTTAACCGCCAGTGACTCTGCCGGAGAAAACTTGGGTAACCTGCTTCCTACTCTGGTTCTCATTGAGTTTGGATATTCTCCTGTAATTAGAGGCTCTAGAAACCTGCACCACCCCCAAAAAAAGTAAAGGAATTTTTCCCTTCTCTTCTATGAGCCAATGATATAACAGCACAGGATATTTATTTAGTTACCAGCCCAAATTAAAATCCATTGCTCTTTCTGTTGCTGCCAAGTCTTCTGAAGAGTTTGAAGCTGATTCATACCAGAAAGTGTCCAATGATATTCCAATTGATCCTTTTTGTTGTGGCTGACAAAAACAAAACTGATTATTCCCATTTTTGTGTCCATTTCTAATTGACTAAAAATGGTTCTTTTCTTTTACCTTGTACTTCTTCTTGTAAATATTAGCCACAGCAGCATGAGCAAGGAGGACATTGTGTCCAACTATGTAAGGCTCAGTTGCAGAGTTCCCACCCCTACAGAATGCACGAAGAAGGTTTGAGCATCGCCCTGGAGCCTGAAGACCAACGTCGTAGCCTTGTACAGAGAACGTGTGTGGCTCGTTGAATGTGATCCAATGCTTCACCCGATCACCAAATTTCTGAAAACATGTCTCAGCATATGTTGCAAAGTCATTTCTGCAAAATAAAACACAACAATTTTAACCATTTGTCAAAAGAAAAAAGAAAAGGTTTCTCCTTTGAGATAAGATGAAGTTTGTATCAATTTCACTTACATAATTTGGGAACTGAGCCATCCATGATATTTATCATCCAAAGCTTGTGGTAGATCCCAATGGTAAAGTGTCACATATGGTTGAATTCCTGCAGAATCATACACACTCCAGAGATTCAGTTCAGGTAAAGAATACATACTCACATACATATACATATATATATATATTATATACCATTGGCAACTAAAGCATTGATAAATTTGTTGTAGTGATCAACTCCTGCCTGATTCAGTTTTCCAGTTCCATCTGATAAAAGAATGGAAAAAATAGGTAAGCTGTTTCTGATTCAAGTTTTTCTGAGCAAGAGTTAGACTTTTTAAGTGCAACTTGTGGAGGTTTACTTACTTGGGTAGAGTCTTGACCAAGCTATTGAAAACCTGTAAGCATCCATTCCCATGTCCTTCATGAGTTTTATGTCTTCCTGTTTCAAGAAAACTTCTTGTTTCAGGAACCAAAGAAACATAATACAAATAATCCCAGTTCTTGAAACAAGAACTCTTACATTATACCGATGATATTGATCAACTGCTACATCTGCATTGCTGAAATCAATTACTTTCCCTGCAACAAACAGAGATCCCAAAAAAATAAGTCTTGATTCAAGGTCACATAAAAAAATTTCTGAATGTTATAGCTTAGGATGAAACAGAAAAATATTACCAAAAGAATGTGCAAATTTGTCCCAGACAGTAGCACCCCTTCCATCTTCCTTAACAGCTCCTTCATACTATAAACACCATAGATTCAATAAGGTACAAAATTCCAAAAAAAAAATGGAATAATTAATAATTGACATTGAAGGAAATGGATTTGTAGTCTGCACAATTATTAGACTTTTTATCTCTCTTTAGTTTGGATGATACTCAATAAATGTCGCAAAATTTAATTATTTTGTCCAATCATAACAAATTTATATATTGGTTTTGATTGCTTATTGATGAAAAGCAACAAATCATATAAGACACAGACATGAACTACATTCCAAAAAGGAAATGACATGAAAAAGATTATTATAAGAAAAAATGATTTTTTTTTCCTCAAAGAGTTTGAATTATTATAAGAAAGAAGAACTGAGGTGTGAATGCTATCTAAGAAAAAGATATTGCAAGTGTGAATCGAATTGGGCTATAGATTCTATTGATTACAGTAAAAAGAAAAGAAAAGAAAAATGGCTTCACACAATCAAGAATCAATCTTTAAGAAAAAAAAAAAAAAAAAGCTTTGCCCTTTAAAGGGTTCACTTTAAACATGGAATAAAGATGATTCATTTATGAAGTTATATTCCCAATGCATTTTTATCCTACTAAATTCTTTGTAAAAAAAAAAAAATTCTGGGTAGAACAAATCGAAACAATTTCATGTTTCTTTTTGTTAATTTTAAGGTTCAAGAAGAAGAAGAAGAAGAAGAAGAAGAAAAGGGGGGTAAACCTGATAAGCAGAAGAAGCAGTACCAAACACAAAACCTTTGGGGAAATTTCCTCTGTTAATAACAGCAGCAGCAGCAGCAGAAAATGTCTGCAATTCTACATGAACAAACAGATAAAGTAAAACAATGTATACCCCTTTCAGTATCAGCATTCCTAAAGATTTAATGCCAAAGATTCAATTTTTATTTCTTTAGGGAGGACAAAAAAATCTTAGGTGGTCTATAGGGAGGACAAAAAAATCTTGGGTGGTCTAATAGCAGTTACCAAGAATCACATTTATGTATGTATATATATATATATAAAGGGGGAGTGGGGGATGGCGGGGTGGGGGGTGGGGGATGCATGGAAGAAAAGAAATGGGATAAAGGCAGAAATGCAAAACGCGGGGTGATGTTGATCGGTAGTTGAGTGAAGCAAACCATGGTGGTGGTGGGATGGGTTGGGTTGGCTATGTTTGTGGATTAAGGTTCATACGTGATCTTATATATATATATATATATATATATATATATATGGTTGTCAACTTTCGAAAGAACTATGTAGAAATATGCCAAAAACTTTTTCTCTCCATTGTTGTTTCGACGTGTTTCTTTACCACTGCTACTACTTTATAGCAGTATTTGACATTTTTGTTGGTTTGTTTCACACACGGATTTTTGCCGACGATTTTCTTGGGAAATTCTTGTAAAAGAAAAAAGGGGGGGGGGGGTGTTTGAGTGAGAAAGTCTCCCAATATTCTTATGTAATAATACAAACATTTTCAAATTATATATATAAATAAATTAAATTACAATATTATTTTAATGTAAGGAAAATAATATTATAGTAATTTATTCTGCCAAACAAACTTCCTTTGATATATTTTGTGATAAAGAAAAAAACAAAACATATTAAAATTATTTGTTTTTGCCTTTTTTTTTTTTTTTTGAGATGGTGTGTACGCAATCAATTGTCCAAAAAAAAAAAAACAGTCGCACAAAGAAAATAATAATAATAATAATAATAATTGGGCCAACGCGGGATTCCGACAGCGCATCCCATTTTCCCCTCCATGATTGGCGGCGGCGCCGGGAAAGAAATGCTTCGCAGGCCATTACGACCACGTTTTTACATTAAAGAAATTGAAGTCAAACATTTTAAAACAAAAAATTAATTTTTATTTCCCAGTCACGTTTAAAAATTATAACCATATATATATATATATATATATATATATATATATATATACACTTGATAAGCTCGTGTTACAATTATAGGTTTGATAACATACCTGATCAATTGTCATGATCCGAGCGAACATACGACATGAACGACATAATTATGGGTTTGATAGTACTCACAATCAACTACTTCGAGTCTGGTATATAATCTGAACCCGCAAGCCCATGTCGTAATTATGGGTCTGACAACATATCTTGGGTTGTAACTATAAGCCTGACAATATATTCCGACCAATTGTCACTATTCGAGCCGGACATACGACCTGAATCCGCAAACCCGCAGATCCGTGTCGCAACTATGGGTTTGAAAACTATGAGTATGACAATATCCCAACTAATTGTCACGATCCGGGTTAGACATACGACCTGAATCTACAGACCCGTATCGTAACTATGGGTCTGACAGCACCTACAATCAACTACTCTGAGTTAGGCATACGACCTGGACCTAAACCCACCGGACATACGACTTGAACTCGCAGACCCATATCGCAACTATGAGTCTAACAGCACTCACCTCACAATCCTCGGGCATACTAACCCGAGTGTGTCGCAACTACCTGACTCTAGACGGTCGGGCATAAGACGTGAACCCGAGGCCTGTGTCGCAACTATGAGCCTGACAACATACTCTGGATTGTAACTATGAGCCTGACAGCATACATGGGTTGCAATTAGGAGTCTGACAGTATACTTGGATTGTAACTATGAGTCTCACAATATTCACAATCAATTATTTAGTATTGTGTTTACTATACTAAAAGGATATTCCGAATGAATACTTAGACCCATTTTTTATATACTATTATCTATTCACTTCACTTTTGGATGAGACAAAATATCACATAAATTCAGAAATCATATGAAAATTGAAATTTATCAAGAATTGATTTTTACATAGTTTATGAAAAAAGACAAAGAAAAAAGGGACTATTTTCTTTTGCCAGATGATGACATGAGGATAGCAACAGCAACAATAAACATACAGAGCATACTAAAGAGGAATATATATGTTCTTGTTGATGATTTTCTGTACTCTCCAAACAAAAGAACTGCCCAGAAAGTACTCACTAAAGGAAGTGCTTGAACCGCATCTGCTGCAGCATATCCAGCAGCTTGTCCACCCATAAATTGCAGTCCATTACCAAAACCACACAAAAGTCCAGCCAAAAGTGCCCAACCTCTGCCATTCCAGTCTGATACATAAGCTTTGAACGAAGATTTCGGAAGGTTTAAGATTGGATAGTAAAGGAAACTTATGTTTAAGCCAAGTGCAATAACAAAGCAAGAAACTGAGAAGTAAAAGAATGCTGTGTAAACAGTTATGTGTGAAACTCCGGGTTTTAGTGTGTGCCATTGATCATTTGTGGCCAAATTGAATGCTGGAGAGAATAGAGAAAAACACAATCCAGCAAAGAATGTTATGGATAAACCAATCAGTGTGCTCCTTCCGAATACCTGTTATAATCAAGAAAATCAAATGATCGCGCGATGAAACTGTATATAGAGAACTATTCATTTGAGAATTTAACTGACCTTAATGGACCTTCTATTCTCTAGGTCTATAAGAAAATCTGCTGTCCCAAATTTGGCCTTTTTCTTGATGCCATTTTCCATTTCGATATCCATAGATCCTAAAGAAGTAGTAAAAGAAAGATCGAATTTTTGCCATATTTCTAGTGGAATAGTAACACAGCATGTAGCAGAATCAACTTTCTCAGGCTGGCTTACCTGCATTTTGATATGTTTGCATAGTCATTGAAGGAGACATGGACCTGTAAAAGTTTAGTTTTTGTCAGCATTAAGGTATATATATATGTATATATGTATATGATAGAAGGGTTGATTACTCTGGTTTATCTGTGTAACCATCTGAGAAATTACTTAATTTGATTCTGTTGTCTGCTGCATTGGATGCATGAACAACTGCTCCTAAACAAGCAGCAAGCAAGAAACACGCCACGCCAGGGAAAAGGATCTCGGCTTTGTTTATTTTGTTATCAAGGAAGTAATTCACTGTTGTACCTGTTTGCAACAAGAACAAAGATTTGCAGGTTTTTGATTCTCTAAACAATCAAAACAGAATGCTCGAATAAATAAGAACAAAAAGTACCAATCACAACAGTTATGCTTGCAGTGATCACTTCAGTGACTGATAAACCAACAAATGCCCAAGCATATTGTGTTGCTAGGTTCCCAAGGCTGAGAACCACCCCACCAGCCATGGCAAACATAACACTAGGCCAATTATCCTGCACCATTGGATGATGATTATGATGAACAAAACGAGAAACGTTTCTTCAAAGACAAGCACAGAAAACACACACACCTGGTGTAATTGAACAAGAAAATTAGGCTTTTGGAATGTGCTAGTTCCAATCTGGCCGAAGGTCAAAGCAATGATGACAGCAGCCAAGAGATTTGTTATGGTATAATCAAGGTAACTATGCTGAGGAAGACGGCCACGCCTTTCTAAGAGAGTCAAAACAGCAGGCCATGTCCCCAAGAAAAGAAGTGCAAGAAGCATACATATTATTGCTCCTCCTTTGCTCTCTACCAAATACATCTTTCTAGTTTCTCTAACCCCTGGATGTATATATATATGTATGTATATGTATGTATCTCAACCTGATGTAGATGATGACAGAGTAATTAGACTAAGCCAACATTACAAAGATCCAAACTTTACTTCAAATCTTAATCACAATGATAATGTAAATCTTTAAAAATCACTGATACAAACAGAGATCTCTTCCCACCACCAGTAAAGAACCACAACAAAGAAATTAACAATGTAATCCACTCAGTCTTGATTTCCCAGTAAAAATTCTGCAAGAAAGAAAGAAAAAAGCAGAAACATACCAACAAAAGAATTAAAAAGTCCAAAACATTTGGAAACCCCACTTCAAGAAATTGATGTCCCAACAAACAAGAAGAATCTTCAAAACAACTACGGCCAGGAATCTTTTCTTACAGTCAGATAGATGCAAAAAAATAGGATAACGTCAAATGCTTAAAAAAGCGTTTGAAAAGGAAGGAGGGGGATAATGGGACAAAGGGGGATCTTGAATTTGGCGGTTTACTGGATTAAAACGGGCAACTTTAATTTTTTTTTTCCCCTTCAAATCTTGAATTGGAAAGTATTTGAAAAGGTCGCGATGATGATTATGATGATGAGGAAGAGGAAGAGGAAGTTGGAATCACATTATAAGATTCCTTGTATAACTGTATCAATAGTTCCACCACCTATAATTCCGCCACATTCTTGATGACGTTTATGCGCTTATCAAAAAAATTAATAAAAATAATATTATATAAAATTACGCATTTATACAATTATCTTTCTTAATATAGAAAGCTCACTAGTCCTACAATTCTAGAGTCATTCCTATAATGGATTGGAATCTACCTTTGCATATTAATGGTTTTGTTATTCATGCTCCAAGAAATAACCTATAATTGTCTATGACAAGCCAATTTCAAGGGAATTTGAGGATCAGAATATGAACCATTTACAATTCTATCAAAAATCCACTTATTAGCAGACTCAGTAAAATGCACACCATCCCAACTAACAGCCATTGATGGATCTTTACATGCTTTCCCAATCAATATTTCCTTCACTTTTCCTCCACAGCCAATATTTACATTATAGTTGTATTTTCCACCATGCCCACAACAAGCCCTTAAAGGGTTCTCAAAACCTGCCAAATATTTTCAATTCCAACACACATAAATGAAAATCCATCAATATATGTATAAGGACTTTCTATTTTTGGAAAGTTCTTGATTTATGATAAGTTTTGTACCGTGTTTCTTGGCATGGCTAATGAGATCATACTTCAGAGAATAGACATCAACATAAGTGATTGCAGCTTCCGGCAGCTGGGAAACGGCTTGTTTTAGCCGTTTGTTGAAGAATTGAGCCACATTGTTGAAGGGTGATGCACAGCCTACTTTGTCAACTTGTGCAGCTGTGATGAGAAATCTGTCCATGACATAAGGATAACAACCTACTGGACCTGTGTTATGTATCCAGAATGATCTTCCTCCTTGATACCCATATATACCCTACACAAAAACAATAATTTATGTTCGGATATCAATCCAAATCTTACATCCGGAAATAATGTTAGAATTGTTTAATATAATATATAAGAATTTCATTCACTCTATTAGTAGAAAAATAATGTTAGAATTGTTTAATATAATATATAAGAATTTCACCCATTCTATTAGTAGAAAACCTTTTAAAAAGTTGTCAAAAAACAAAACAGTAAAAGCTTAAAGTTTAAAGCATCATTCTTTATGTGGGTAAAAATATCAGCAGAGTTGAATAGTAGACTTGCATATGAAATGTGTTGGCCTGAAGGGGAGGCTACGGATATATGGTTCTTAGTAGTTTAAATTCAAAACGAACAATATCATACTAATGTGAAAGTTAAGTGGTGGCTACATACGGATATATGGTCCTTAGTGGTGTAAATCCAAAACAAACAATATCATGAAAGTTAAGTGGCGACTACGGATATATGATCGTTAGTAGTTTAGATCCCAAACGAATATTATGTAAATCAAGAAATTTAAGTAAAAGTTAAGTAATGTAAATCAACGATATATATATATATATATATATATATATATATATATATATATGCATGTGTAGTGTCCAAAGAAAGTGATGAATCAAATTAACCTTAATCACAGTTTTGAATTGATGTAGTACGTCAGGGACATAGCTTTTAACTTGATCAACCGTCATGTTATGGAAGTATCCAGCGGTTAAATCATTCTGGCCAATATCAAACGTATACAAAGCACGAGAAAAATATTCAGGCTTCGGTAATAACTCTTTGAAGACAGGATTATTCCCTGCAAAAACAAAACATTCTTAATTTATTCAACAACAACAAGTGTCAAATCTTAGTCCTTTTCGTGATAAAGATTAATTTACCTTTGCGAACAATAAACTGAGATCTACTATAGAAATCATTGAATTGATATTGTTGAACGTTCAAAGAAAAAGGACTTGTGCCGCCAACTTCATGGAGAGTTGTGTTTTGAGGTCGAATTGTTGATGCTGCTGTAGCGAAATTGGCTCCGTTTGTGAAGTTGGTTCCCAGTGCATCAAGAAATGCACTAAGATATGGTAGTCCTAAATTCTCAGCTGAAAATAAAATAAAACGGAGTTTATTCTTATATACTATTATATATTTATATACATTTATTTTTATATATAGAATTGAATGTTAAGTTTTTAGAAGGATTGATAATTTTTTTTTTTTGTTTTGAAGAAAAAAGAATGAATTTTTACCAATGAAATCGATAATTAAACGGCCATCACAGTATCTTCCAGCAGGACGATGGAAGAATGTCTCTCCATGAGGAAAACCCGCTTGGCCAAAAGCTGCAGACAGGCCGCCGGTGTCGGAATTCGAGTCACCGAAGTTGAAGACAGCCGGAAAATCACAAGATTTCTGTATCTCTGCAGAACAGCCTTGGGTTAATAAACTCAGTAGTAGAACTGATAAAGAAACAAGGATAACTCCAATTCCTTGGCTATGGAATTCCATTTCAATTCTTGTACTCAAAAGATGAACAGTTTTGGTCGGTTGTAGAGAAAGAAAGAAAAGATGAAACCAGCATTATCTAGAATTCTAGAGAGAAAGATACTGGAATTTTCCCTCTATTTATTGGGTTTCGGGCCGCCAAAAGAGTGAGAGTGGAATTTCGACTTCCATGTTAAATTTCATTAATCTTAAAAACTAAAGGTAATTTATTTTAATTCTTACATAATACTTATAATTAAAATTAAATTTATTAAAATCAATTATTTAGAAACAATCTTATCCAAATTATGTCAGATTCTTTGAACATAAGATTTTCTTTTATAATCAATGAAATCCAAGCAAGTCAAAGTATAATTATTATAAGATTTGTTTTCTCCAAATTGTATGCTTAGATTTAATCAAAATATTCTTTTCATATCTAAATCTTACATTAAAATCCCTTAAAATTTTAAAGTTATCATCTTTATCTAAAAGAACTAAAATTTCAATGTCAAATCTAAATTGTAATAACATAAATTTGATGTAACAATCTCAAGGAGGGAGTAGGTGTTTGTGTGACATCTCTCAAATGGTTTACTTTTACCTTGTGGGAAGTAAAGTAAAATGTATGTCAAATTATTACATACAATATATATATACACATGTATATATAATATAAGCTCGTTGACCAAAAACAGTAGTCGTGCATGATTGCTCCTTGCTGCCCAGGTTACGTATATGATGGTATTTCTTGAGTTCTTGAAATTCAAGTATTTATATGCATAATTTATTAGTCAAAATCAAATCTTTGTTGTCTTGAACGATTCTTGCGACTATTTTTTTTTCATTTTTATTTTTGTCAATTTGCTCATCTTTTTCTGGGCAGTTTCTGTATGGATTTTTATTTTTTATGTTTAATTTGGAAAGACTTTCTCGAAGGTAGACTTCTGTCATTGGTAGTTTACTTTGTCTTTTCTTTACTTCTTGATTGCTATATAAATGTCTGATTTCTTCTGCACTTGCTCTACAATTTCCTGTAACTTCTTTTTCGTTTCTTGTTCATCATTATATATACTACAGTTTCCATGCTCCAAAAACCTCCTTACACAACCACTCTGATTATATGTATGTATATACAGACTAAGACTGGATCAAACAGGGGAAGAAAAGTAAGCAGTTGTTCTTTTGGGAGGGAATTCTAGCAGATTGACTTTATATATATATATATATATATACACAAAACTTTTGGAGGAATTTGAGTAGAAAAATTATGGGAGGACATTTTTCCAAGAGAAGGAAAGTTTCATCTTCTAGGCCTTCTTGGTTTGATCAGAATGGGTATCCAGGATCACCATTAGTACAGCCGGCTTCATATTATACTCCTCAGCATCACTTAGCACCTTCTTCTTCTTCCTCTTACTTCGACTACGGACTCCGAACTCCTCAGCCTCACATGTTGAACAGAAGGTATTCAACAATAGCTGATAACTATTACACTTTGGATCAGGTGAGTTCTTTATTTCAGGAGATATCCCAGAAAAGATAGCAAATGAAATATCAAATTTTGGCTTGATTGGTTCCATTTCTAGGTTACTGCTGCACTGGCTGAAGCTGGATTGGAGTCTTCTAATCTCATTGTTGGCATAGATTTCACAAAAAGCAATGAATGGACAGGTTTTCATGTCTTCCATTTTCTTTCTGACGAATTAGTTCAACATAATGTGGATTCTAATCTTGTCAATGGAAAAAAAAAACCAGGTGCAAGGTCATTCAACCATAGAAGTTTGCATCAGATTTCGAATACCAAGAATCCCTATGAACAGGCAATCTCCATAATTGGGAAAACCTTATCTGCCTTTGATGAGGACAACTTAATCCCTTGTTTTGGATTTGGAGATGGTACTTTGTGCTTCTTTTTTCTTTTCAGTGGAATAAGATGGTCTGAATTTTTGCTTTACCTTATCTTTTTCGACTTCTGCAGCCTCAACACATGATCAAGATGTGTTTAGTTTCTACCCAGATGAAAGATTTTGTAATGGATTCGAACAAGTACTGAGAAGATACAGGGAATTGGTTCCAAAGCTTCGACTTTCAGGACCAACATCTTTTGCACCCATTATTGAAATGGCTATGACAATTGTTGAGGAAAGTGGTGGTCAGTACCATGTTTTGCTCATAATTGCTGATGGACAGGTGAGAGAAAGGAGGGTTCTTTGATTTAGTAAAATGTTAACAAAGTTTCTCAATGTTTGTACACTTAAAATTATTTGTCAGATGAACAATAAAGAGAAAAAGAGGAAATCTTTATGGATTAACCATTTTTCTGTGTTCTTTTAGGTTACAAGAAATCCTGATACTCCCTATGGCAAACTCAGTCCCCAGGAACAGAGGACAGTGGATGCTATTGTACAAGCAAGGTAAGGGAAAAGTAATAAAAAAAAAGCTCATACATATATACATACATATATGTGTGTGTATATATATATATATATATATATATATATATATGTATATATATTCATATGTATGCTGCTGATACAATTGCAGTGGATACCCATTGTCAATCATTCTAGTTGGAGTTGGAGATGGTCCATGGGATATGATGAAGCAGTTTGATGATAATATTCCTGCAAGAGCATTTGATAATTTTCAGGTCAGCTACATTCAATTTAGTCATATCAATGTCTCCTTGAACAACCTGTGGATTTCTTGGCATTTTTTGCTTGACAGTTTGTGAATTTCACGGAGATTATGTCAAAAAATGTGGATTCAATGAGAAAACAGACAGATTTTGCTCTTGGGGCTTTGATGGAAATACCATCTCAATATAAAGCTACAATAGAACTCAATTTATTGGGGTAAAAGATCACAAAACAATATACTCATACAACATATATATATATATATATATTTGGATCACTGTCAAATGTCAAATGTATGATTGAGTTTCAATTAACGTTGTCCAAACAGCCATCAGACAGAGAATGCTCCAGACAGACATCCTATTTCTCCACCTCCTTGTTATGGTTCATCTTCTTCTGGTAGAAGATTCAGGTATCGTTCGGACAGTTTTCAGCAGAGTGTTGTCAATTCTTACTCTGCCATTGAAACTGTTTCCGAAGCAGCACCATCTTCAAGCTCTCTTTATAATGAAAAGGTGAGAGAAATGATCAGAAATACCAGCAATTCTAGTGCACTTTTGTTCATTCTCTTCACCACATATTTCTTCTCATTACATAATTTGACATTGTCATCATCAGATTTGCGGCATTTGTTTCAACAATCCAAAGGATATGGCTTTTGGTTGTGGACACCAGGTAACATAAGATGCTCCCACATCGACTGACTCAATAATTCTTTGCTCAGTTTATATATAAAATCTTTAATCTAATGTTATGGATTATCTTTGATCAGAGTTGCTATAACTGTGGAGTATATCTTGAATCATGTCACATGTGCCGGACACCAATTACAACTAGAATAAAGCTTTACTCCTAGATGCATCCCTTGCTTCTCGACCTCCTCTAGAATTGTTCAAAACATTGTTTCTCCATTTAAGGTAGGCAGAGAGAATCTACAGAACAGAGTACATGAACAAAATCACCTGTTTCACCAGGAACAATGATTGGACATGAGATCATTCTCCAATTGCCATCCCTCTGGTTCTTTAAGATGCTGGTTTGACTCTAAATAGTTACGAATGTTAACAATGGCCTTGGTCAACTTTGGATCCTGTGTTGTTTGTTGTGCACTTATGAACTTCTTATATATGATGGGCAGTAATTTCTTGAACTGATTCTTGTATTTTCTGTGGAGAGCAAATCCTGCTATCTGATCAACAAAACGTTCTCCAAAATTGTGAATATATTAGAGATTTGATAAGTGATCTACAAGGACAATTCTTTCTACGAACTTACTTCCAGAAATGACTGCAGGGCTACGGCAGTGTAGAGATTTGATGGGAGTGTATTCAGGAATCTGGCAAGCCATGCCCACCCATGTGCAATGCCATGGGAGTTATGGGCTCCGTCAATTTCCGTCTGGTGCAAAAGATGTTTTGGTCATTAACATAAACAAGGGTTCATCATTTCCAAGTTGAAGTTTTTCTATGATTGTAATTGCAGTAGTAAGTAAAAGATAAAATGAACCTGTACTAATGCTCCATAAAGTTTCATGTATGAACCTATTCGCTCTACAAAACTGTCAGAACTTTCGAGTTTGCCATCTTCTTCTCGGTAACCAATTGCTTTGTAGTAAGCTTCAGAGGACTCAAACGCTGCCTGGAGCAAAATATCACGATGACACTATTGGTCAAGTCATGCTAACCAAAATAATATCAGCAAGAGAAAATAAGAAATGAAGAAGTCACCTCCATCTTTAAATTCAAAGGAAATTCATTAATATTTGAGAAAATTAAGAAGAAAAGAATAAACATTGAACATTCTATAAATGCAAAATCATTAGAATATTGTACATGAAACTAATGTGTTAAGCAGGTCCTTCCTAACTCTATTTACAATCAATTTGAGCAGGTATAACCTACTTACCTTTGAGTATTTTATATGTTTGGGTACAGTGTAAATGCAGACACTGTTCAATTTAGCAAGGAAGACGTCCATGGCAACTTGCACCTGCATTCGAAAACAAAAGTATAGACTAGCAAACTTAATAGGTTGTCTGATGCTCATTTTATAGTCCGTTTCCAGATAATTTTATCATAAATTACATACATGCTCAAGAAGTGAAGAAAGTAATTGATCATGATTTCAGTACATAGAGAATAGTATAACAATTCATGGAGTTTACAGAAGCAGAAGCAAAAGCAAAATAAGTTTTACCCTCGATGTAACAAGAACAATGACGTGGCCATAAGCATAAACGGATCTGTTAAAGCTTCCACTAGGATTCTCACACAAGGAGACAAACTGCAATGACAAAGCCAAGATATGGTGGTAAGTGTTAAGGACAGTGTATGTGTTACGCAGAGAAAGTGGCACACAGATGTTTCTTAAAAGGATATTAAAATATGGGAAGAATTTGGGATAGTAAAAAGGAGGTTTCAATATTAGGAAGTCAAAAAGTCTAAAGCAGAGGTAGAACAGAAATCATCAGAATATCATACTGTGACTAGATTCAGAAAGTTACCTTATCTGCAAATGCTACGATGCTAAGGGATTGGGGATAAGATGTATCAGTAATTAGACGAATTAATTCAACTGCTTTTGCTCTGCAATAAAGAAATGAAATGCAAATACAGATATGTGAATGACGTCTTCATTATGTGTAAAATTATGCAAATACAGAAGAAAGAATTTCTAAAAAGTTTCAAAGCAAGCTACTGTGCAACCGGTAAACATTCCCAACAGAATGAAGCTCTGCGGATGCTTCAGGAATTTAGTTAGGCAAACTTCTGATCAATGTCGAAGCACAAGGATATAAATCTCACCTTACATTGTCTCTTGATCCTGTAATCTGCCGCATATTTCTAGATATTTTCTGTTCGTGTTTACTGAATTCTTGCTTCTGAAAAGGAAGTTTATCATGAGTAAGTAACAACATAATTAGCATCGTAAATGAGAATCCAAATAAAAGTACAGAAAGCACACTTCCAACTCTCAGAGGTTCACAAGTTCCTATGTTACTGTCATGTTGATTCATAATTAGACCCTTGAAACATTCTGGTTCAGGGAACTAACCCTTAGTAACCATTTTTCCAGTGTAATTTCTACTTGACACCATAAATTATTTGAATTGCTTAACTTTATATGCACAAGAGATAACCTATGATAGAATCAAATAAAGCATATGCAATGGCTGCTGTATATAAACTTCCAATAGAACTATAATAAGAATAATCCACATTACAAGTACTAGATGGAAAATAAGATTGCCCATATCCTTCTTTTGGAAAGAGATCTATAACTACGATAGATCATCTTTAATGTGCATGATGCAAAATGCAGTTGAAATACTAACTTTTACCAAGAATCAAATAAACGGGATATTATTTAAACTTCTACTCAAAGAAAGTTGCAATTAGACAAATGAACTATACAGACATTTTAAAGGTTATAGTGAAGCCTACCAAATTAGAATGCTGCTTCAGTGCATTATATTCTGCAACTAATTTTGTATAAGCTTGTAACCTTTTCTCCTCCAATTTTAGAGCATTTTCTGCACCTCTGATCATATTGCCTGCCGCATATCAGGAACATCTCAGATTATAGTCAAGGGTTCATTAGCACTGACTAAAGCAAGGATATCAAAAGAGCTTCCATGATTTTATATGCACCTATGCAGTAGTAGGAATCCTTGCATCTTTCCGAGCTAAGTCTAGAATGTGTTACCCATTAATGATAAGAAATTGATAGTAACATCTATGGGTAAATAGGAAATAGGCAGAGCTTAGATGGAAACAGCCAGCAACTGAATAGGATGCCATCAAAGAGACACCTAAAACAAGTCAAAGCAACTGGAAATTATATTACACAAAAATGTCCAGCTGGGGGGGGGGGGGGGGGGGGGGGGGGGGGGGGGGGGGGGGGGGGGGGGGGGGGGGTGGCACTGCAGTGTTCTAAATCAAAGTTTGGAGTTTATATATAATTAAAAGACCCTGGTTGCGTTTTATTTGTATTTTTTATAGTGTGGCACATGAAAACCAAAAGTAACAAAAAATGATAGGACAATATCAAAGTGCAAGATACCTGCTGATTGTCTATTCTCTGTGACTTGAGGCGTAGATCCCTGAGGCAGTCCAGTACCCTTACTTGAATTCTCAGCTACTCCAGTAGAGGCACTTTGGATATCCACAGTGGTTTTCTGTTTTGCTGCTTCTTCTGCTGCCTTCCTCTCAACTTCTAATGCGGCTGATTTTGCTGCTGCTGCTCTTTCAGCTTCTATTCTAACCTGCCTCTGCAAAATTATTTGGAAGTTAAAGAAAGGCAACAAGGCAAGCCAAGCATAGAACAGATAATGTAGTCAAAATGACTTTATTGCATCAAGCATATTAGGTCAAATAAAAGGATGAAAGAACTTGCAGGGGAAAGATAAGTTTCACAGCAAGAATTTGAATACAATTTCTTCGCTCCCCCTCCGCCCCTTTAAGACTATAAGTAGATGAAATCATACAGTCTGCCCAAGACACACATAGAATATAAATATATTAAGAAAAAAGAGAAAAAAGATGTTAAACCTCAGCTTCTGCCTTAATCTTTTCCTGCCGCACTTTTTCTTCCTGAAGAGCTCTTTCTCTTCTTTGAGCCTCTTCACGAACTGCATCATCTCTAATTCTCCTTTCTTCAATTTGAGATTTATGCTCATGATCCCTCTGCACAGCAGTCAGGTGATTATCGAGAGCTTCTGCCCTACAATAGTTTTTTTGGATGTTATATACAAAAGTTAGCAGGGTCAAAAGTATATTCAAAGGAACAGAAATTGTTAAAAGAAGAAAAAAAATTAGTAAGTTAATGATCAGTCATTGTTGTAGTAATAGCAAGATCTAGAAAAGGAAAATAATTAAAAAATAAATAAAATCAATCTAAATCTATTATAAACTTTCTTAAGTTCCTATGTATAACTCACTACACTTTTGTTTCATTTTTTATAGTTATTTTTGGTCCCGGATATAAACTTTTATGAATAATTAGATTGAAATAGCTTACATCCTGCACTGGTATTGCATATCAAACTTTCTGTCCATTTCCTGCTTTGCCTCTTTATATTTCTCTACTCGAGCAAGAACAAAGGCAAATTTTTCATCTTCATTCACCACACCCCTTTCCAGTTCTAATATCCGGTTTCTCATTTCTTCCTGTTAAGGACAGAAACAAGTTGTTAGCTACCTCAATATTAAAAATCAAGTAAACACAAAAGGCAACCACTGATTAAGCAGCAATAATGAGATGAAAACAGAAAAGTAGGAAAGAATAGATGCAAACTGAATGTTTGAATCCTGATGATAATGCAAAAGTATGAAAAAGCATGTCTTCCTTCTTCACTTTTTTTTTCTTTTCAAATTATAAAAGTTAAAAGCAATTCACACTATATAAGTCTTTTTACGTGTTAACTCATCTGCTGATACTAAAAATGAGAAGCAGCAGGAATAAGTTGTGCAAAAAATTTCTTACGGGTTAAAAATTCACCATGAAATCATTCCACCATAACATCAAACAATTTTCAAGATCCATTTTGGAATTGCAAGTGTGCCAATTTTTAAGGGCTGTATTGATAGCAATCCTATTTGAACCGTCAATTGATCAGTGACTGATTGATTATTTATCTTGAAGAAAATCATACCATAACATTAAGTTTCTGTTCATGAGTCAGTTCAGACAATACCCCTTCTCCAAAACCTATTTTATTCATCAATTTGCATTGATCTTCATATACCAAATCATCCTTAGAAACTTCACTCTTAGAAACTTCACTGTCACTGCACAAAAAAAATATATATGGGCAAAGGACCCTCAATTAAAAGATAAAAGAAACGATTCTCGCATCAGCTAGTGAAAGGAAGTTGCAACTGAGATTAAAAGTTTCAGTTATCCTCCCTCTTGTAGAGAGAGGGGTGTGGGTGGAATGAAATTCTGCCGCGGAGCCTCTGAATACAATGCGAATATAAATGCAAACCTAAAATAATCATCACAGGTAAATCTCCATCCAGAGACAATTGCTCGACCATCCTCATGTCCCTCCTCTTTCTCATCATCCCTATCCAAATCTAATTCACTGTCCAACACCTGCATCATAAATGCCCCTGAAGTTCTACTTTTGCTCTTCATGGTTGCAGCTTCTCTGCACCAAGAATTAGAAATACACAATATATTAACAAAAAGGCACAGGAAACATATCCATCAAAGGTAAGGTTCATGCATATTAGTATATAAAAAGCATGTCTTAGCTGGCTCACTGGGCAGTAAGGTATTACTGCTAGTAAAACCATACCTAGTATGAGTTTTGGATAAAGGATAGGAAAATTTTGAGGATTCCTTGAGCTTCTTTTCCACAGAATTAAGCTCCACAAGAAGAGCATCAAAACTCCAGTCTGGTTGAGGATCAGCAGCAATTCCATCTATTTCCTTAGGATACCGGACTTCCAAATTAACAGGTCCCCTTTTCAAATATAACCGGATTTGTTAATGCAAACAATTTAATTCCTCAAAACTTAATACACAACAAGAAAAAATCAAAAATTCAAGAAAAAAATAGTTCACAGCTCGGGTACTGATTAGAGAAAAATATCAAATAAAATAAAATAAGCAGTGCAAATGATTTACATGTTTTCCCACAGAAAGTATACTCTGAAACCAAACTCTCCACACCACAGCTTCTTTCAGATGGTTGTAAGTGGAAACATGGACTGAAAGTTGAAATTACTAAATATCAAAGAAAATGCAGTATACTAAATTTATAAGTTACTTTTGGGAGTGGCGTTTGATCACAGCGCACAAAAACTTCCTGCTTTCTACGATAATCTCAAGTTCGAAGTAAAGAAATCAAGCATGGTGTATGAAGCTTAACCTAACCCCAAAAACTGAAAAGAACCCAATTTGGCAAATTCAAGATTGAGTCTTTAAGCAGTCACCATGGTCCACGTAACCAAAATGCACGTTTTCAAACGCAAAACAATTAGGGATTTAGAAGGTCGCTGTTCTTGATTTCAAACGCCAAAACGTCGCACCTTTAGTTTAAAAAAACATAATGATATAATCAATACTGTTTCACCATCAGAACAACATGTCGTTGTAGTATAGTGGTCAGTATCCCACGCTGTCACCGTGGAGACCCGAGTTCGATCCCCGGCAACGGGATTATAAGACATATTTTGTCTGGGAAGACAATATTTACAAAACTTGTCCAAGGTTTTAATGAAATTATACAACATATTTTCAAGTTAGCACAATATTTTAGACAAATTTACTAATGAAAAAGTACAAATGTGAAAGCAAGAAGAACAAAAAGGATAATCCAAGAATGACGCACTTAAATTAGAAGGTGGATTAAATTGCCACCCTTATAAGTTTTCCAAAGGTTAGAAAACATGACTTGCACCAAAAGTTTGTATTTTGCAAAGAGAAATAAGTGAATATAGCATGAATTTATGTACTTTATATATATATATATATTGCCTTACTTACACTCATTTCTACCTTTTGTGTGTCTTGGCGTGCCCCCAACTTCAATCATTAGAACAAACTCCATATATATATATATATCAATATATATTGATTAGTCAAAAAAATGGTCCGATGCTACAAAAAAAAAATATTAGGTATGCAAAATAATAAAGTTTATCTGGATGGTGGAAGATCTCCGGTAAAACCCTCTAATGCTTAAGTCAGTAAATTTGACTGTAAGATAGGAAATTAGACAGAGATGAGTAAAGTGATCTGACATTACCCTCGTTACCTGTACGGGGTGGTATTTATAGGGGTTTAGCCACCCTTGTGTCAGATAGCTTGAGTAATTTGTTATTTGAAATCTGATGGTTATCGGATTTTGTGGAAAATATATGAGATCCTCCCATTTTAGTAAGTTGTTAGGGAAACCTTTGACTGCAATCCTTTTTGGAGTCAAACATTGACCGGCAGTTCTAGAAATATGATGGGTCAGTACCTTTGACCGAAGTGCGGGACCTTGTGCAGTTTGGTGTATGGTGAAGTGAGACCCGTCATGCTATGCCAGGCGGACAGACGTGTGAGCCCAGTGGATCCCGTATGCTTGGTGTCATTTGTCTTGTCAGCCTGAAGGTATTTTCATATCCCTCAATATATATTTCATTTGCATTTGGAAAACATTAAATATACTAAATCCAACCATTATATGACAAGGGTTTTTGACATTTTTGACCCTTTGGAGCAAATGTCACGTAATGGCTTATTTTAAAATTCAAGAAATTCCGTTTTCTCAACAAAATATAGATTGTGCAAAAGGAAAAGCAAGAAAACCTTTGCAAATACAAATCACGATATAATATATATATATATATATATATGTATGTATGTATGTATGTATATATGTAAAGACATCTCGATAGGATTCTTAGAAACATGGAGAAAAGAGGGTTGATGATCATATTCATATCCAATAATATATTTTCACTATGTCTTCTTCTTCTTCTCTCTTCCGTGCTTCATTTTCCGGCGACAACGGTGGTGGCGCAGCCACTCTCAACCAACTCAAGGTGGATCGTGGACGAAACCGGTCACCGGGTGAAACTGTCATGTGTGAACTGGGTGTCACACCTAGAAGTGGTGGTGGCGGAAGGGTTGAGTAAGCAGCCGGTGGACGCGATATCAGAGTCGATCACACGGTGGGGATTTAACTGCGTTAGGCTGACGTGGCCACTGTTCTTGGCTACAAATGATTCTTTAGCTAATTTCACTAGTGTAAGACAATCTTTTCTTAAGCTTGGACTTACTGAATCCATAGCTGGAATTCAAGCTAACAATCCATCCATCATTGATCTGTCCCTCATCAATGCTTACCAGGTAATTCTTTAATATTATATATATATATAATATGTATATATGTGTGTATATATTGTAATTTCATTGACTTTTGCTATTCTATATTTATGATTAGGGTCTTTCTTGATTAAGACATTTGTGGATGTCTAAATGGAGAAAAATTATGATATGACCATGTTCGATTATTCCTATAACTTCTTTATAAATTTGTTAATTCCTATAACATTTTTTGGGTTTGCCTTGGAATATCCAAAGATATATATATATATATATATATGAATGAATATATGGATGATAAGTTGTTCTTATCTCTAATGAGTTTTTCATTGTTGGAGAGCATATCCACTATAATAAAAGCAAGAAAGAAAGAAAGTGTTTTTTTTCTTTTTCTTCTCTTCCAATAAAGTAAAACAAATATTTCCTTTTTGTTAGGTCTGTTTAATATATGAAAAAAAAAAGAGTACAAAATTGCACTATTAAATAACATATTTTTTGGGATAGCCACTTTATAGTATTATATATATTATCCCCCACTTCTCCTTTTCTTTTTTCCTTTTTAAATCTACTATTGTATTTAGCCGGCTGATGTTAACTTTCATATATATATATATATATATATATATATATATATATTAAATCTAGAGTTTTGGTTATGTATAAAATTTATAAGTTTTAAAGTTATAAGTGTGAGAGTGTTACTGTAATGGAAAATATTGATTAATTTTGAATTACAATGCATAAATTATTTTTTTGTTACTCAAAAAAAAAAGATGGTGAATGTGTGTAACAGGCGGTGGTGGCTAGTCTTGCAAAATACAAAGTGATGGTAATATTAGACAATCACTTGAGTAAACCAGGGTGGTGTTGCAGTAGCTATGACGGCAATGGCTTCTTCGGTGATCAGTACTTTAATCCTGATCTCTGGATCAAAGGTCTCACCAAAATGGCCTCCATGTTTAAGGGTTACAAAAATGTCGTCGCCATGAGCTTAAGGAATGAACTCCGAGGTCCAAGGCAGAATGTTAACGATTGGTACAAGTAAGTACACAGTACGCTTCAATTAATCGAGCATGTTTTAGGAGGGATGTTGTGTTTGTTTGTATCTATATCGGTTTAATTGAATCAAAAATGACTAAAATATGGTAACCATGGCCGATTTTAATGGCTACTAGGTATATGCAACAAGGAGCGGAAGCAGTGCACGCTGCAAATCCGGATGTTTTGGTTATTCTCTCGGGGCTAAGTTACGATCTAGATTTGACATTTCTGAAGAATAGGCCGGTGAAGTTGTCTTTCTCCGGCAAGCTGGTGTTTGAGGTTCACTGGTATGGATTTACAGATGGTCAAGCGTGGGTATCGGGGAATCCGAACCAGGTGTGTGCTCAGGTGGTGACGAACATGATGAGGAGATCGGGGTTTCTGTTGGATCAAGGATACCCGTTGTTTGTGAGTGAATTTGGGGCTGATTTGAGAGGTACGAATGTGAATGATAACAGGTACTTGAATTGTTTCCTTGGCTGGGCAGCTGAACTTGACTTGGATTGGGCATATTGGCCTCTTGTTGGTAGTTATTACCTCCGGGAAGGTGTTGTCGGATTGAATGAATATTATGGTCTTTACAATTGGAATTGGTCGGAAATCAGGAATTCTAGCTTTTTGCAGAGGATTTCTGCCATTCAATCTCCTCTCCGAGGTACCCACCACACACACACACACACACGTATATATACACACTTATTTCTGCAAAGATTGTTCTTCAAACTTAAAGATGAAAGTATCTAACTAAAGAGGGTATTTTTGTTGAATGCAGGACCTGGTTATGAAGAAACTCGTGCACACAAAATAATTTACCATCCAGCAACAGGGCTTTGCGTAAAGAGGAGATCAATGCTTGAACCCCTGGAATTAGGATCCTGTTCTGAGGCTGAATCTTGGAGTTATAGCCCTGAAATGGTGTTGACAATAAAAGGAACATATTTTTGCTTACAAGCAGAGGAGTTAGGAATGCCTGCAAAACTGGGTATAATTTGCAGTGACTCTGGTTCAAAATGGGAACCCATTTCAAACTCTAAGATGCACCTTTCTTCCAAGCTTCAAGACAACACCATTGTTTGCTTGGATGTAGATTCAGACAATGTCATCATCACGAGCAACTGTAAATGTCTGAGTAGAGACAATTCGTGTGATCCAGGAAGCCAGTGGTTCAAGATTATTAACAGTACAAGAAGTAGAACTACAGGAAACTCCTTCATGCAGCACATTGATAGATCATTCTTCTATTCTCTTGCAAAGAAGTTACTAGGATCATTTATGAGCATTTAGGTTCTATTGATGTCAAGTATGAAAGATATATATATATATATATATACACACAAAGATTCTGTATCATGTATGATATCCATAAAAACTATTAAATAAATTTAAGAACATTTTTCTTGTCTATTAGCACCACTGCCACACCATTCTGTTTCAAAACAAACTTTGCCAAAGATGATGATCAAATAAACTCACTATTCAGAAATGAAGCACCCAAGGTTAATAATGTAAAATTGACATCAATAATCTCTCCTTGAACATTAACATGTAAAATATAGAAGGTTGATTATGGTAAGAAAGTTTTGTGCAGGTAGAAAGAGTAGATGGATTTAAAAGTGACGCACATCAAGATGCATTTGTTTAATCAGAAATGAGGTGAAGATCCCCGTCTTTTACTCTTCCATTTCATCTCCGCCACCCTCAACTATCTCTACCAAATCTTTGAGTGGTGTGATCTTCGTATGCAGAACCTCTGAAAGCATAAAAAAGAAAGTCAGTATACAAATGAATATGCCCTAGATTAAATTGAGTTAAATGATCACTGAGTCTTACTCTAGATTAATGAACAAGTGGCAAAATGTAACTAACTATATAATAATATTCATGTGTTTTCAGCTTTAGAATAAGTTAAAGGTAAACAGCAGAGGGAAATGACCAACCAGTCTTCTTGGAAAATTGGCAACCCTTATTGCTGACATAAGTACGCGGATTTGGTAAAAGGTGGTTTCTGAGATACTCCTTGTGGCCCTAAATTGCAAGCATCAAACAGAGAATCAAAAGTCAGCATGCGCAAAATACAGAATGTTGATTGAATACAATGTACAGAATTCAATAAAAAAGATACCACATAATTCAAAGAATTAACCCAGAGAAAGATACAGACCTTGGTCAATACACAGATATCCACATTACTTCCACTTCCCAAGTCATTGAATATACCTGAGAGGATAGCTTGTCCCACTAACTCAACTCCTTCATCCCTCTATAAAAATGGAGAACACAAGAGGTATTATAATTCAGATAAGGAGGTTAAATTTTTCACGCTGCTCCATACAGGGAAAGATATCAACTTACTGTAAGTCCTTCATGATATTTTGACTCAAAGACAGCCATTGCAGCAAGAGAACCAGAACCCATTGTTGCATATGGGAGAGTGTCAGTGGATCCATGTGGATAAATCTGGTCAGGTAATGATCAAAAGAAACAGTCATCAATCTGGCAGCACTAACAAACTAGAGAACAACATTTTGGGTATAAAGTAACTTACTGTGTGCAGATGGGGTCCAGTGATATCAACTCCACCCAGCACCAAAGCAGCTGAAACATGTCCTTGATACCTAATTCATTGACCAGAAAATTATACCTTTCGACATTATAATCGGCTTATATATAACAGCCACCCCTAGCTATGTCAAAGGGGGAAAAAAAAAAAAAACTGACCTAAAAAGATGAGACTTCAACATGGTAAGAGCTGTAACTACCCTGGACTCACGACCGGTATTGTACCTATGTAGCGTGAGTTGTGAGCTCACCATGTCTATAAAAAGAAACACAAAACTTGTGAAACATAAGGCAGAAAGTAAAAGTTCTAAAATTTTCACAATGAAACTGATATGAAATTTCAAGCATTAATAACTACTTTAAAAATGATAATGCTGTTAGAAGAAAAATCCTTTACAAAATAACAGTCCAACAAAAGTTCCTTAGTTTTGTAGAACTGAAGACATGATAACCAGAATTAGAATAAAAAGGTTCTGATTATATATACCTGTAACTGCCTCTGTATCAGCAGCAGTTCCAGCACCACAACAATATATGTTGGGTGCAATATAGTGTATCTTTTCACAGTTTTTATCAGCAACAATAGGTCCTTCAGTTGCTCTGGTGTCTGCCCCAAGAATGACACCATCCTGAAAATGATATAAAAAGTGACAAACTAGGTAAGGAAATTAAGGACTTCTAACACATAACATGATGTTTATGCAAAGGATATAGGAAGCAGGCATTTACAAAGAGAGTTTATCAAAGTACAGACGTCCAAAAATTGAACATGAAGCAGCCAACTTCCGTGAAACTCATGCTTTGAAAGGACCAACCAATTCCCTTTTCAGATATCTCAAGTGTGTAGTCATAACAAATACAATATCCATCCATCTTAAGGGGAAGATATAAAATCAACAAAAAGATTCATAAGCACATAGAAGACGTGATCCCATGATAGAAGTATTTGCAGCAAGAACACCAACATATTTGATATTTATTTCACTCACTCCTCTATCATTGCCCCAAAAGTCAAATATCAAGTCTCAAATGAAGCTGATTTTGCAATTAGAACTTAATAAATTATGAAGACTAATAAGTTCTTCAATTAAATTTTACAACAATCATGATAATCAACTAAACAGAATCATGATTCAATGGTAAAAAGATACATGATATGGTTATTGAACAGGAAACTACTAAGACTTTCTTTACAACCCTAATGAAGCTTTGATCTTGTCTATCTCAAAAGATACCCAAAAATTGTTCAGTACCAGTTACAGTAATTCCTGGAATTTCTTATATTATATCATTATTGCAGAACGTCAACGAATCCACCAGAATTTCTTCCCCCTGTTAAGGGCTTATACACAAACATTTAACTCAAAAAGTTAAAAGGACAAAAGGTTCATATTACAGAACTTCTCACTCTAGGAAGCAAGTTCCTTTTCCAAAAAAAGAAGACGCGTCCGAAACATACCTGAAAAACCAAGCCCACAATGGTAGTTCCAGTCTTGAGAAACGAAGGGGCTTTCAGACCTTTCTCTGCCAGCATGTTGTTCCTTTTACACAAATCAAAACTGAATCCACCTCTCGGAGGACCATCCATAGTTTCCTTCGACATTCTTAACTACAAATTTCTCAACAAAATCTGAAAAACAAACACAGGGACAGACAAACCAACTCTTAGACCCATTACCAAATTCAACTTCATAAATCTTAATTTAGGGTTCTTGAGTTAAAAAAGAGAAACTTACTGGAATTCGAGAGAGCTGACTAAGGTACTACTGAAGGAGAGATTGGAACAGAAATGGAATTAAAAGCTGAAGTCTTGTAGAGAAAGAAAGAATGGGCAACTTTTGTGCGATGAAATATTATTTTAAAAATTTGTTACTTTCTTTTATTATTGTAATTGATATATAATTTTTAAAAGTTTATAAATTTATATATATTTATTATTTAAAAAAAATATATAAAAAATTTTAAAGTTTATATTCATAAATTAGAGATTGGAATAATTTTTTTTACAATAACAACTTATTGAATTGGTTAAAACAATCATACTTATAACCAATACATTGGTAATATCCTCAAATAAAAGTTCAATTTCAGACAAAACAGGAAAATTAACATTGTCAAACTCAAAAGGAAACATAGAAATCTAAGAGAAAGCTCCAATTATAGCTTTTCTATTCAATAATTATATATATATATATATAATCAGTCCACATAGTAATGATAATAAAAGAAAATGTCCAGTAATTTGAAAATCATGAATCTCAAGTCTTTCACTCTTCCATTGCATCTCCGCCTTCAATAATTTCTACCAGATTGCTCAATGGTGTGATCTTGGTCTGCAGAACCTCTGAGAAAGACAATGAAATGTGAGAATATAGACAGGTAAATATGCCATCAACCTGAGTAAAGCTAAAAGCCATACATTCTAACTAACATTCTACATTTTCTATAAGCATTGTCCCCGATGCAATCATGTTTACATCTAAACTAATCTTTTTTTTTGAATTGGGTAGATTCTATGTAGGAAGTACACTATATGTGAGTTTGAACTCGCAACATTACTTAAACTAAGAAACTCCTTAACTAGCTTAACCAGCTCACTTATGCCCCTAAATTAACATTCTCCATTTTTAGCATTATAATTGAGTAAACAATAGAAAGTAGATGGATGGACTAACCAGTCTTTTTGGAAAATCGGTAGCCCCTTTCGTTGACATAAGTACGAGGGTTTGGCAAAAGGTAGTTTCTCAAGTACTCCTTGTGGCCCTAAAAGGTCACAATATCCAACAGAATTATAAGTCAATTGCATGGAAACTCTTGTGATACAATAGATTTGGCATTGTCCAATGAATTAGCACAGAAAGGATACAGACCTTGGTTAATACACATATATCTACGTTACTTCCACTTCCCAAGTCATTGAATATGCCTGAACGGATGGCTTCTGCTACTAATTCTACTCCTTCATCCCTCTACAGAAGAACAAAATGAGACGTTCGTAATCAACACAAGGAGGTTAACATTTGCTCCTGCTACATATGGAGAAAACATATGAACTTACTGTTAGCCCTTCGCGGTATTTTGACTCAAAGACAGCCATTGCAGCAAGAGAACCAGAACCCATTGTTGCATATGGGAGAGTGTCAGTGGATCCATGTGGATAGATCTGATCATATGATGAAATGACGTTACTCGTCAATAGAAATGAAAAGACACAAACAGACTTTCACTTTGTAAAAAAACTCACTGTGTGTAAATGAGGGCCTGTGACATCAACTCCACCCAGCACCAGAGCAGCTGAAACATGGCCTTGATAGCTAATTTAATGATAAGAAAATGAAGCCTTTCGAGGTTATAATCTAGTGAGATATATAGCAATAACATGATGAGATAGCTACTTCAGAAACTAAACTGACCGAAAAAGACGAGATTTCAGTATAGTAAGAGCTGTCACTACCCTTGACTCACGACCCGTATGGTACCGGTGTAACGTGAGTTGTGAGCTCACCATATCTATAAAGAAACCACAAGAATACAAACTTTAAGAAACAAGCATTAATAAAGTGAAAATATTAACAAAAAATTCAATGCTTCCTAAGTAATTACAATCAGGGTGATATACTAGTTTTGGAATAAAAATTCTTTACAAACAATGATATACTAGTGTCACCACACATTCCCTAGCATCAGGAAATTTGAACTATGATATTAAGAACAAGAGCAAACTCCTCTCACTAAACACCTGTTACTGCTTCTGTGTCGGCAGCAGTCCCAGCACCACAACAATATATGTTAGGTGCGATATAATGTATCTTTTCACAGTTCTTATCAGCAACAATGGGTCCTTCAGTTGCTCTAGTATCAGCCCCAAGAATGACTCCATCCTGAAGAAGACAATAACCGATGAACAGGATCAGATAACTCAGACTCCTGACATAATCTACCAAGTTTATGTGAAAGGAGATAGGAATCATGCATTTATGAGGTTAATTATCAAAGAAATATAAATATAAAAAATCTGCACAATAGAGATCCCAAATTCTATGAAATTTGCTACTTAAAACATTCAACTAAATCCAGTTTCAGTTTACTGAGAAACAATAAATTCACAATCAATATCAAGATTGTTTCCCCACTACAAGAAGATAGAAATTACAACAAAAATAGATGCAATGAAGGCGCACGAGATTAAAACTTCCAGAGTTCATATGTAATAGGTTCAAATTTCAACCCAAAAAATTCCCCTCAAGAATTCAAATATTAACAACGAAGAAATTCAATCAGAATTGAACTACGACCAAATGAAATAAAACAAAAAAAAAAAAAAAGAAGAAAAAAAAAAACGCACCTGAAAAACTAATCCCACGATTGTAGTTCCAGTCTTGAGAAAGGAAGGGCCTTTCAAACCCTTCTGTGTTAGCATCTCATTCCTTTTACACAAATCAAAATTGAACCCACCTTTTGGAGGACCTTCTACATTCACCTTCGACATTTTTAACTGCGAAATTCTTTCAATAAAATAAAAACAAACGAATCCACCAATTAAACACAAAAAAAGGAACAATCTTCAAGCCATTGACATATTCGAATCATAAGATTACGAACCGGAATCAAGAAAACTTACAATTGTTGAAAGATTCAGTTAGCACTAGATAAACAGGGACTTGCAAATTGATAGCTGAGAACTTCAAACCCAGAGAGCGTGAGAACTGCTGCTTCTACTATGAAGTCTGAAGGGACGAAAGCTTGGGGAGAAAGAGAACAGAACGAAGCTATTTGGGAAATTTGTGCAATTATAATATTAATAAATAAACAAATATTAATTATATTTGGTATTATTCTAATGTTTCACCTTGTAGAAACAAAATGGTCAAAATAGTAATTAATTTAGTTTATAATAATTTTATTTATCAAATATTTATTTATAAAAAGAAAATCTTTCATAAATAAATATATATATATATTTGATGCAGTTTTTCTTTTATTTTATGTTTGGCAAAACAATCATTAAAATATAGTTATTAGTATGAGGATGTTTTATAAGATAGAAATAATCTCTTTGATCATTATAAAAAAAAATTGATTAATCTTGAATTCAAGACAAGAAAACCCTGAAGACATTTATAATCACAAAATTTTTTTATAAAAAAAAAGAAGCTTTTTTATCCCAAAGGAAAGAAAAACAAACAAACCCACAATGGATTCAAATATACACTACACAGGAGTGATTTCCAGAAATTTCTTGAAATTCAATAGTGGGAAAGAAGCGATGCAGAACAGCTTCCTACTTAAAATCTTTTGCCATTCATGTACTTTTCTCTATTTGTAACCAGAAGCTTCAAAAGTTAAACCATGGAGTGAGGACCATGTTTAACCTCGAAATGACAATATTTTAAGGAGGGAGGACCATGTTTTCATCACGAGGTGCGGGAAGTGAATCTTTAGTTTCTTGTCTACTGGGATTTTATCTTTATTCAGATGTCGCATCACTTTTAAATGTGAATTTCTTTTCAGCACATTCTTTTCTCTATTGCAATTTCTTCCCTTTAATCTTCCTTTACAGTTCCTTACATTGGTAGATACTGCTCTCTACCCTTTTTCTTACTGCCATTACTTGTAATGGTTTTGATTTTTTAGCCAAGAAGCATGCAATTAACAAGAGCCCATTTGAAAAGATTCGATCTTTATATCCTTATGTATTTGATACTTCAAATTTTCATTTTTCCTGGTGGATGTTTATGAGTTTGGAGTAGTGCTAATGATTTTCATTTTTTTATTCCCCTTCTGTTTTTGCCTGAATGATTATGAACTTTAAGTCAGTGCTAAAATAGATGGGAACATGTAATTTCAAAAAGTTCATTCTCTTGGAGGTTATATTCTGCTTCAGGATAAAGTGCTATAAAGGAATTCATTATTAATGTTTCTTCAAATCTACTCACCATAAAAAGTGCAAAACTTGGGACTCTTTAAGTAAGCATACCTTCGTTTGGCATTCTCCGAATAAAAAAAGGCTTTTAACTCACATTTATAACAGTCTACACTACCTTGCTTGAATACATATAACTCCAAACCCCCCGCGAGTGCATGCCTACAGACAATTTTACAGATACAGAGGAAGGGAAGGGAGAGTATCTGGTTTACTTCAGTCTGCAGTAGTCTTTCTTTCTTTCTTTTTATAGCAGTCCTATGTGAAGAGTCATTTTAATCATCGAGAATGTGATTCCAAGTGCATGTCCTTCTCTCCTGTTTTAAGTAATCTCTGGCTTCTCTGTTCTGCAATGAGTTTATTTGAAGTGGAAGATTCATATTCACATAATTCAGCATCAATTGAAGAAGATTTTCTGATAAAAAAGATCCTCCTTACCCATGATCCTAATGGTTCTCAGCTTGATTCCCATCTCTTACTTCGTGCTATGGAGGATATCATCGTTCATGCTACTCCTGTTTTAGTTGTATGTCTACTTTCCCTACTAGTTTTTACGTTTGTTCTAATGATTGACATCAGTTGTCTCATAATCTGTATTTTTCTATTTAATGTATTTAATTCCAACTCATGCTCCGTTCTGTTCATGGTTTTACCTTGTATAATTTTAAATGATCCAGTAGCAGAAATGAATTTTCTCTTCTAACAAATTCTGACAATAAGTTCCACTCAATTGAATTATATTCCACTTTTAAAGGTTTCATCAGCTTAATTAGTGAACTTGTGTTCGTCATTTTGGCCAATTCATGGTTTAGAAGATTCAATGTATATGAATTAGGACTTGCAGTGCCATAAAATTTAGCTTCATAAGTTTTAGATAGATAATTTCATCTGGAATTTGGGGATAATGTTTAAAAGACCTTGTTTCAGGTTTCTGATCGTGAAGGTTATGCCACTAGCATATACAATACTGAAGCAAATGGTTTACGAGAGTCACTCCTATTTGAGATTTCAAATGAGGTGAATATTCATAACAGCCTGTTCTATGATTTACATGATATGCATATATATTGGTAGGATCTCTGACATGAACTGGTTCTTCCTATTGACAGATACTCTGCAGATGTTATGAAGATGGAGATATGCATGCAAATACAATGTTCTTATTTGAAATGCTTGGGAATTTTAGATGGAATGAAAAAGTGGTTCTAGTTCTTGCTGCATTCATAATGAATTTTGGTGAATTTCAGCTCACAGTGCAGCTGCAGTCTCGTAATCCTTTGGCAGCACTAGTTGCAGTGCTAAGAAAGGTGCCTCGTAACTTAACTCTGTTCAGGAAACAGTTTAAGGCGTTGATGATGTTGGTAAAGACCATGCTGGAGTTAACTAAAGCTATCACTGAGTTCGAAAACCTGCCATTCCAGCAAGAACTTTTGGAGTTCAAGACAATATCTGTTGCAAAGTCTAAGATATACATGGCTAGCTACTGGATCCTTAGAAGCTCATATGCTTGCTTTTCAGTAATTACAGGCCTGAGAAGCAGGCAAAGTGACCAAGTGCTTGTTCTTTCCCTTAATCCAATTGTTCTGTCTTGAGCTAGGCCCACAAGACAGCAACATGACTTAGGGTATGGCTGTATCCAAGGTCAACTATTTGGCACTGTCCTCGTCCATCTTTATATTCCATGACAAATCTATACATATTTTACATCAGATGTGGGATGGGATGTTAGGCCTGACATCCCTTTTGTACAATGAGAAAGCTGCCTAATAGTTGACCGTGTGTACCGTCAAATCTATAGTCGTGGTATTGGCTTGTGGGCTCGGGTCATGACATTCTATATTGTAATTTCATAGTTATAATTTATTTCATGATACATGTAGAAATCATCACTTCAACATTTGAGTTTCTTTACTATTTTACCTTTTTTAAACTAAGATTATGAGTGATAATGATAAGTCTCCTTGATCTCTATTTTCAGGAATCTGAATTCTACAGTCATTGTAACTTGGGGACTCTCCAGTTTATTCTACAGGTTAAATTGTTTGCGCTATGGACTGATGGAACAGGTGGATGGATGCCGTCAGCAGATAGGTAAGGTATCTGCTTTCAAAAACTTTGACCGAAGTCTTTCATGGTACACATGCATTCTAATCATTCTGCAAAACTTTTAGCTACTAGATTGTATGAAAAACTACTACATCTCTTCAAGCTGACTCACGTTGACAACCAAGAAACGCTCAGGATGCTTATTCCATTGAAGGATGACTTTCCTTTAAAGGATTCATTATCAAATGAAAAGGTGATTTTTTCATTTCTGTAAATTGAGTTATCTATAGACAGAGACAGGGAGAACTTGTAAATTTTTGCAATTCTTACTCGAAATTCTGAATGAAAAAGTATTCTTACCTTTTATCTCCTTTATGCAGCATAGCATCTCTGAATTGAAAAACAAGGTGGTTATATTTCTAGTATCAAAGCCAGAGCTTCTTCCCATTGAGAAGATATTCTTGCTGGTGCGGCAGACTCATGGTCATCCCCACCACGAGAAAATAAAAGGAAGCTATGTTATTTTATGGTTTCCAATCTCAACTTCAGATACTTGGACTAAGACGGATGAAATAAACTTTCATATTTTATCAAATTCTTTGCCATTCTGGTCCTTACGGCAGCCATGGCTATTGAATTCAGCAGTTATCAACTTCTTTAAACAAGAATGGAATTTCAACGAGGAGATGATGATGTCTGTATTGGACAGTAATGGAATGCTAAGCAATTCAAATGCATTGGACATGATATGGATCTGGGGACCTAAAGCATTTCCATTTTCAATGACAAGAGAAAAAGAGCTCTGGGAAAAGCAGGATTGGACTCTGCAACTTATACTCCATAACATTGATTCCTTATTGGCCAGTTGGGTAAGGGTTCTTGCTCATAGGTTATATAATACATTAGTCCTGGATTTAAGACCGCAGCTAATGAACTCTCTTTGATAACAGATTGATCAAGCAAAAAACATCTGCATTTATGCGAGTGACAACTTAGAATGGATTAGAAATTTCTGTACCAAAATGAAAAGAGTTAAAGAAAGTGGTCTTCAGCTGGAGGTGATCTATGTTGGTTGGCAGAATCTAAATGGAAAATTGCAGAGCATTTTGGATGTCATCCAACAAGAGAATTTAAGCTCCTCCCTAACTTTTGCAAAGGTATGCTTCTTATGGCTTCGTTTGCAGAGTATGAGAAATTCAATTATCCGTCACAAGCATGCAGCTCGTTGTGATCATATATTCAAAGAGGTAACGAGGATGCTGGAAGTTGAAAACAGCGATGATGGTTGGATGATGATTGGCACAGGGGCTTCAGTAGGTCTACAAAGGCTTCAGGGAAGTAAACTGACTGAATTCTTTGATCTTTTTCCTGTGTGGGCTGAAAATGTGGGTGCTTTAGGGTTGGTAGATGCAATAAGCAATGCATTTCAGCCTCCTCTTTCAGTTAAACATTGCAATCACTTGGACATAATTCCATATGAAGAAGGACTAATCAAAGACACTGTCATTTGCAAGGAATGTAAACGCCCCAGGAAGAAGTTTGTCATGTATAAATGTGAAGAAATCAAGTCAAAAGATGTCGATTCACTGATCTTATCGTCGCCCACTGCCTGAAAAATCTCAGGCAAGAAGCTACCAGAAAGCAGTAGAAAATGGCAAAACTATCCTTTTAGAAGTTTTTCTTATTTACTACTGGAAAATCTTTAAAATCCTTTCTATACTGAACTGTGTTAAATGGCTTGTTTAGCAACATTATCTGAATACTTTCTTCCATTGGCAGTCTGCAATGTTTTGTATGAGCAGGAAATGTAAACTAACAGGAAAATTCTAGCTTAGCCATGGTTCTTTATGCTCCCTTCATAAAATGTCTTGACTGGTATATTACCACTACTTTCTGCATTTCAACACAAAAACCATGATCCAAGATCTGCACTTTCACAGTTTCTGTTGAAGATGATGAACAAGAAGAAAAAAAAGTTTGAAATTTGTGATAATAGTTGTGAAATAATGCTGTGAAAGGCTCAAATTTTAAGATTTCTGCACTCATATTATAAAACCCATGAAAACAATACAAATCTTGAATCCATCTTACAGTAATTTGGTTGAGTTTTTCAACACAAAGGATTCCTGCATTGCTCTTTACAAACAGAATTTTCAGGTTTTTCATATTCTTTTCTCAGTGCCACTTGTATATTCAAAGGTTAAACTTGCAAGCCAGAATTTGGAATTTTTTAAAGCTCAAATTTTTGGGACCACAAAACCCAATAATCACAGACATTTTATCAAAAGAAGAAGAGTCTTCTTTCCTTCAATTAATTTACTCTTTTACTTTTCTAGATTTCTCTAAATCTAAGTATTTTTTCCTATACTAAAGAAAAATACACTAATCTAATCAAAACTTAATCTTAGTTTATGATAAAAGAGTTGTTAGTGCAAAAAGTTTATATGCATTTAATCAATGCTTAATTCTTGTATAATACATATATTTGCAGTGTCTAAAAGTAGACTTTACAAGTATACCAAATATAGTAATATATACATACAAATGTGCTTTTCTCCGGTTCTTCAACTTCCTTTTTTGTTTCCTTACTTTCTTCATTCAGAGTAATCAAGTAAAGAAGTATGTGAGATTGAAGATTGTTTAAATTATATGTTATTTTTCAAACTTTGATTCATTACAATAATTATAACTATTTTTTAAGGTTTTTTTTTTTTGTTTGTTTGTTTGAAATCCAAACCTATGGAATACTTTAATGTTTTAAAACCATATTTGAAGCAAAGAACAAGATTCATCCAATACCTTTACTCCCCCAAAACAAGCTATAAAAATACAAGGGTTCTTCATAGAAATCAAGAAACACAAGGCAAACCATATCCTTTGTTTATATATCTATTTCTCTCAAAACCAACTCATAAACTCAACTCCTTTTTCCTCCTCTATGGCGGAAATCATACCAACCACAAGAATGCAGCCGGCTGCATTAGGCCAGTCTATAGGTCAGTCATTGGCTGGACAGCCAATGACTGCACCGCCTGTTTCTGCTATTCCAACTCAGCAGCAACAAACACTAGCCCATCACCACCCACCGAGCGAAATGCTACCATCTACAAGGGCACAAACACCACTTCACCATCCTCACGAAACAGGGGATGTAGCAGCCAAGATTCATCATCAAACTCCTTTGAACACGGCTGCATCACCCATCAAGTCTGCTCTTCACCATCCGCCTCAGCCAACTCATCATGCCATTGTTCCAGCCACAAACCGGCAGCTGATGAGAGGTGATCGCCATATGTTTTCAACATCGGACGAAACTGGAATGATGAAACAGATTATGGCTTACCATGTTCCAGATGGACGTGATTTTGACGTCAAGCCTTTGTTGCTCATTGTTGAGGATATCATGCAACGAGCCAAACCTTCATTTCCTACCATTAGTGTACATATATATACATACATACATATATATATATTGCATCAACATTAATTACAATGGTTCTCAAATGTGAGTGATTGATTGATATTGCAGGGAGGAGGGGAAAGTCACGCAGATGCATGGGATGATAAGGGTATCCTCAGTGGTTTTATTGATGTACTTGAGCTCTTAGCATATCCCATAAACAAGACTTCCTCTGAGGTATATAAACATTCTTGAATCCATCCTTTTATGTATATATACACACACACACACACACACATATATATATATATATACATTTCCCAGCCTTGGATATAAAAACGAAGAATCAACATATGATAACCACCAAATTCAAAATAATCGAGGAATAGACTCTAGATATTATTGAAAGATCAAGCAAAACAAAAACATATCACCAAATCTTTCACATATATGGTGAACAGGTTCATAGTGCTCCCTGAATAAGGAACAAGAGATGCCATAGAAATCTAATACTCAATAAAGTTCAAATTACCTTTTTGTGATTTGACAGATAATTAGCAAGTGTTCTGCTGGAGGAGATGCGCATTCAATAACTCTGGCACTCCTCCAGACACTCTCAAGCTATTCTTGGGAGGCAAAGGTGGCAATTTGCTTTGCTGCATTTGCTGTGAACTATGGAGAGTTTTGGCTTGTTGCACAGCTTTACACCACAAATCCACTTGCCAAATCCATTGCACTGTTAATGGAACTCCCAGAAATAATGGAGCATCGTGAGGCCTTGAGACAAAAGTTTGAAGCTGTTAATAACCTCATTAAGGCGATGCTGGAAGTGACTCATTGCATCGTCAAGTTCAAGGAGCTCCCAACACAGTACATTAGCCCTGAATCGCCCGAGATGATTACAGCAGCTGCTCTTGTCCCCACAGCTGTTTACTGGACTATTCGAAGCATTGTGGCTTGTTCAATGCTTCTGATGAACCTCATTGCACTCGGTCATGAGTGAGTTCTCCTGCATTCTCCCCAAGCAATGTCTTTTAAGAAGGCTGGCAAATGATTTTCTTTTTGTGTGTGTGGTTACAGGTACATTGCCTCTGCTGCAGAGGCATGGGAATTGTCAAGTTTGGCTCATAAGCTCGCAAATATAAAAGAACACCTAGAAAGGCAAATTCATCTCTGCAACTTGAAAATAGGTAAGTTTGATGCTGCACATTTAAGGAATAGATCATTTAATATTTGTTGTGGATGAGAAATTATATTTCTAACCTTACAAATTGCAGAGGAGAAGAGACAACATGACGCATTCCATGCTCTTGTTCGATTGTTTGAGACACCCCATCTTGATAATATGAAGATACTCAGAGCTTTGATCTATGCTAAGGATGATCAACTCCCACTCTATGACGGAACTCACAGGAAAAGGGTTTGTTTGTTCATGAACTTTTTTATCAATATATATTTTCCCAACATCCTCCACTAACAATAGCCTGAATTACACACATAAGACTGAATCTGGGTATCTTGAAACATGACACAGGCTAGTCTTGATATTTTGAGGAGGAAACATGTGTTACTCCTGATTTCAGATCTTGACATGTCCCATGAAGAGCTTCAAATCCTCCATCAGATGTATGCAGAGGCAAGGTCACAGCCAGCAAGGCCAGAGAGTCAGTACGAGGTCGTGTGGCTTCCAGTTGTTGACAGATCAACCTCATGGACCGATGCAAAGCATAGCCAATTTGAGTTAGTTCAGAACTCGATGCCCTGGTACTCAGTGGCTCATCCTAGCTTGCTTGATCCTGCAGTTGTTAGATTCATCAGAGAAATCTGGGGATTCACCAAGAAACCTCAGCTTGTGGTCTTGGATCCACAAGGAAAAGAATCCAATCGCAATGCCCTACACATGATGTGGATTTGGGGGAGTTTGGCATTCCCTTTCACTAAGGCTAAAGAAGAAGCACTCTGGAGGGAAGAAACTTGGAGGATTGAACTGTTAGCAGATTCCATCGACCAAAATATTTACCTTTGGGTACGTATGACTTCTCTCCTTTTGTCTCTCTGAAGTGCACAAATGTGAAGAAGAAACTGAATCCTAGCATGACAAGATAAATTGCATTTCAGAACATCGAGGATAATAATAAACAAAGTCATAGCAGATTATATTAGGAGTTACTGATACATTTTAACTTCCTTGATATTGCAGACTGTAGAAAATAGATACATATGTCTATATGGGGGAGAGGACATGGAATGGATCAAGAAGTTCACAACTAAGGCAAAGTCTATTGCTAATGCTGCCCAAATCCAACTAGAGATGCTCTATGTAGGAAAGAGCAATCCAAAAGACAGAGTCAGGAGGAACAATATCATGATACAAAACGAGAAGCTGAGCCACATCTTACCGGACCTTACTTTGATCTGGTTCTTTTGGGTGAGGCTGGAGAGCATGTGGCACTCCAAGGTGCAACATGGGATGACAGTTGAGAATGATCAAGTAATGCAAGAGGTTATGGCAATGCTTAGCTTTGATGGAAGTGAACAGGGTTGGGCTGTGTTCTGCAGGGGATCCCATGAAATGGCTAAAGGAAGAGGAGAGCTAGTGCTGCAATGCTTGAACGACTACGATCACTGGAAGGACAGAATTGTTTACCCAGATGGCTTTGTGATAGCACTGAATGAGCAACTTCAAGGAATGAAAACTCCACACCACTGCAGCCGTCTGATATTGCCTGGAGGCACTGGAAATATTCCTGAGAAGGTGGTTTGTGCTGAATGCGGCCGTTCAATGGAGAAGTTCATCATGTACCGCTGCTGTGATGATTAAGATCTTTACTGAATGATCTAGCAACATTCTGGCTACAGATATAAAACAGCATGGGAGAACAATAATGCCTTTTCCTAGTTCTCTTCACTCTATTACTAGAGATTGTTATCTATGTTGCAAAAATAAAATTTATGGGTTTTGTTTCCATGGCATTACAGTCTCCTGTGGTGAGATTGTTTCTGCCATTTCTAGTTTATGTGTTCTAATGGTTTGAAATATTATAGCCATGGCTAAACCTTTTTCTACCATTATTCCCTCTTTACATATAATCCTCAAAATCTGAAAGTAACTTTCCAGTTCCAATAAGTTGAAAGTTAAAATACAGATTCTGAAATATGATTTTCTGCTTTTACATTTCTATATTCTTCTACTCCAAATCATTTTATGATTACGTTCAGTTCAGATGATTGCAGCCCCTGAAAACTTGAGGGTTCTTCAATATTCAACTTTTGGCTTCAAAGATTTCATCTTTACTCAAGTTCAGGGTTCCAATAGACATCCCATCAAGACATCAAAATACCATATCAATTGCAAAATCAAAGCTTCAAAAAAGAAACAAAAAAAAAAAAAAACGAAAGAACTTCAAAGATTCCCCAGGGAAAGAATACAGGTAGCAGTAGCACGAAGTAAAACATAGATATAATGAATAAATAAATAAATCCCTGTGTTTAAAGCTAATGAAATGATTTATGCTACAAAAACACGAAGATCCATAAAATTCATCAAGAACCTTTTACTAACATTAGAACAGGACCAATTTTTTTTTCTTGTCCGATCGCTGATTTCCTTCCATCGCCGCCTACAGCTGAGAAAAAACTCCACGGTTAATTTCACCTGTCCGTACAAAAACCTCTTGCGCTTTATCCCGTTTCCAAAATGCGCTCGGAACATTTGTTCCAATGAACTTATATGGTACATTTGATGAAAACTTCCTGGCTTTGGGAATGAAAACTAAATTTGCATGAAATACGAATTCTTTTATGTATCCTCCTCAATTAATTGTGAAGAAATTTTTATAAAAAAGACTCTCCAAACATAAAATTACATTTCAGGCACAAGGAATTGGGCATTGATCTTTTTCCAACTTTGGAGAAGAGAATAAGTAGCTTTTTCTTATTCTTTCTCATTTTTTCACTTCACTAATAACAAGGTATGAAACTTTCACAAGCCAGAATTAATAATAGTATGGGAAAGAATGAGGATTGGGAATAAAAAAAAATGTGCCTTTCTGCTGTTCTTGGACTTCCTTTTGTTTCCTTCACTAATCTCCATGCATAGACCTTAGTAATCAAGTAAAGTAAAGAAGCATGTGAAATTGAAGATTGTCTCTACCTATTAGTTTTTTTCTCATTTTTACAACCTACATTTATTCTTATTGTTCCTTTTTAAGACAAATTTTGGTCCAATTTACCTTCCTTCCTTTTAACTCCAACAAAAGAAAATCTTCTTTATTACCCATTCAAATTGAACTTAAATTACTACAATATATATATATATATATTATATATATATATATATACACAAAACATACATGCATGCACTAAATCTCTTTACTAGGATTTTGCTTTTATTTGCATACATCTCTCGTTTAGTAGAATGGAAGAAATTCTTGAACTATCTAGAAATTTCTAGAAGAAATCAAAATTCAATTAATTTTTTTTTTTTTTGCATGGATACATACTTATGTAACTACGTATCTACAGCGGTGATTGGCCTTTACTCGTAAAATTAACTTACCAACTTATAAAGTAATTCTTCGAAGGAAGAAAAAGATACCAAATTTGGAAGCAAAGAACACGATTCATTATTTTGGAACAATTTTTCACACCTATATAAGGATCCTTCATTGAAACCAAATATCACACACACCATTCTTTTAGTTTCATTTCTTCTTCCTTTCTCTCTCTTAAAGAAAAACCCTTTTTCCCAAATCCCATGGCCGAAATGTTACCAAACACCACCACCACCTTCACCCCAAGAAACCAGCCAACTGCATTAGGTCAATCAGTTGGCCAATCCTTAATGCCTGTACAGCCACCACCGCCAGTAGTAGCTCACCCACTTGGAGATGTACCTCCAAAGATTCACAACCCGTTGAACCCTGCTTCTGCTCTTCACCATCAGCATCCTCCTCCGCCGCCGACTGCTGCTGCGGCAGTCACGAACCGTCAACTGATGAAGGGTGACCGACACCTGTTTTCCACGTCGGATGAAAGTGCAATGAGGACGCAGATTATGGCTTATCATGCCCCAGATGGACGTGACTTTGATGTCAAGCCATTGTTGCTCATTATTGAAGATATCATGCACCGAGCTAAGCCTACTGCCTTTTTCACCCCAGTATGTTACTTTTAACTTAATTAATAATAGTCTCATTAATTATGCTAAAACTGTTAAAACCACATAAACTGTCATCCACTTTAAAAATATATATATATATTAAACTCTGGAATTGCAGGGAGGAGGGGAAAGTCACGTAGATGCATGGGATGATAAGGTTATCCATAGTGGTTATATTGATGTACTCGAGCTTCTAGCATATCCCATAAACAAGACTTCCTCTGAGGTGTGTATATATATATTATATATATATTATATATATATATATGTGTGTGTGTATGTTATATAGATACATGTTTTATATATATATATATAAGATGTGAGCAATTGTTCCCAAAGTTTTTTTCACAAATTTTTGTAAATAAATATGTGACAGATAATTAGCAAGTGTTCGGCTGGAGGAGATGCACATTCAATAACAGTGGCACTACTTCAAATACTGTCAAGCTATTCATGGGAAGCAAAAGTAGCAATTTGTTTTGCTGCATTTTCTGTCAACTATGGAGAATTTTGGCTGATTGCACAGCTTCACACAACAAATCCACTTGCAAAATCAGTTGCCCTGTTAATGGAACTACCAGAAATAATGGAACATCGTGAGGCCATGAAACAAAAATTTCAAGCTGTTAATAATCTTATTAAGGCAATGCTGGAAGTGACTCATTGTATTGTCAAGTTCAAGGAGCTCCCAACACAGTACATTAGCCACGAATCGCCAGAAATGATCACTGCTGCTGCTCATATCCCCACTGCTGTTTACTGGACTATTAGAAGCATTGTTGCTTGTTCTTTGCTTTTGATGAACCTCATTGCATTAGGCCATGAGTAAGTTCCCTTCCTTCTGAACACCTTTGTTGCACATCAGTTCATTTATTCCAAGAATCTGATTCTTGTTTTGGTGGCAGAAACATTGCATCTGCAGCAGAGGCATGGGAATTGTCAAGTTTAGCTCATAAGCTTGCAAATATAAAAGAGCATCTAGAAAGGCAAATTCATCTCTGCAATCAGAAAATAGGTATGAGTTTCTATTACTTTCATCCTTTTCGAGTTAGTAGCAATTGCATATGATTCATCTAATAAATTGCAGAGGAGAAGAGACAAAATGATGCATTCTATGCTCTTGTGCGACTGTTTGAGACTCCCCATCTTGACAATATGAAGATACTCAGAGCTTTGATCTATGCTAAGGAAGATCAACTGCCACTCTATGATGGAACTAACAGGAAAAGGGTTTGTTTTTCAAAGACCTCATGACCAAGAAATGTAGTTCTTTTTCCTTTTCCAATTCCATTTCCATTTTCTCTAATTGGTCTAAGTACCATGATGATACAGGCTAGTCTTGATGTTTTGAGGAGGAAACATGTGTTACTACTGATTTCGGATCTCGAAATGTCCCATGAAGAGCTTCAAATCCTGCATCAGATGTATGCAGAGGCAAAGTCACAGCCAACAAGGCCAGAGAGTCAGTACGAGGTTGTCTGGTTACCAGTTGTTAACAGATCAATCCCATGGACTAATGACAAAGAAAAGCACTTTGAACAGGTCAAAAACTCTATGCCATGGTACTCAGTTGCTCATCCTAGCCTGCTTGATCCTGCTGTCCTGAGATTCATCAGAGAAATTTGGGGATTTACCAAGAAACCCCAACTTGTTGTCTTGGATCCACAAGGTAAAGAATCCAACCGTAATGCCTTACACATGATGTGGATTTGGGGAAGTTTGGCTTTCCCATTCACTAAAACAAAAGAAGAAGCTCTCTGGAGGGAAGAAACTTGGAGAATTGATTTGTTAGTTGATTCCATTGATCAGAACATTTACCTTTGGGTATGCATCTTCTTCTTCTTCATTTGTCCCTGATCAATTCAAATTCTTTATTAGTTTTGAAAATTTTGTATATCAATTTAACTCGATTTAACATTAATTTAACTCGATTTAACATTAATTTGCAGACTATGGAAAATAGATACATATGTGTATACGGAGGAGAAGACATGGACTGGATCAAGAAGTTCACAACTAAGGCAAGGGATATTGCTAATGCTGCACATATCCAACTAGAAATGCTCTATGTAGGAAAAAGCAATCCAAAAGACAGAGTCAGGAGAAACAATATCATGATACAAAATGAGAGGCTGAGCCATATCTTACCAGACCTTACTCTGATATGGTTCTTTTGGGTGAGGCTGGAAAGCATGTGGCATTCCAAAGTGCAACATGGCATGACAGTAGAGAATGATCCAATTATGCAGGAGATTGTCAAGATGCTCAGTTTTGATGGCAGTAACCAATGTTGGGCAGTTTTCTGCAGAGGATCACATGAAATGGCTAAGGGAAGAGGTGAATTAGTTATGCAATGCTTGAACGAATTTGATCGGTGGAAGGAAAGAATTGTTTCCCCAGATGGATTTGTGATTGCCCTGAATGAACAACTTCAAGAAATGAAAACTCCACACCATTGCAGCCGTCTGATATTGCCTGGAGCTGCTGGACATATACCTGAGAAAGTTGTTTGTGCTGAATGTGGTCGTCCAATGGAGAAATTCATCATGTACAGCTGCTGTGATGATTAAAGATTGCAACTTTCTTTCTCTCCATTACCACTCTACATAAAAAATTAAAATAATGCTGGCATAGTAATTTTTTTTTTTTCTTCTTTCTTGTTTCTTTGATTTTGATGATAATACCTTGTTGCAAGAATAAAATTTCAGGGCTTTTTTGCCATGGCAGTTTGGTCTCCTGTGGAGACATTGTTTACTGCCTCTTTTATTGAGTTTCTGTGTTTGTAATGGAAAGAAATACTATGGCTAATCTTTTCATTGATTAATTTATCTGTTTTTTTTTAAATTTTAAATTTAAGAGTTCCTCATAAATTTTTTTTATTGTTTAGTTTGTATTCATTTTCATGCTAGAAATGTAAATTCTTTTTTTTATAAATAAATATTAAGATTTTTATTTTTTTTAAAAAAAATACTCATTTATGAATTGGTTTAGGGTTTAGGAAAAAAGATCAGGGAAAAGAAAAAGGGCAAAAACTAAAAACTTCAAGGACGCAAAAGAGGAGATTGTAGCAGCAGACAGGTAACACGACGCAAACAGAGATATAATACATCGTGCTGTTTAAAACTGACAATTTTGATTTATGCTTCGGAAACTTGAACATCTCTCACAGAATTAAGAGAGAAGTTCACCATTAAGAAGCAACTTCAATAGTTTTCAAAAAAAATTCAAAAAAAAAAATCCTCTTTCAGGAACAATGAAATTCAACCCAAAGAAATCAATTTTACCTACAATGTAAAACCGACCATCAAAGCAACAACTCCTTAATAAAAATCGAAGTAGCTGCTATAATCAAATTAATCAGATAATAGGACGGTGTAAATTTCAATCTATGCTTCCGTTGACACGTCCGTCGGGTACCAACGAACGCAACGCCTCACTGAAGCAAAATTCATTGAACGAAATTACAGAGAAAAGCATTAAACAGAAAAAAAATACCAATATTGGGCTAAACCCTAAAATTCGAATAGCGGCGTCGATGTAAAATCTGAAAGGGTTTATTACCCGTGGGGGATTTTATAAGGAAAAAGTTTTTATTTATTGTTGCTCATGCCCTATAACTTATGTCTAATTACCTAAAGTTATTAGTTTATCATATATTAAATGATTTAAATAAAATATCAAGCCCGTATAGCTCAGTGGTAGAGCGTCAGTCTTGTAAACTGAAGGTCTGTAGTTCGATCCTGCATGGGGGCATTTTTTTTTTCCTTTTTTTTATTCTTTTATGCGGGGGGTTTTCATTTTTCTCTTTAATCGCCGATGTATCAAATTGCATTTCCCCATTCTCCGCCTCCTGATCTACCTTTTTCGTTTATACCCTTTCTTTGCTTATGTTGGGTTCTTGATGTTTCAATATGGCCGTAGTTGTTAGAAATCTGCTTCAGAAATTACCAGATCAAAGAATCTTAACATATTTCAACAATGGAAATCCATTGACATTATTGCCTCGTCCAATTAATCAGCAACCCAAATTTGACAATTTTAATCCCCTCCTCGTAAACCCCGACGATTCCAATAATTGCACAAGGGTATTTGCTGAATATAATCCCAGAAATGCCTTCCAGTTTTATCCTAGTTTTTCGTTTCAGTATTTCTTAAACCCTGTTTCTCCATCCGGGTTTTGCCAGTCTCAGTCACTGGAACAGAATTTGGAGTCTGAAGAATCAAGGACTATGTGGGCTGATAGTGTGAAGAAGAAGAGGAAACGGAAAATGAACAAGCATAAGTTGAGAAAACTTCGCAAACGCCTTCGTGGCTATTCTTGAAACTGGTATAATTAGCAAAAGATTCAATCTTTATTTTCACCTACTTGCCTTTTTTTTTTTTTTTGTATACTTGTGTGTTTTTTACTGTAGTTTTTACTGAGTGCTGATTGATTGTTATGGAAGAAGTTTTCTTCATTCTCTGATATTAATATGCTGGTGACTTGAATAACATATCAAGATTAAAGTTCTTCTTAGCATTCTCATTTAGCTGCTAGGGAATTTGAGATTTTAGATATATTGAGTAGTAGAAAAGCTTTTTTCCTTTTTTCAACAGAAACTTAGAAGAAGAAATACTGAAGCTACAATTCATTTATTTCCCTTTTGCTTTTTTTGTTGGGCTTGATATATAGCAAAATTTAGCTCAATGCAATAATTCTTGGAAGTGGATGGGGCTGGTGGTTGCTGGGCTGCAAATTGGAAGATATGGCTTAATTATACTAGTAGAACTCATAAGCTACCTTTTTTGTCTGATGCACGAGCCCTAGCAGAAATATGCCTTGGGAACTTCTCTCTGCCTGGTCTAGTGATTTTTGTTTTGGTGGATGGATATTTGTATAACTGGTAGGAAGCTCTCTTGTAATCTTTCTATTTGTTTATTGAATATAAGATCCGGTTTCGAATAAAAAAAATGATTTTTGCCGATTGCATGCCAGTGTGATCTTGAAGAAGTGCTCGTAGATATAGGAACATAGATCACAGTGACTAAACCAAGTGGTGCTATGAATTCAAGATGCGCATGATATTATTAGCATAATTAGTTCTTGAACTGGAGCTGTTTTTTGAAATCGAAAATCTTCCTGACATCTGGGCTCTACTGAATCTTGTTAATTCTAGTAAATGCAGCATGTCTATGCTTTGAAATACATACCAAATCCTTTGTTTATATTGGTACTTGGAATGGAAGCATAAAACTGGTCTAGGTCTCCTGCACCAAAGAAGTCTGTGGGATTTAGAATTTTTGAACCTCTCAATTTTATTAGAGGAATCAAATAATTAAACAAAGATGAATTTCTCATTGAGTTAAAAGCAGATTAAGTTGTAAATTCTTATTAAAATTGGATTCTTACTCAAGGATTAAAGTATGTTTTCTTCTTGATTTTTGTGATGTCAATTTAGAGGCTCTAGCACAATCAGTTAGCAATCTGTATTGCTCATTGAAATAATGAACATTGACAGGCCATTACAGTTGAGTTTGGATTGTATTTTGTTTCTTTTGGCAACACGGAACGGTGTAGCGTCTCCATGTCGTACAGACAGTGACTAAGAGAACAAGATTGAAGACTAGAAAAGAATCAAACTTTGATAAACTATGGTTGGAAAAATAGCAATTGGAAATGGTCCAAGCTTCCTAAGTTTCGAACTACAAAAAATGAATCTTTTGAACCTTGTTTACAACCACATATAAATTGTATTTACCTTTTAGTTTCTAAAATGAGATGGGGTTTTCTCTTAGAAGTTTAGATTGATATCCTACACAAGGTAATAATGCTTTTCTGTGTTTTTCCATTTTTTACTCCATCCCCTTTTGTGGCTTGAATCATATGATCAATTTAGATGGGTTTTTTTTTCCAAGATATAATAATTGTATTTGTTCTGGATTTCATTTTTACTGGAAATATCTTCTTTTCCACAGGTTGATTACTCATCATTTTTTAGGATTTCCATTGTCAAATGAAGCAGGAAGAATCTGTTTCCATTGTCAAAGTGAGAGTTTCCAATTGGCTCAACTTTTTCTTTACTTTCAGTTCTTGTTGAACTTGAAAAGTTACTTATCATTGGGAAAAATCTCTTGAGGGCCTTTTCATTTATGTGTGGAATTGGGACTGATTCTTGATTGAGTTGAGTTGAGTTTTTTAAGCTTCTAATGAACACGAAAGTCACTGCTTGATTCAGCATTTTAAAAAACATCGATTTTCTTTCTTCTATGTGAGAGGTGAGGTTAGCATAATACTCTTTTTTTTTCAAGAAAATCTTTGGAGGATCTTCCAGAGTTAACATCAATTATTTAATAATTCCAGAATCTTCTAATTTCTTTTTTATGAATTTCTCTCTATATTCCTACTTTTCTTGACTTTGTTCTATACAATATATATATATATTGCATGATTTGTCAATGCTCCAAACAAACATAATCCTCAACTTGCAGTACAAGTGGGAATTTTGAAATCCCTTTTCTTTTTCTCAATTATCTTTTGCTTCTTCATCTTTTATATTATATTTACAAATTTAATTATTTCTGTCTTATAAGTGTTATATAAGACAAATTGGAGTGCAATTAATTTAATATTAATTATGGCACACACTTCAATTATTTTTTTGACTCATTACCTAAACTTATTTTTATCACTTAATGTGAACACATTCTAAGATGGAGAAATATATATATATATATTATTAAAAAGGACAGATTAATTAAGAAATTGATTAAGATTATTAATAAAGTTTTAATTTGTCATTATGTCCTTGGAATTAAAAATGCAGGCATGAATGGATAAGTAATCACATTATGATTTTCACGTGATGACACCTCATTAATTAGTCTCTCTGATTTTGACTTAATCCTTTATTACATTATTTCTTAATTTTGTCCAATTCAAATTAATTTCCCCGTTTACCGGTCAATTCTCCCTGAGATTTCAATTTTTTTTAAAAAAGATTTCATATTATTTAGTGTAATTCAGTAATATTTTAAAAATTTATAAATTTGAGACATAATTAAAATTTAAAATTATTTATAATTTCTGTTTAAAAAAATTTTATTATTAAATAAATAATTTTAAATTTTTATTTAATAATTATTATGAGCTCAAAACCATGAATATATATACAAAAAATTAACGTGGGATCAAAAAAAAAAAATTTCCATCAATTTTCAAGATTTCTTAATAGGCGATGAAACCGTAACTTTCCAAACCTTAATTTCTCCGTCAAAACTACCACTAATCACCGTAATAACATCACCTCCACATTCCGCCGCCGCCAGCGATTTCACCGGCTTATTATTATTATTATTTTCCAACACCGTCAAACAACAATACCTTCCGTCCACCGCCCGCCGTTTCCACACTCTCACCGTCCCATCAGCCGATCCACTAAACAACAAAAAATCATCATCATTCTCATTATCATTATCATTCGCTACTACGTCGTTTATCATGGTCAAACACAGCACGGCTTTAGTGTGACCTCTCAGTGCACCGACAACGACCATATGATTTGCACTGTCTTCTTTTTCCCACACTAAAATCGACCGATCACAAGAACCAGAAAACAACACTTTCCCGTCCGAACTTAACGCCAATGCGTTCACTGCCGACTTATGTTTCTCCAACGTCGCTATCAGCACGTGTCTTTTTTGCTTTCCCCCATCGCCGACGTGTCTCATTCCCCACACTTTTATCCGTTTATCGGCAGAACCCGTGTAAACTAAGCCGTCGGAAGACACGGCGACGGCGTTAATCGCGTCGTCGTGGGCTTTAATTGATTCCACGCACCGAAAGTTCGGACCTTTCCAAATCTTTAAATACTTATCCCAAGAAACGGAGTAAACGGTTGAGTTTTTCTCCGAAACGGCTAGTGCAGATACGGTGTCGTAGTGTTCGACCCAGAGCTTCTTTCTGTGACGTCTAATGCTGACGTAATTTTTCGGTAACATGACGTTACGTAGGCGATTTTCTAGGGTGGGCAAAGTGGATAATAGTTTGTGGGTTTTCTTGTTGATTAGTTTCCATACGCGGATTTTACTGTCTTGATGCGCCGAAAATATCTTTCCGTTACAGAAAGTTAGAGACTTGACGGAAGAATCTTGTTCGCCGCCGAAAGTATCTAACGGCGTGAAGTTAGTGAAGTTAACGGAGATTTGGAAAACGAGGATTTGATTACCTAAGACGGCGTAGAGGAGGTTTTCGTGGACGGCAAGGAAATTGATGATGATGACGTGGCGTTTTAGAGAGGTAACGAGTGATGACGATGATGAGATGGTGGCGATGAGTGATTGGCTGTTTGAGAAAATGTTATTATTATTTTGGAGAGATGGTACGGAAGGAAGGGTTAATAGAGAGAGGTTGCTTTCTAGGCTGCTGCTGTTATTACTATTGGTGGAATAATATTCTTGAGACGGTGACGGGGAAGATGATGAATTACTACTACTAGTGGCGGTAGAATGATGATGAATGACGGATGTTTTCGGCGGTGGCAGCGGCGGTGGCAGCGGCGGCGGCGGTGTGTGGACATGGTCGGAAGTGGGAATGCAAGTTGATAGCCAAGATCGATTTTTTATCATGATTTTTGCAAGGAAAAATGGAATGAGAGAGAGAAGGGGTGGCGGTGGTGGAGGGGTTTGGTTGATAGTTTCTTTCTTGTTGTGTGAAGAGATGCATGTTTATATATATATATATATATATAACATTATGTGTGTTTTTGTTTTGGTTGTTGTTGGATTGTACATGAGCTAGGAAGCAAGTTGCACATATATACTATTATTATTTTATAATCTCATGTTTTTAAAATTTTATATTTATAATAATACTCCAATTTATGACTTTAGATACTTTTATTTTAAAAAATTTAGTGTAAGCTGACTTTAATTAAAATAAAATTTTTATCTGAATACTTTTTATTTTAAAAAATATATAGAAATAAGACTTTTTTTTTTTTTCAAAGAAAAACAAGAAAAAATGAAAAAGAGAATATTAGGGTTAGGGCATGATAAAGGGGGGAAGGGATGACGGAGGAACACATGTAATGTAGTTAGGACATTTCTAGAAATTATCGAGTTTAATTAAGAAGAAGAAACAATGGCAAGCAGCCAAATTCCCAAAAAATATCCATGAATCTTCTATATATATATATATATATACATAATTTTGCGTTAAAAAATTAAATTTTTAATTTCGTATTAATAATAATTGGAGATTAAGTCAACCTTTTTTTGGATTCAAAACTTTTCGGACCCAATTCTGGTACACCTTTTTCTTTATTTTGAAAAAACTTTGTACTATAAAACTTTTATCACTAAAATGTGATTCAAGATGTGCATAAAATGAACACGACAAACTCAAGAATTTTATGTTATTAAATGAATTTGGAATCAATTTTGGTGTGAATTATTACCAATTTTTTATTCTTTGGAGAAAAAAAAAGAGGGGTTGCATTTAATTATTTTTCTTATCTTACATAAAAAGCAGCAATATATATATATATATATATATATATATATATTTTTTTTTTTTTTTTTTTTTTTTTTTCCCAAAAGAAAAGAAGAAGATAGATTTGCATGTTCTTCATTCAAGGACTGCTTTTGAGTTTTGACCTAAGTTTGGTTTTACACCATTACTTTTTTCTTATTTTCCGAAGGAAACAGTGGGCGCTGGGATACCTGTATTCAGTCCCCATACACAGATTTTTACACAAATATAATTATATATATATATATATATATATATAATATATATATATTAAATATAATCATCTTGAAAAAGTTATGAATTTGAGTCACGAAAATTAAGAGATATGTTCTGTTAATCTGATTCTTTTTTTTTACATTTTTAGTTACTTAAAAAACCATGAAGATGTTTTGTAAATATGTTGTCAAAGAAATTTTCCAAGATTCTAGGATTGTTTGTCTTGGTCAGAGAAATAGCCGACTAGTTTGGATCATTCAAAAGCTCAATTCTGTCTTTAAAGAAAGAAACAAAATGTGGGATTTCAAACATTTTTAGCCATCTGAAGGAAGAAAAAAAAAAAAAAATGGAATCTTTACATCCTAATATCCAAGAAATCTCATGCTTCAATGCTCTTAAAACGAAGGAAATCTTACAAATAAATATTAACTCAACTGGTTAAAATTATAGATTCGAGTCATCTTGTACAAATTGAATGGCTGCTGCTCTGTAACTTGATCAAAGAGTAATATGATCCATGATTTCCAAGAGCTAGTAAATCAAGATGTGACCCTTGTTCTACAACCTTTCCATTTTTAATAACAGCTATGGAATTCGATTTCTGTATTGTGGATAAACGATGAGCAACCACAACACAAGTTCTACTAATCATAATTTTCTCCAATGCCATTTGTACTAAATTCTCTGATACACTGTCAAGTGCACTTGTTGCTTCATCCAATAGCAGGATTGCTGGATTCTTTAGTATAGCTCTAGCTAATGCAATTCTCTGTTTTTGTCCACCTGATAGTTGAATCCCTCTTTCTCCACAGTATGTTTCATATCCATCTTTCATTGAACTGCAATATTGTGTAAAACTGTAAATAGCATTTTATGTATATATATATATATATAGGTATGAACTTCGTTTTACCTTATGAACTCTTCAGCGTTTGCAAGAATTGCTGCTTTCCTAATTTCAGCTTCTGTTGCAGTTTCTTTACCATAGACAATGTTTTCGCGGATTGTTCCAGCAAAAAGGGTAGGTTCTTGACTCACCAGTGCAATTTGTGATCTCAGCTCTCGCAAATTGTAGTTCTTGATGTCTACATCATCTATCAAAATTGATCCTTTTATAGGATCATAGAATCTTTCGATTAAACTGATGACAGTGGATTTGCCTGAACCACTTTGTCCCACAAGTGCCATTGTTTTTCCAGGTTCAATTCTGAGGTTTAGGCCATGGAGAATCATTTGGTCTGGTCTTGATGGGTAGGAAAAGAAGACATTTTTAAGGTCTATTTTACCTTCTAATGTCCTTCCAAACGTAAGACTTTCAGGGTTTTCTGGTTCTATCTCACTTTTCCTGTCCAAGATTGCAAAAACAGATCTAATAGCTTTTCCACTTCTTGCTATGTCTGAACTCATGCTTCCAGCATCCGCGATATTCTTCCCCGTGCTCATTAACAGGAAGAAAGCTTGGAAAAGATGCTTAGAGCTGACTAAACCTTTGTTCATTAGTCTGCCACCGTACCAAAAAGTTAGTGCCACTGTAGCAACTGTAATGAATTGCGATGTAAACAATACTGCAGCAGATATCCATGACTGTTTTATACTCTCTTTCTTGGGAACTTTTAGTGTTAGTGAAAAAAGTTTCAAGATTCTTTCTTGTGAAGAGAATGCTGTGATTGTCCTATGGTTCACCACTGCTTCACTTGCTAGTTGGTTTCCTTCATTTTGTGCCTTTTGAGCTTTTTCAGACATTTTTTTCATCAAAATATTCCTTGAATAGAAGCTAGCGACAGCCAAAGGTTGCATGGATATCGTGACTATAGCAACTCTCCATGTGACTATCAGTCCGAGGATCCAAGCAAGGCAAGCACTTGTGAGGACTTGAACCAACAATGACATCCGATCGGCCACAAGAGATCTAACCAAGTTAGCCTCAGTGGCTAACCGAGCACAAATTGCAGCACTTGAATTGTCCTCTTGATCAAACCAGCTAATCTCAAATGTAAGAACAGTTTGAAGAATTTTCTCACGGACCCTTTTTGTGATACGTTCTCCCATAATTGCAAAATTATAGTGTTGAAGTATATTAGCAAAGAAGCTAATGATACCTAAACTGACAAAGATGATGCAGTACATTTTTGTCTCTGACTTTAGCTTGGAACTGTCATTGAGAAAGTATACTGACGCAATGGATCCCAAACAATATGCATGAACAGGTTGAACTGCACCAAATCCAATAGACCCTAGACAACCAAGAAAGGCCCTCTTCCATTCCGGAGCATTCATTTTCAGCAGTCGCCATTTTGAAGGATTGGAGTAAGAAAAACTCTTGTAGTAGTCCTCATCATCACTGTCATAATAAGAATACAATTGAATCGAGGAATGTGGAGTCATGGTTAATGCTGGACTAGCAGGTGTTACAGGGCTGTTTTGCCAGCTTGATCTTGTACTGAAAGGCGATTTAGAAGTCTGTCCATACATACTCCTTCTGTTAAACTTTTCTTTTGATGTTGCTGATTGCTGCAGCTGCACCATCTGAAAGTAAACTCCATTGTTTATCAGCATAAGTTCTTCATGAGAACCAGATTCAACAGCTTTTCCTGATTGAAGGACTAATATTTTATTTGCTCTATGAATTGTGGAAAGTCGATGAGCAATAATAATTGTTGTTCTTCCTACTGAAGCCTGATCCAGTGCTTCCTGTACTATTCTCTCTGATTCTGAATCCAAAGCACTTGTTGCTTCATCAAGTAAAAGGATCTTTGGATCTTTAAGTAAAGCCCGAGCAATGGCAATTCTTTGCCTTTGTCCTCCGGACAATTGAGCTCCAAACTGTCCAACCTGAAAAAATTAACACAACTATGATTACTCTTTCTACTGTCACAGAAAACAACTAAGAAAAAGAAACTTACTTGAGTTTCATATCCATCAGGTAATTTGACAATGAAATCGTGCGCGTTTGCAGCTTTGGCAGCAGTTTCAATCATTTCCATGGTAGCTCCTTCTTTTCCAAACAATATATTTTCTTTTACTGATGTAGCAAAAAGAACTGGTTCTTGATTCACTAATCCCATCTGGGATCTCAGCCATTTAAGTTGAAGCTTCTTTATCTTGTAACCATCAAGTAGAATGTCTCCTCTGATTGGATCATAGAATCTTTCAAGCAAAGAAATAATTGTAGATTTTCCAGAACCACTTCCTCCAACAAGACCAACAGTCTTTCCAGGTTTTACTTTAAGACAGAATCCTTGAAGAATTAAGGTTGTTGGTCTTGATGGATAGCTAAAATCAACATCCTTAAATTCAATCTGCCCCTTGATATCTCCTAGTACTTTCCCTTTTCCATTTTCAGTGTCTATTATAGGGATTCGTTCAATCGTCTTGAAAATCCGTGTAGCAGCAGCAATAGCTTCAGCAATGAATGAGAAATTAGGAAGAGCACCCATACAAGCCCTGAAAACCATAAACAAGTTCATCAGATTTAGTCTTTTTCTTTAAAAGGATAAAGAGAAAATTCTATAGAAACAGAAACTTACAAGCCAGCAATGATAATACTACAAGCTGAAATGAACACATGTCCACCACTTTCTCCTTTATCGATGACAAGAATACTTCCAACCCAAGACAGAAATGCCCAAGTAGCAAACATAAGTCCTGAGCTTCCTATCATTAGTCCCTTTGTAAATCCAGCTTTTATTCCAAATTTCACACAATCTTCAAGTGCTAGACTGTACTTATTAAGTGTGTAAGTCTCCCCAACGTACGAGTACACAATACGTACGGATGATAACGCCTGTTCTGCAATACATCCTGCAACTCCATATGTATCTTTCATTTTCAATTGTATGTTCATTAATATCTTCCCAAATCCTACACCTGGAATGATAAAAACTAGTACAAATGGTATAGAAGAAAGTGCTAATCTCCATGAAAGAATGAATCCCACTAAGTAACCAAACAGAAACTCGGATAGGCGAGCTATACAGTTAGGTATCTGCATAAATAGTAAAGAAACAAAGTGATGAGAGCTTATATAATAACATCAAATACTTAGTGTGAGAAGTTGCAATCATACCTTTTCAGCTATGACATCTTGTATTGCATGTGCATCAGCTGATATGGATGATATGACCTGAAAAGTTGTGGATGAAGTATTATCTTGATCATCAAAGAAACCAACTTCTTGTCTGAGAATTGATTTCAAGTATTCGCTCCTGATACGAGATGTCTGTCTCTCTGCAGTTCTCGTCCAACAAAGTCCTTCTGAAAAATCGAGGTTTGTGTATGCAAATTATACAACAACAAATGGAACAAATTATATTGTTTAGTGCCCACAGAGAATCATACTTACCAACAAAGGCTGAAGCTCCAACTCCAAGAGCAACAAAGAGTAGCCTCAATGAATACTGCACAAAAACACACATAAAAAAGACAGCAAATAGACAATAGGAAAGAATTAGCCTTTTTCAGGAAATAACTCATTTTGGAAATGCGTGCATACCTTATTCACCAATTCATTCGAAATAGATATATCTTATGAACCATAACTGTCAATTAGACCACTAAGAACAACCATAACAAGTGGTGTAATAAGCCCATCTCCAATGCTTCCAACAACACCAAAGAACATAAGTATCTTATCCACTCCATCTGCATACTTAAAAAGGCTTCCTTTACTTCCCATTTCAGCAGGTAATAAATCCTATGATAAGCCTATGATATATATATATATATATAATGGCTCAAAGAACATTCTGGGACTAGCCGGCAATTCTTTCAGGAATCTTTGAACACACCAGTTTGTTGTTTTCAATAACTCCAAGAAGTCCACTCTCAAGTTTTGGTAAAAGGACAATCTGATAACTTTGCAATAACACATAACAACATGTATGATAATTCCTGAAAAAAAGACAACCAAAAATATACTATCTAACCATTTCTATACTATCTTCTTGCAGATCATTTGTCCATTTTTGTTCATGGGGTTGCAAATATTGCCATTTCCTGTTTGTCTCTCACATTAGAATTTTTCTTGATATATTCCTCACCAACTTAACTCATACAGCAAGCATATTATCACAGCTTGACTTCACTGTTTCTTGATTATGTGATGGGAAGACCCAAGAACTACTCTTGCAGTTTGGTTCATCCTGAATATATATATATATATATATATGTATATTATATTTTCTTACAAAATTTCTTGTTAATTCATTAAATATTAATTGAATTTTTTATTAAGATATATTTGTTTCTACATGTCACGAATTAGACTTTCATTTAAGAGTGCTGGACAAAAAGCCTCAAATTAAAAATAAAATATAAAATAAAAATTAGTAAATACGACGACGTTTATTGGTGTTGTGCTGCTTCTCCGTGATAACTAATGAAAGAACTCAGCGTACACAATCTTATAGGAATTGGCACTGGAAAGAAGCGCATCTACAGACGATAGGCAATTCTTGATTTTGAGCTGAGAAGGCTGTTGATTTTTGTAGTAACTAACATTCAGGAGAACCCCTTTTTGTTTTCCTTTGCTGCCGAAGAAAAGAAAATGGTGAAAGTTTCAACGTTCTTCGCGATGACATTTGGTGCTTTTCTTTTCTGGGAAACTATGGACAAAGTCCATGTCTGGATCGCTCTTCATCAGGACGAAAAGGTAAGGACTTTCCGCTGTTTAATTTGACGTATTAGGTTTTTTTGTTTCAATTTTGCATATTCTGACGATTTCCCCTCTGCGGTTGATTGAAGAAAGATGAAATCGAACCCTAAAGATTTACTCTTGTTCATTCTTTAATTGACATGAATTTTCTTCGTTCAGTTGTGTGTCCTTCTTTTTTTTTTTATTTGAAATGAATTTGATTAATTTTTGGAAGAAAAATGTTTTCTTGATTTCTGCCAATAGAGAGTGACTGGAGGCAGGAGACGGTGAGGAAAGGAAATTTATTTGGAACTTAGTATTTGCTAGGTTAAGGAATTGAGCGAGCTTCACCAAGATAGGGATTTTCTATGTATATATGACTTCGATTGAACACTCTGCTAGTTTTTGATTGCTGAAACTGAGAAAAACTCCTTATTATTGAATCTTCTTTTTCTGATACTGATCTTTGGAAATCTGTCTTTAACTTCAGCAAGAAAGGATGAAGAAGGAAGCTGAGATTAGGAAAATGAGGGAAGAGCTGTTCCGACAGAACAAAGAAAGGGATTCGCTTCTCTGAGCTGCCAAGTACTTTCAATGTCTATCTGTGGCATATTTCAAAAGAAATGCCTGATTTTCTCCTGCCCTTTTTCTGTTTAACATTGGAGAACATACCATAAGATTTCACTTCTTTTGTCAAATTATAGACTGATTATATCAGCTGTGACTCAAAATCAGGTGTTCTGTTGATTTTTGTGATTTTTCTTTTCTGAAATCCTGAAAGCTGTTGATGATACCTCTAATGTGATGAATAAGATGCTGCTATGTTTAGTCTTTTTTTTTTTCTTTTTTCTTTTTTATCAATTTTACTCAGTAGCAGTTCAAGAAAATTTGTTGGGTTGATTTTCTTGCTTGGAAGGTAAGGTTCCTGCTGAACGGAGGGTGTCTATCGTACTATGATTGGATAAGTAAGAACTCTTGCAGACTCATTTACCATAACTTTGAACTTTAGTATGGCATCAATTCTATTCAGTTTAAAAAAGAGGCAAGCAAGCAGGAAAGAACTTGACTTGAACTCTTGTTTCCTTTCTGAATTTGAGGTTCTTGGTAAACAATTTCTACTCTTAACAACAAATGTCTGACAGCTGTATCTAGCACATATACAATCTTTTCTGTGCATTTTTGGGCATCAATCTCATTTATTGCTTCATGCATCTATAATATTTCTAGTTCAGCAAGAATCATAGTTGAAGTTGCAGGAAGTAATTCTTTATTACACTGTCCATTGCTTTTGTTGTTGATGATCACGACATTTCACTTGCATTAGGTACACCAAATGGTAACTCGTGAGTATCAATTAGATTGAAGGTAAATGGGAGAAAGGTGAAATGTAACTCACCTGTGATTAGATGAGCAAAGTAAACATTATAGGGTGATTCTATAATCGACATACTTCAAATGAATGATAATTTTATGAAGTAAATTAGAAGAGTTTCTCCCAAAAATTTCATCTTTGAGTGAAGAATTTCATGGGCTCCTTTAGCTGAACATGCTTGATCTGTTATGTAAGTCCAGAAACCATGGTTTCTTGTCTTTCTTGTTTCTACTCCTGCTGGAACCTCTCTTTCATCTTTGTGTGTGTTTTTGTGTGCTCTAGTTGAAAATTGCATGTTTAATTGAGGTTATATTTCTTCCCACATTTCTCTTTTACCACCCAGCAATGTCGCAGTTCTTTGCACCGTGCTGGGAACATCAGAAACACCTGATCTTGGATCAGTAGCACTTTTATGGTTATCTAAATAGCCGTCTGAAGTTAGTTAACCAGGGCAGAAAGGCAGCACATTGTTCTACTTTGCAAACAAAACCTTTGTTGTATCCTTATATAGATTAAGATGACAGAAAACCGTGAGCTGAATCCTCCATTGATGTAAGCTGGTTCGTCCTTTTGTGTGAACAACCAAAACAAAGAGATGGTGAAGCTGGTTACACGGCATTCTTAGTTCAACTCTTACTATAACCGCTCTATAAGAGTCAAAACAAAAAACAAAGAGAACATGAAAGGTGTGATATTGTAGATAAAACCATTCACTACATAAGTACAAACCAATCACTAAAAATAGGTCACTAACCTTGGAAAAAGAATCAGCTTTTATCCTCAAATTCTGTTAAAGACAATCATTACAGTCCCTCCATGATGCAAGAATTAATGTTTCTTCTTCTACATGAGTATATATCATTATCAAGATAGATAATAACCCCTGGCCAAAATCAAACAGAACATTTCCTAGTTCTGTAATCTAGATCGAAGTTGCCAATTTTTTTATTTCTTGAAGATCAGAGTTGTTGAAGATGACGGGGAAGGGATTCCTGATAGCTCTTTTGATGGCTGCAGCCTGTGTTCTGGCAAAGAGCTTGGAAGTGACAGAAAAAGATGTGGGTTCTGATGAGGATTTATGGAACTTGTACGAGAAATGGAGAAGCCACCATACTGTTTCCAGAGATCTAACAGAGAAACAGAAACGTTACAATGTCTTCAAGGCGAATGCACTCCATGTTTACAACTCCAACAAGATGGACAAACCTTATAAGTTGAAACTCAACAAGTTTGCTGATATGACCAGCCATGAGTTCAGAAATTACTACAGTTCTAAGGTAAAACATTTCAGAATGCTACACGGAACTCGAGCTGAAACTGGATTTATGCACGAAGAGGCCAGAAATCTACCAACTTCTGTTGATTGGAGAAAGCAAGGAGCTGTAACTGGTGTCAAGAATCAAGGCAGATGTGGTAAGAAATTTAAGCCTGTTTTCCCAAGTTTTCATCTTGATATGATTGTGAGAGTTATAAATTGGTTGAATTCATCCAAAAAAAAAAAAAAAACAGGTAGTTGCTGGGCATTTTCAACAGTTGTTGGAGTTGAAGGAATCAACAAGATCAAAACAGGACAGCTTATTTCACTGTCTGAGCAAGAACTTGTGGATTGTGAATCAGACAATGAAGGTTGCAATGGAGGACTAATGGAAAATGCATATGAGTTTATTAAAAAGAAAGGTGGAATTACAACAGAACGTGCATACCCTTATAGAGCAAGAAATGAACTTTGTGATTCAAAAAAGGTTTCTCTCATTCACCACACTAGTGTATATGTTTATATTTGTATTGTATCTGTGTAACAAAGACTAATTCTTTGTTGCTCACCTCACCATTAGATGAATGCCCCTGTTGTGAAGATTGATGGACATGAAATGGTACCGGAAGATGATGAAGATGCATTGATGAAAGCAGTGGCAAATCAGCCTGTTTCAGTTGCCATAGATGCATCCGGTATAAATATGCAGTTCTACTCAGAGGTAAGAAAAAACTGACATGGATTCCTCTCTCTCTCTCTCTCTCTCTCTCTCTCTCTTAAATTAAATGTTTTCCATTACAGGGAGTATTTACAGGGCCATGTGGAACAGAGCTTGATCATGGAGTAGCAGTGGTGGGATATGGAACAACACTTGATGGAACAAAGTATTGGATAGTGAAGAATTCATGGGGAACAGAGTGGGGAGAACAAGGATACATTAGAATGGTTCGTGGTAGTCATGCTGAAGGAGGAATTTGTGGGATAGCTAAAGAAGCTTCTTATCCTCTCAAATTATCACCTGACAATCCCAACTCAATAACATCGAAAGATGAGCTCTAGAATCACAAAAAAACTCTGTTTCTGTATGTTTTGTTCATAGTAATAATAATACGTGATTCTATGCCAAAATCCTATCAAAATTGTTCGTTCTTTTCTCATATAAATCTATACTTCCAATCAATAAATTTGCATTTTGATCTTGTCATATGGGGGCCGGCCCAAAAGGTAAATGAGATTTACCATATCCAATAAATAAGCCCAGCCCGATTTAGGAAATATTGTTAAACTTTTTAAAATTAAATTTAGCATATATATATATATATATATATATATATATATATATAATTTATAAATATTGAAAAAGAATAAAGAAAAGAGTCGGAAGAAAAAAACATCGGAAAAAGACAAATAGCCGTACAAAGTAAGCTTTCCAAAGCTCTCTTCAATCCAGGTGTCTGTCGCTTTTAATATTATTTTTAATTTCTTTTCCTGTTATTATAAAAACTTTCAAAAAAAAAAAAAACACCAAAAATTTATGTATGTCTATTTTTTAAAATGTTTTATTTTTCTTAAAGCTTAAAAAGAAAAGAAAAAATAAAAAAGGGAGAGGGTAAAATGGTCCCAATGACCAACCGTGTGGTCTTGATTAACTCGAAAAAGGCACGCCCGCATCGGTTTTTGACCCTTTTTCTTTTTTCCTTATTTCTCACCCTTCCAATATCTTTGACCGGTTTAACCACCGTTTCGGTCAAACCCCTAACCAGTAATATATATATATATATATATATGTATGTATGTATAGGTTGTATGTATGGCATGAGAAACAGTAAAGCTAGGTAGGTAAGTAGTTTTAGGTAAACTGGAGAAGAAGATGAAAAGAATGTGGTCATCATCATTCCTTCTTTCCCTAACCTTCCTTTCAAATCAAAATCTCAAATGCCGATCAAAATCTATTCATTCAATTCCTCATCATTATATATATATAAATTATGAATGATCTTTTTCGTGTAACACAAGTAAGCCTTTCGCCGCAAGATCTTCAATTCATTTATCCGCGCCGCCTCTCCGTCCAACGAACGAACGAACGAACTAATTGTCTCCAGGATATATATATATATATGGAGGACAAATTAATTGTATTTTTTTTTACTTGTAATAATGGAAGTAAAATCTAGAATTCCGTAAAAAAACAAACAGTAAACGTGGAGGTGGTAAAAAGGGTGGGTACAGGGGTAAACTTGTAAAATGCTACTAAAATTTATTTTTTAGAAAAAATTAATTGTCCAAAACCTATGCTGGATACGAGGTAGTAGTCGTACTTTGTTTTTTTGTTTGGCTCCGTGGCTTTTATTATTACCCTGATAAAAAAAAAAAGAAAAAAAATTAATTTTAAAAACTTTTTTATTTTGTTTGGGTCAGGAGAAGGCAGAAGTCGTGTCCGGGATCAGGTGGCCCACGTGTCAAAACCCCAGATCATCCATCATCATCATCATCATCTTCTCGGATAAAGAAAAGAGACCCAAAGTTGTGTCCATTCTCCAAAACAAATTACGAAAAAGAAAAAAAACAAAATCTTTGGTCTTTATTTGATAATCTCTTCCAATTTTTATAAATTTATTTGTGAGTATACGTGTATATATATATATATAATTTTTTAAAATAAAATTATTATCAAGTGAATTATAAAAAATAAATATTGATTTTAAATTCAAAACTTTAATAAAAAAAAAATAGAATGGTGGAGATTTTCCCGCCAAAAAAAAGAAGAAGAAAGAAAAGGGTTAATAATGAGAATTTGAAATGGTGAAGAAGAGAAAGGACATATATGCCGGTGGGCTGTCAAGTCGACATGGGGGATTCAATGCTTTCTTTCTTTCTTTCTTTCTTTCTCAGAGCATCCAAGAAAAAATAAATATTGCAAAAAAATGCTTTGTTGATACTACTAATTAGTACTACTAAAAAGCTAACAAAGTTTGAACCTTTGAAACGAGAACGTTGGTGTGTAAAGAAGAGATAGAAAGAGAAAACCTTTTCCTTTTTTTTTTTTCTTGTCCTTCTCACTGTGGGTGTGTGTGGTAGCTAGCTGGTTTCTGCTGAATATTGCTGATCATGATCTGTATCTGGCGCGTTACAGACGGACAATATAGTACTACTATATATGTATATATATATATATATACTACGTCAAGGGTCAAAGCCCGTCCGACGAGTTCTTCTTAATTCCAGTCTTGGCCACCTCACCATATCCAGTCTTACGTGGATACTCGAGCCTTCCACCACCACCACCCGAGTCTTGATTTGACCCACTGGATATTCATCTTCAACCCTAATAAGTTTTTTCTTTTTTAAAAAAATAGTCCCTTTTTTCTTTTGTTATTATTTGAAAAGAATTGTGGGTTGGGTAGGGTTCATTTTTATGTCTGCAAAATTCTGAAATATTTTCTTTGAAAGAACACTACAAGTTTCAGATGGGAATCAGATAAATGTAATCTTTTGGAAGAAATCATGGACGGATCTTTTCTATATTTGGAATTTTTTTTCTAAAGAATGAACTTTTGGAGTTGTCCACCTGCTTCTTTTTTTCCTTAAATGGTAAACACAATTCTTTCATTAGCTATTTTATATAATATATATATATATATATATATATATATATATGCACATACAAATAAATAAAAAATAATAGATCAGTGTTGTGATTGATTATGTCAATCAAATTGTTTGTAACTCTCAGCTAATGATTATGATGATGACATAAAAGGGAAGAACAAGAAAATATATGAAAAAGTGATGCAAATTAGATTAATTCTGTTCAAACTAAATTAATTCTTTATAAAGACGAACTATATTTTACCTACTAAATAAGAACATTTTGTTACCCATTCAAGAACATCTCAGTTTCTTACACATATAATAAAATAAATTGAACAAAGGAAAAAACTTTAACAAATGCCAGCAAACAAAAACATCATTGGCAGCCTCGAAAAAAGAAGGAAGAAGGAAAGAAGAAGAAAACGAATTGATGTCAATATGAAGCATTAAATTCTATGTTTTCCAATAAAGTAGCAACAAGTGCAATAGTTTCAGTCCTATGGAAAAGAAAAGGAAAGAGCAAAAATAATAATACTATTACTGCTGCTGCTACTACTACTACTATTACACTACTGCTACTTAGTATATATGGCAGAGATAGATATATAGATATATAGATAGAGAGATATATAAGGCTTTTAGACTAGCCGAGTTGTGACAACGAAGAGAAAGAGAAAGAGAAAGAGAAAGAGAAAGTCCGGTGGTGTCTGACCACCCCGAGGCTCGGAGCTCCACAAACACACCTCATTGGGTGATTTTAAGCTATTCTTGACAGTCACAATAGCCAGTAGGAGGAGTAGCAAGTCTTTCACCAGAGAGAGAAACTATTAAAGACTCACATGCATGGCATGGCTTTTTGATGATGAGAGAGAGAGATTTCAAGAAAGAAAAAGCAAACCAAAACCAAAGCAATTTTAAGCATTCATATAGGCTTTGGTAGAAGTGAAAAGCCCAGAAAAGAAACAAAAAATAAAAAGAGGATATGAAAGATCAGATCAGATCAGACCACATCAGATCATCTTCTTCATCAATTTACCTTCTCCTACTTCTACTTCTACTGCTACTTACACTATTATAATGTTAAATGTTCACTTCTTCCGTCGTCATCATCATCATACTGACGATCTACTACCCCACTATCGCCGCCGTTTGAGCTACTTCCATCAACATCATCATTTTTACCATTATCACGTCGTCCGGCATTCACGTTGCCATTAATTATTATTCCTCGGAAATTACTGTATTCCATCTCGCCGCCGTTTTCCGACGTCCCTTCCGACTCTTCCTCTCCCTTGGAACTGACGGCGGGAGAAGAAGACGAGCACGTAAGGTTCGTCGGGCACGGGCTGACTCCGGTGATGTTCGTCCTACAGATTATTGGTACCGGATCCGTCAGTAGCCGACCTTCTCGCGGCGGTGAGAAAATAACTGGCATGTACTCGTCTGCTTCACACGGGAACTTTGAATTTTTGAAGTGCTCTTTCAATGCTTCAATTCCCTTTCAAATCATATTTTGTTTTTTCAATACATAAAATACAATACAAAAATTTCATGTTCATGCATTTCTTGTGATTTTATTGTTCTTCTGAATTTAAAAACAAATTATTATTATAATACAACATGTTGGATTATAAGATTTAATTAAATTGAATTTATAAAAAACACACCTGCAATCTGGCATAGGTAACTTCACAAATTTTTCTGGAGTTGAAGACTTCCCAGCTTTGACGGTGGAAAGCTTTGTAGAGTCTCAATGCAGCCTCTGGGGAAGTCATGTTCACGAACCCATATCCCACATTGCATTTGTTCCTGTTCCGAATTTCAAAGCAAAGCCCCAAAAATCATATATTCTAATCGGAATGAATCGATCAATCAAAGAGAAAAAGGAAAAGGAAGAACACTACTCACACGAAATCAATGGGTAAGTATACAAAATCGTAGGAAGACTGGTTATCGCCGTCGGCAATCTGCTCGTTGCAGTGGATGCAGTGGTTGTCCAGCATGTTCAGAAGTAGTTTCTGACTGTACGCATCGCCCCCAAAAAAACAAAAATCAGATACACATCGAATACTCGTGAATAAATTTTTTCTTTTTTTTTTAATTAATTAATTTAGAACCTGTATTTGTTGGGTATGTTTTTTATCATGACGGTGGTTCTGGAATCTCTGCAATTTGATTCCGTTACTGCAACTTCGTTAATCAGGAAACGAGGATCGTATTCCTTGGATTGCCTTGATGATCCCTTCCATGGTTTATTATTTCCTTTATTAGTCTGCTGCTGCTGCTGTTGTTGTTGCAGATTCAGATGCTGAAACTGATTTGGAGTTCCGGTAGGATTTATAACAACGTGATTACCGCTTTTCCTCCCATTCTTCTTCGAATTCGACGGCTTACCAACGGTGGCAGAAGCAGTATTTGAATTTCCGTCATTCACGCTCAGAGAAGACATGGAATTTTTAATCGATGACGAACTCCTCTTCTCACAATTTCCCCCCTTAGGGTTTCCCTTGGAATAGTAACTCGGTCTTCTCTCAGAAGAAGACTGAAAAGTCGTCGGCGGCGGTGACGGCGAAGGCGGCGGAGGAGTAGGCGACTGAGGCATGATCATTCGGGAAGGCCGGGGTGAAAAATTGTTGACGAAATTCAATCTGGTAGTAGAAGAAGTACTTGCTGAAAATTTAGAGTTCTTCTTGCTAAGGCCACCGGGTCTACTGAATTCGATCACAATCTGTTTTCCATGAATCTCTTTCCCGTTCATCTCTGCTAATGCCTTGGCTGCATTTCTAACATCATAGAATTCCACGAATCTCTGGTGCCTTTTCATTGGCGTCTCCCTCCATTCCTTTACATTGCCTAATAGGTAAGACAAAAATCATTAGTCCCAAATTGGTAAAAGGATTTGGATGTAGACGTTTCAAACTGAAACAAAAAAAAAAATTTACAGAAAAAGACATGCAATGCAAATAAAAACAGGTCCATAATTATGGCGAGAACAACAAAGAAAAAGAACAAAGACTATACCAAAAGCTTCAAAAGTTTGTTTCAGGCTATTGGTGGAAACATCAGGGTCTAAGTTGAATATCACTAGAGTGCCTTGATTGTTTCCGTCGGGTAAAGTGTTTGCAACAGGTGAGGTGAACTGGGCCCACACAGCACGGCCGGCGATTAGTCCAGGTGCCGGAGTAGGTAACGGCGGCGTCCCTGCTGCTGATGAGACGGTGGATTCGTAGTGCCTTCTTAATCTGTACTGTTGTTGCATGTGCTGCTCTTGAATCTCATTTAAGGCCTTTTGAGATTCTCTCAAGTCGTAGAAATGAACGGTCACGATTCCATCTCTAACTCGCTCCATCAGTACCGCCCTCACGTCTCCGAAAATTTCAAGCTCTCGTCTCACCGTCGATTCGCTCACGTCGGAAGGTACCATCGTTAGTAACAGAGCCCGGGAAGGCATCGTACGAGGCGGCCACGAATTGTTAAAACTAGAAGGTACTACCATAGAATGATGATGGTCCGCGCTAACATACGCCGCCGCCGGCTGTGGATACCCTGGTAAACAAGGAGGAGAAGGAGAAGAATAAGAACCGTCGCAGATAGGCGGCTGACCCGGAGGAAGAGGAGAAGGATGGAAATAAGGTGGCGGAGGAAGTGAAGTATACGAATAGAAAAAATTATTGGAAACAAATGAAAATTGATGGTTTCTCGGCACGAATTCTTGAGCTCTTGGGTCCAGACGATGAAACCCAGTTTCCCCCATGCCGGAAAAGCCTCGCCTGAAAATCAAGAAACGACCCTTTCTTCAAAAACAAAAAAAAAAAACCCACAATTTTTTTTTTCCTTAAATGAAAAAAAACCCAGTTTCTTCCATTACAATTCTTTACATATACAGCTATATATATATCTGTAAACTCAAAAACAATCCGCCCAGTAAACTAGTGCAGTCTTTTTCTTTTCTTTTCTTCTTCCCCCCGGTGTTTCTTTCTCTCTTTTTCTCTCCTTTGGATACAGTAGTTCTTCTCTATGAGACTGTGCAGTGAAGTGAAAAAAGGAGAAATTAAAAAGAAAAAAAAGAAAAGAAAAAGAAAATAGAGAATGTTGCGAAGAACAAATGGGATAGGTTTGGCTTTGTGTACAGCACAGTATAGGAGAAACTTCTCCTTTTTACGAACAAAAATGCTGCGAACTGTACTACAACTAAGCACTGTAGATAGTGTGTGTTCTGTTGTAAATTTATAAATTTACCCTTGGCTTTGTTTAGTAATTACGGTTGTGTGTGGGTATTTTATTTTATAATGGAAGTCCAGTAATTAATTACTCATTAATAAAGAGTTAAATAGTAACGGTTATTAATATATATATATATCAATTTTCGCATTCCTTCAGACAATCCTATTTGGTCCACATACTAAATTCTAATTTTCCAACCTGGCCCACACACAATATATATATATATATATATTTCAAAAAAAATTTTGACAATTTTGAGAAAATACTAAAATTAATGTCCCATGTCACTTTTTATTATTTTATTTGAAATATAATAGAAAATATATGTGATTTGATAATAATTATAATATAAATAAAGAGTTAAATAGTAACGGTTATTAATATATATATATATATATATATCAATTTTCGCGTTCCTTCAGAAAATCCTATTTGGTCCACATACTAAATTCTAATTTTCCAACCTGGCCCACACACAATATATATATATATTTCAAAATTTTGTTTGACAATTTTAAGAAAATACTAAAATTAATGTCCCATGTCACTTTTTATTATTTTGTTTCAAATATAATAGAAAATATATGTGATTTGATAATAATTATAATATATATATTTATTTATTATAAAATTAATTTATATTATTTTTATCAATAAAAAAAATATTATATTTATCTTTTTAAAAAAAAAATTCTCTCGACGGCACCGTTAGTTGTGGATATTATTGACAAGGTTTCTTGAGAATTGGAGAATAGTCAATCATTTCTTCAATGTATCACATCAATATCAGATTCCACTACCCTAAAGTCCACTCTTTCTATATCATCACTACTCATCGTTATCACCCTAAATTATACACACACACACACACATATATATATATATATATATATATATATATATATAATTCTACATCAATAAGTGAAGTAAGTATATAATGGTATAACTCATACTGAACTAAGTGCTACACTCAAGGGTACCCTAGGTTTTAAGGAGGGGTGAATGTGATACTCCGTCCCATATCGATAAATAAAGTAAGTATGTAATGGTATAGTCCGGACTATAGGAACTAAGTGCTACACTCAAGGGTGAGAGCTACATCTAAAATTTCGGATGTCCAGGTTGATCTTGGGCCTGGACTATGGGAATTAAGTGCTACACGGAGTCACCTCTAGAATCCCGGACATCCAGGTTGATATTGAGCCGAAGCCCGGACGTTTAGGTTAATCTTGAGTCGAAACTTATTATGTTTGAGTGAGCTCTAACGAAGACTCTAGGCCTTAAGGGGAGGGGTGAATGTGATACCCCGTCCCACATTTCCCACATCGATAAGTGAAAAAAATATATAATGATATATAAAAATAGATTATGGGTATTGTCATACCCCTATAATTACTATACGGGCCGAGGGTCTGGGTCATCACAATATATATATATATATATATTCACATATTTATAAAATAATAATAAATTTTATATTTTATTAAATTCTGTAAATAAAGATATATTAAAGAGGGATATAATGGTAATTCTAAAACTTCAAAGTAATTATTGGGTATTTAAATAGTTTAAAATATATTTAAACTGAAAATATCTAATTTTAGGGAGCTTCATTCGAAGGAAGAAGAAAAATTATAAGAGCAGCCATTTGGCTAAGAATCACGAGCGGCACACGTGCGGTACATATTGTATTTGACTCCATTCCGACAACCGATTTCCAATGCCTTTTCTCCAATATTTTAATTTTTTTTTTCTCACAAAATTTTCTCAAAAGTAGCGTTTTAGGCCATTATTTTAGAGTAACTAAACGAGAGTACAGTTTAGTTTTATAATTATTTAATTTAATTTCTAAAGTATCTTAATTTAGTTTCATCCATTTTTTCTTCAAAATTTAATATTTATATATATTTTTTTAAAATTTATTTATTTTAAAAGAACTACAATAATATAAATATTTCAAAATTACGAATTTGCCCCTATATGTCCAATCAACACTTGAAGCACTAGACAATGTAATAGGTTCCTTGATTCAAAAAGTAAGTGAAAGTGATGTCTCTCAATTATCCATTCTTCTTCTTAGAAAATACAATATGGTTCTTTTTTTTCCATTTTTGTGTCTTTTCTTTTTAATGCACAAAAGTCACCCTATTTCACATTGTTCTACCAGTTTAGGCTCCCAAAATGGTAGGTGATAGAAACTTTTTCTCTCCAATTTAGTCTTTTTTGCCCTTTTTCTTTTACAATAAAATAAAAATAATTATAAATGAGTCCGTAAAAAGTTCTCATTATTTGAATAAATTAGTCAAAAATTCAATTCATATATGCTGTCAATTTATAATTTATGATGAGAATATTTTTCAGGAGTATATATATATATATATTTCTAATGAGACAATTCCACACTCCAATATTCCCCACTAATTCCACGAGGAAATATTGCTCCTTTCATACACACACACATATATAAATATATATATTTCTAATGAGACAATTCCACACTCCAATATTCCCCACTAATTCCACGAGGAAATATTGCTCCTTTCACACACACACACACATATATAAATATATATATACTTTTGACATAAAATTTGTGAAGTGTGTGTATATATATATATATATATACACAAGTACACACCTAAATATTATAGGATGAACATTATTGAAATTCTTGCCCTTGGTGAAGATGGAACTCTTAAGTCCCATCATCCTCACAATCGAAGCAAAAACTATATAGTAGTCATAGTAATGCTTTGAGGTGGGATTTTCTAGTTCTTGGAAAAAGATGTGAGAAAGACAGGAAATTAAAATAATAGTAGAACACCATAACACCTTGCTTTTCACCTTCAATCTAAAGTGGAAGATGATGTTTAAAAAAAAAAGAAGAGAGAGAAAGAGAGAGAGAGAGAGAGAGAGACAATGACACCACCGGACCATCCTTGTTTGCTCCCCCTTGTTACCAGGAAAGCTGCCTACCACCACCACTTAAGTGGTGGCACAACCCACAAAGGGGAAGCTGCTGCATGCCACCACCTTCGCTTTTGCACCCATAATAGTCCATTCATACGATCAAAAGTCATAATAAATGTGTAACTTATAAAAATAATATTTAAGTACAAAATCCTACTAACATTTTTATTATTTGCCCACCCACATAAACTACTGACGACCAACAGAATCTTGGGAATCACGTCATGGAATGGTAGCCATGTCGTGGCGAATCGTGTTTTTTCAAATGCAACGTGCTTTGGAGAGAAATGTTTTCTCCTTTTCTACCTTCCCAATGGAAGAAATACATACATATATGTATATGCATTACTCCTCCTAGTGCTCTCTCTCTCTCTCTCTCTCTATATATATATATATATAATATGGTATCATGTACAAACTTATGTTTTTAACTTTCTTTAAAGATTAGCAAATTATATGGGGGGGGGTCTTAAGACTATGATTCTTTAATCACTATGATCAAGAATCTTCATGCATGAATAATATACATATATATATATATATATATATATATATATATATTATGAAGAGGAGAACCAATAAACCAAATATCAACCCACATACAAAAGAACAAAAAAGGATTAGAAAAATAATAAGAAAAAGATATGGAAAGAAAGAGAGAGAGAGAGAGAAAAACTTCTTTTTGGCTTTTGTTCTTTTTTTTTGTCCATTCATCCTTTTGCCTCTGATGGAGAGTGGGGAACCAAATATTTTACTATTACTTTAGGAGTCTTTCTTTGTATGTATGCTGATTATTCCTAAGCTTTCATAGATACACACCTTTTCAGTTCTTTTCATTCCTACTGCTTTTTCCACACTATAAAAAGTAGATATATGGGCCAAGTATTTGTTACAATTACATATATATATATATATATATATATATATAACATGTGTTTTGCTTAAAGTTTCCAACTTTGATTTATTGAATCATGTATTTATGTCCCTGCGATTCTTATTCTTATAAGAAAGTTTTACTTTTAACTCTTAGATAAAGCTGAATATGACTTCCTTTAAAACTAGTGCAAAACTTTGAACATGATTTACACTTAGAAATTGCAAACGAACATTAAAAGGAAAAAAACAGATCTAATCAACAGAATTCATCCAACAGCAGAAGTTCCTCATGAGAAAACAGATAAAAAAAAGAAAAGAAAAGAAAAGAGCAGAGGTATGGTAAGGCTAATCACAGACTCCAGCTTGTAGATTTTGAAAGTAAGGTTTGTACCTCTGTGCTAGTCCAAACATTCCTAGTGTGCCTCCAGTGTGAAGCATCACCACTTTTTCGTCCTCTCCTAGCTCGAGGCTGAGCTGTGTCGATAGCTGCCAAGCAGCTAGAGTATACACGGGGTCGACTAATATACCAGTTTGCTGTGCAATCTTTTGGCATTCTTCAACTTCCCCTTTCAATATATTGCCAAATCTGGAACAAGATAAGATCAATTTACAGTTAACAGAATTCAAAAATCTGATTTCCATGTTACAAAATTCAGAGAACTGAGGAAAACTCGAGGAAGCATATGATAAGGTCTCTCGATTACGCAAAACGAATGAAAAGCTTTGGTGTTAGTCAGATTTTGTTTAAGGTAATATTTCAGATTGGCAGCAAGAAACAAAATAAGTAGCAAGGCTTACTTTCTTGGAGAGTTGCGATGCAGCCAATGCACCAGTTTATCATTTGCAACATGTAACTTTAGGTCAACAGAAGGAGAATTACAAATTTTACAAAATTCAGAAATCAAGCATTCTTCTCTTTTCCTGTATCTCTCAAGAGTGTCAGCCAACATTACTGCAGAAACTTCCCATGGGAGTCTGGCATGAAAAGTTTGTGTCGTTGTTACTATACTTCCACATGGCAGGTTTGACCCCAACCTTAAAGAAGCATATACAAAGCAAGAGGTATGCACCTAGTTCTTACCCTAAACATAAAGCACCTAGTGCAAAACCAACAGCTGTTGTCCCAGTGCCAGCATCTACAACAATTTTAACCACCTGATCTTTTCCAAATAAATGTTTCTGGGATAAATAATGCACGAGGCGTATAGCACCTAAAAGGAGTCAAGGTTATCCTTTATAAGAAATATGTAAAGAAACCTGACTACAGAAAACAATAAACAGAGGTCAAAACACTACCTAGCAGTCCAGAAGCATTAGTTACTGGTAAAAGACAATAATTAAGTGCATAATGGACAAATACCTAGCAATCCTACAGCATCTGCTGCACCTTCATTGATAATAGCTACTTTCCTAAGATTTGTGATGCTTTCCAGTGAAGCCTTTTCTGACAAACTCATCATTTTGGATGCATTATTTGCCAAGGAAGCCACCAACAGATCATCAAGACACTCAATACTTCCATTACTTCCTGCTATAGAGTTGGCATGTCCTTCAAGCATATCCTCCCTTCTTGCATACAAAGATCTTTCTATGTATTTTACATTTCCATATAGTGAGGAAATTAGATTGTAACCAGTCAGAATTTCAGGCTGTTCCCCCCGGAGAAGCAGATGTGGCTTCAGTCCCCTTTCTGCACACGAAATAGCTGCAATTGGAAAAAATTAGGCACACAGCTCCTTTGCAGTTAAAGCAATATGACTGAAATAAAATCCCCCCATCATTCAGGCAGTCAAATGGAAAGGACAGCAACTTTTCCAGTCTGAATACAACATTACATACCCACAGCTGCAGCATGCGCACTTTGGCAACCTCCACATGTAACCTAAAATGGTTCAAAGGATATTATCTAATCCATTGTCTTTCAAGACATTTGCCACATAGGGAAACATTTCAATCGGGAAAAAGCTAGTCACAAACTAATTCTTCATTGCTACCTTTCTTGCACTATGCAAATGTAGTCCAGAAAAACAGGATACTTTGATTTAGCTTGAGTTCAACTACATTAATATACACTTCAAAATTACAAGAAATCATAAAAGGGTAAAAGAAAGGCTACCGAGGCGTATTGTACCCACTGCATATATGGGGATGTTAAAATCATGTGTAAGCACAGAAACGTCAAACTGCATAATATCCTAGTTCTGGCCTTTAGTGTAGAACTCTGTTCTTAATTTCCTAGAAAACGTATTCAAACTTGTGTATTGTAAGGAATAACATAGTAGGCATTATGCATGGAATTAGTAATGAGTTCAGAATAATAGGAGTTAAAAGTTAAAAGTTTAGAACTCGGAAGGCAAAAGAGCACCCTTCTAAGAATTCACGGTGAATTTCTGTTGTACTATAAAGAAAGATTTTCAATATTTAGGGGAAGCTGGCTATTAGTCCTCTCATAGTTTCCTCCTATTATAGTACCATTCAGTGAAAGAATGGAGATCTTACCACATCAGTTATATCATTATCCTCAAGGAGAGGGAGGACTGCATCCAATTTCCGTGCTTTGTTACCATTTACCAAAGGATGCAGCAAATCATCCCTCACAACATAGAATGAGGGGTGCTGGCGGGGTTTCCTTTCTAAATCATCCCCAAAAGATGGCCTTGGATTGCATCTAAAAGTACTGCCCCATAATTCACCTCCCAATTGCCTAGAGCTGCCATTTCCGGATATAATGACTTCATGAATCGGAGAACCTGGACTACTCAATGCCCACCTTCGATCAAGCAGTCTGGTTGCCAATTCAATTCTTGAAAACTTTGGCACAGAAACACTCTGAAAAGGGATAATAAAAAATGCCCATGAACTCTGAACTTGCATATCAAGAATGTTCTTTTTACACAAAAATCATCACGCATTTCAGTCACACTTGCTAAAAATTACAACTTTGAACTACAGAAAGCAAAATTATCTGCTTCCCTTCTCCATTAGGTAGCTATTAATTCCAAAGTATATCAAAAACTTTCCAAGAATACAGTTCCTGAGTAGACATGGCAGAAGCTATAACGACTGAGAGCTACCACCAATTCTTTTCTTCAAAAATAATATTGTGAGGAAAAAAAAGAACTCTAATAAATTCAATTGAACAGCAAAAGAAATCATTGATAAAAGCCAAAGCAAAGAAAGAAGAATACCTGAGCAGCATCTGTAGAAAACCCACAGCCAAAATCGCTTTTCACAGCAGAAACCACAGCGTTTCTTGGCAGTAATTTTCCCCTCATATGTTCCTTCCTTGAACTAACTAACCTGCTCTTTTCTCAGGCAAACACAACCATTTCCACCACCACACTTTCCCTTCAAGATATATACAATGGGCTGTTTATAACATTTTTTTTAAAATTTTTTTTCTGAAATTTAAGTTTGAAAGAATATATAGAAAATTATAAATATATACAAAATATCAAAACTAATTAAGAATAGGAAATCATAAACATGTACTTCAAATCTATCTAATAAGGTTAAACAAATTAAAGAAAAAGTGACTGAAATATGATATTTAGTAAACTTTAGGGAGTAAATTAAAATTTTAAACTTTTATGGGGACATGTTAGTATAAATGTGAAATCAGCTTCCGCTTAACTGACAAAGTTGCCGCCTTTCTTGCTAGGGCTTTACAAAGGTTTTATAATCATACTAATAATATCTTCTTCTTCTCCGTTACCTCACTTGGAATGATGTCAGCGCCGGGGCCAGCGCCGGTACCAATGATGCCGGAGGCGATAACGGCATCGGGTATGGGGTCTGAAAAGCTGAGCCTTCCTTCTTTGCAGTCTAAAATGAAGATAGACCCGGAAGGATACGACACGGAGCTCCAGCTGATTTACAACCAATTCAAATCTTCGGTGGAGCTTTTTCAGCAGCAGGCGGCGATGAGCTTCACCACTGTAAGCGGAATAACGGGCGACTCCACGGTTGCTAAGGACCTCGGTGACCGGGCAATGTTTTTGGCACAAGTTACTCCGTTTTATCCCAAACAATTGGTTGGGTTTACCAAAGAACTTACTGATTTTCTTCAGTCCTCAGCGAGGACTCTTCCGTCCGGACTTCGGGTTCACGTGACTCAAGCCCTGATTCTCCTGATGAATCGGAAGGTGCATTGCTGAACTTTTATTCTTGAATTTAAGGAAACTGAAATACTTTAGTATTTTTCTTGATAGGTGTTTAATTAATTCGTTTTTCCTGTACTATGCCAATTTGTATTGATTCATAATTTTTTTAAAAAAAATTTGCTCTTCTATTTACTAATGTTTTTGTGCAATTGTCTGGCAGATAAGTTTCTTTTTGAATATTCTGTTATTTGATCATTTAGCTTGTTTAATTTAATAAAAGAGTGCTGAAGAGGGTAATAATTTCAGACATGCATACTTTTTTTTTGTAAGTTTGCAAGACTATGTATCCTTTTTTGGAGATTGTACAAAATTGCTTAAATAGCATGCTTTCTCTGGCTTCTATTTTAAGAGATATAATAATAGAGTGAGTTGGGGGGAGGGGGAGGGGGAAGTTGGGAGGGAGGGGATGCGATTCAGGGTTAATGAGTCTAGAAACTTGAAAATGATTGCTTCCATGGGTTTTAGCTGATCTAAGTAAATGTAGGATCTTGCTGTAAAACTTTTCCATCTCTGCATGACTAATATTTTTGAAAGTTTCTGGTGACCAGATGGTTGACATTGGGGACACACTGGCATTGTTCTTGGAGCTTCAGACACTTGTTGATAGGCCTCTTAGACATTTGACATTCTCACACGTTATTCATAGTATTAGGCGAATGAACCAAAAACACAAGAATGATATCCAAAGAACCGGACCCTTCAGAATATATTGTTCTCAATGTTGCAGGTTTGTGAGTAAAGAAGTTTTAATTTCATCTAAACCTAATAAATTTATGATTATGTCATAATATGAGTGGAATGTGACAGCAAGAGGATGTAGCAAAAGCAAAAAGGTCCCTTATCACTCTCTGTGATCTTCATCGGAGAAAAGTATGGTTAGATGATAGAACAGCAAATGCTATTTGTACAGCATGTTTTCACCCATCACCTAGGTTTGTACCAATTACAGACAATATATATGTGGATTCCTCTTATGCTTATTAATTGCTTATCTTTTTAAACTCTTCAGGATCATGATTGCTGCACTGTCATTTCTTCTTGACTATGAGAAGATTGAAGATGATGACAGTGATGATTCGGATAGTGAACACGAGTTAGCTGCCCAACAGCCTCAAGTTGTTGTTAACAAGGAGGCTATGTACAAGGTTGGTTGCTTTGTTTTGAATCTATCCATACTTCTTTTGTCGTGGTCTAAACTGGGGTTTCTACGAGATTTTTTGCCAAAAATCTCTTCATCATATGTTGAGAATCTTCCTCCACTATTTGTCGGTGATAGCTGTTACTTCGTTAGAGTTCTTCTACTTATTTTTGCTTTTGGTCCTTGTTGAGTATATTCTCAGTGAACATTTCGAAATTGCTTTTGAACACCTTAGTTCAAGGTGCATTCTAGAACATATTTTGGCATTCCCTCATGTGTTATGTTTCAGTACTTGTTTTAAAGAAAACTAAGGACTTCTCATTTACTTGTGGCCATTTAGGCCAACAATAAAGGAACCACATCCAGCAAAAAGAAGAAGAAAGCAAAATTGCAGCGTGCCATCCGTAGTATGAAAAAGCAGCAGCGATTGGAATCAGAGAAGAACTGTTCAAATTATTACTCTCCCCTGAACCATTTGAAAGATGCACAGGTTGGCTGTTAATACTGTTATTTCCACTGCACTTTATTCCTTCTTTTATTTTTTTTATTTTTAAATATAATGATTTAGTCTATTAGTGATGACATATTTTTCCCACAGGGATTTGTTGAGAAGTTGTTCTCACGTCTTCAAAGTAGCACTGAACAGTTTAAGGTTGTTGGTCTTGATCTTTTGTACTTTTTCCAATCTTCTCCCTTCAATGTTGCTTTCAAATGCAATTTATATAATGTTTTCTTGCCAATATTTGATTCTGTAGGTTAAGATGATGATGCTGCAAGTGATTTCGCGAACAGTTGGACTTCATCGCCTGATTTTATTGACTTTGTATCCTTACCTTCAGAGATATGTCCAGGTTTATGTTTTTTTTTTTTTTTTTTTTCTGGCATTTAGAATTTGGGTTTCTGAATCTTGACAAGAGGATATATCTTTATTTTCAGCCCCATCAGCGTGATGTAACTAGTTTGCTCGCAGCAGCTGTTCAGGCATGCCACGATATGGTATGCTTTTTAGCTGTGTCTTGATCTTCACACTTTTCCTGTAGGAGAAGTTAATTCTTCTTTTACCCTGATTGCATCTGATAATAGTACTCTGATACCAGGTACCACCTGATGCAGTTGAACCATTATTCAAACAAATTGTGAATCAGTTTGTGCATGATCGATCTCGTACAGAGGTATTACTTAGTTTCTTCAGGTTGTCTCCCATGTAGCTTATTTCCCTAATAAGCATCTTTATTTGAAGTTGGATCTTATTCTTCCTGAGCTTTGACAGGCCATCACTGTTGGACTTAATGTGGTGCGGGAAATATGCCTGCGTATGCCTTTGGTATACTTTCTAATGTCCTTTGAACTATTTTTAACATTTTGAACTATTTTTTGTTGTTGTTCTTTTTGTAGGGATATAAATTGTATTTCTGGGTCATAATGAATTCTTCTTGCTTTATATTATGAACTAAGGCACTTTTTTTCCCCCAATCTCTCTCTCTAGTTGATGACAGAGGATTTGCTACAAGATCTCATATTATACAGGAAATCACATGAAAAATCTGTTTCATCAGCTGCTCGCTCACTTTTGACTTTATTTAGAGAGGTATCTTGTGAAGCATTCCCCTGTTCTGCTCAGTCCTGCAAATTTAGTCCTTCACAGTTATGGGTGATATTTGTTTTGGAAAATTGGCACATTTTCTGCAGGTTTGCCCTTCACTTCTGCTGAAGAAGGATAGAGGGCGTTCTGTTGATCCTAAGGCAAGGCCAAAAGCATTTGGTGAAGTCAGTGTAGCCGCCAATGTGCCTGGAGTAGAGCTATTGGAAGATGATGATGGTGAAAGTGGTGATGATGATGATGATGATGATGATGATGATGATGCTGATGGTAAAAATGATGAAAATGTTGAGCTTGTTGAAGATGATAATAACTCTAGTGAAGATGCCGGAGGTGGGACTTCTGAGAGTGATTTTGATAGCTCTGACAATGATGATCTAGAATCTGACAATGATGGCATTGACAGTGAGACAAATAGTATGCAAGAAGATGAAGAAGAAGGGTCCGAAGATGATGATGCACATTATAGCTCTGATAATACTGATGATGTCCCTGAGAAGGCCTCAAGTAGCCAGGAGGGGAATATTGAGGAGATTATGAAGGACAATGCAACTATTGAAAGGAAATCTAAAGGAGGGAAGAGGAAGTTCTCTGATTTTGAAGATCAATTGAATGCTGCAAATAAAAGTCTTCGAGCTTTGAAGAAGTTGGCTGGATCAAAGATAGAAGAAACATCAGTGACAAAAGAAGATGGTATTCTGTCTAATGATGATTTCCAAAGAATTAAAGAGCTAAAGGTTGGCTGCTTTATTCTCACCAAAGAAATTCTGTCTTAATGCCCGTTTCTCATAAAACCATCTAATGTTTATGCATAACTTCTTTGTTTAGCACTTAATGAGTACTTTCCTTTTTACTTTTTCTCATTATCAGGCTAAAAAGGATGCAAAGTTAGCATTAACTCAACATGGATTTAAGATTCCAAGTTCAGAACAACTTAGCACTAAACGAGTTGACGCCACCACGCTTGAGGTTAGTTTGAATCTTAAAATTTGAAACTGAAGCCATATTGGGGAATTTTTTTTTATTAGTTGATGGGAGTTCCTATTAAGCTGATTGTGATTTCCCACTCTTTGAATACCTAATTTTGTGCAATATCTCTGACATTTCAGGCAAACATACGAAAGAAGTTAAGCAAGGATGAAAGACTAGCCTTGATAAGAGCTGGTAGGGAAGATAAGGGGAAGTACCAAGCTCGAACAGCCATAAAAAAGAAGAAGGTACCCCTATTTTTTTGTTTGTTTTCAGATCTCTGTGTTCTTCATCTGTAATTTTCTGATTAGCTATTTTTATTCACCAACTTCAACCATATTCTTCTATTTTGTGTTTTGAACAGACTGGTGGTTTGAGCAATCGGCAGAAAGAACACAAGAAGGTTATGCCTTTTGCTGCAAAGAAAGCCAAAGCTTCAAAATCCAGACAGGAGAAAAAGAAAAAACAGCAGCGATCCGGCAAACAATTCCGTGGCCGGAAAGCCTGGAAATGAGTACAGCTTATTTAATAATTTTTTCTTACTTTCCTTCATCAACGGAGTCTTTCACTGGGCCCATATTTTTAAACGAGTTCTATTGATTACTTTTTTTGTAGGGTTAAGTGTTAAGAGAGTCAATTAGGTTTTTCCAGGCAGTATTTTGAACAAAAACATGCTCGTAAATTATATTATTGCAAAAATGATAAATACTTCAAATGCAAGCATACTTGCTTTCTTTAATAATATACCATATAACATTTACTTCCAAGATTGTTGTTTTATCATTCGCAAGACTGCATATGAACCATGTACTAAGTAAAGATAGTAGGAAAGAGCACAGCAAAACATTTCCCTCAACACACTACTGCTTGGTGGAGGATTAGGTGCTTTCTAGAAAAGACTACATGAAAAACACACACAATGGAAGAAAATGCAGATCAACCCTTTTTTCTTTTTCTTTTTCTTTTTAAAATTTTAAATAGCTGATTGCTCATCTATGGTAGGAGGCAAATCGTTTGACTGCCCAAATATATTTGGGATTCCATCCCAGTTCTGTTTCTCCCTAGCTTCCCAATATCCACCAATATAACGATAACACCCGTCCTCATCTTTCTCAAACCATCTTGGTTTCCAACCTCTCTCTTGGAGTTTCCTTGCCTGCCAAGAAACATAAGACAGAAATTCAAAAGAGTTCTAAACAGCAAAATCTTGATCAGTATACAAATGGATGAATATTATATGGATGGATTACCTGTCTCTGCAGTTGTTCGAGTCTCAACTTCTCAGCATTAGCCAGTTCATATTCACCATTCTCTAGATGTCTCTGATCTGGTCTTAGCCTTGAGTCAGTTGGAGGAAGCTTTTCTTGTAAACCGGATGTCAATTCATTTAAGGATATGGCAAAAGGTGTGAGATTATATCTAGTCTTTGTGACAGATTTGTCCCTCTCCCACAGCAATATTGCTTCTGTCATTGGATCGTATCCTTTTGGCTTTGTGGTGGGATCTCCCAACACATAGTACACTGCTTCATCCCACTTCCCTAACAGCATCGCCACTTTCTCCCCAGTTTTGTTGTCTTGGACAAATCCATGAACCTGCAATAAAAGATGGCAAACTTAGTTTGTCTCCATAACAGAAGGGTAGAAATTTTATGCTGCTGTTAACTTCTTTTAAATCACTGAGAACAATGGTCATTAGTAACACATAAGACAGATTACCTGATGAGGATTGCGATCTATAATAGACTGCTCCTTGAATTTAAGCTTGCAGGAGTATTTACCAGTCCCCCGAATGCGCATGGTGCCATAGTGATCACAATAGATTTTACCAATAATGATATTGTATATGGAAGTGGTGACCTTACTCCACTGGAATGTCTCGCCATCTTCGAACTGTAAGCTAAGAACACCAACAGGGTCAAGTTGAATAGAACGTCCCCAAAACTTGCCTTTCAGATTGGAGTCTGCCCAGAATTTCCAACTTCTGCCTTCACAGTGGCAAGCTACAACCATGGGGTGATGGCTAACCTGAAAATGTTTCTCCAAGAGAATTAAACTGCGGTTTTCCAGGACTTTTGTCATAAATAAATACATATTACTCACAAAGAAAGAAGAATCACTAGGGAAAACTACCTTTTCAGAGAAGAAACGTAGACCTTTATCTGGATAGTCTGCTTCGTAGGTTTCACCAAGTAAAGGATTGAAAGGTTTACATTGCCGACCTTCGGTTGAAGAATAACCAGATACGGCAAAAGCTGCAACGTTTAGGATTCTCATCAGATCATTCCCCTGCAGAATGGCTATATTTAGTTCATGTGGAGAATGAAGTGATGATCCAACAGTTACTTATACATGTGATTACTCAGCACATAGAAAAGGGAATTTAGATGTTAGCCATTCAGATATCTATCAATGAATCGTTGACTCCAGACTACTGCTATGAGTTTTGAACTCCCACAAAAGTATTTATGTAAAATTTGCTGACAAACACCTGAAACTGATAATGTGCTTACATTATTTAGTTGGAGGTTAATTAGGTTATTAAAGCACCATGACAAATTGGTTAAAGCCCAAATCACCAACCCCCCACCCCATCCCCATCAGAAAGAGCAAAACTGGTCTCAAATCCTAAGCTCAGTAACTTGGCTGCTTGGAAGTAAAACAAGATCATGATAGAACACTCACCTGCTTCCCCCACTCCAAGGCTCGGTCAACCAAGTATGAGTACTCCAAGTCTTCAAAACATTTCTGTAATGAAGATAGTGGCTCATTGAAGTACACCGGAAGGCAGACTCCAGACAGGTCTTTACCAATGTTATCTTTGATTATTGACCATAAACCCACTGGCTTTTCCTTCTCCTTTGGTTCCGGCAAACTATCTCGCCTTTTAACTAATGGATATTCAATAGACTTGATTCCATTTCCAACTCCTCCTAGATGATCAAAACAAAATGGTGCTTTATCACATAACGAAGAGCTACAGGCACTTCCTGTACTTTCTCTACCCCGGTATGAAGCACTTCGTAAAAATTCAGCAGACAGAAAATCACGCGTATCAAAAAATGCACCATCCTCTTCATCTGTTTCAACATCTCCACCATCTCTACTTTCATTATCTCCTCCAGAGTCACTCGCACTTCCTTCCGACATTATGGAATAAAAATCTGTGATATAGCAGAGAGAAAAGAAGAAGCAAATCTCAAAAACATACCAATGGATGTAGCATAATCAGTTTTTATACCTCAACTATAAGATAACTATTAGTATTCAAAACTAACCACTAAATCTTCTATTCCCTCCACAGCAAGAATCCCTCTCCTTAGTTTCATCAACCACTGTGGTTTCCAACTCAATCTTCTCAGTCTGCAAAACAAATTTGTATACATAGTTCATTATATAAGAAGGCCACCAAATAAAGACCAATTCAATGCTGATACAAACCAGCTGAAAACATAGCAGTTGAGGGACTGTAAGATTGCAGCTTCTGCTGCTTCCCCCTCAGCTTACCAGATAGATTCTTATATCTAAACAATAGAGATTTTCAAACCTTTGTACTGTAATCATTTATGCCTGACAAGTAACAAGTCGTTCCTTTTTTCTGATTTATGATGGTGAAACAGAGTTTAGAGACGTGATTTTTTTTCCCCCTTTTTCTTTATCCTTTTTATCCTTCTCTTTTTTCTTTTCTTTTTTTCTTTTTTTTTTTTTTTTTTTGTTTGTTCTTTTGCTACTCACAAATGACAATCTCAAATAAATTATTGTAGGCAGTCATGTAAACCAATCACTATATGATTTTTGCATTCATGCATTACTTAAAAACTGTACTAGTAGAAGCACAACATGGAACAGAAGCAGGGGAATAGTGAGTACCTCTAATTGTCTCATCCTGTCCAGCAACAAAAGATGTTTAACTTGAAGAGATCTAAGCTGATTTTGCAGCTCAGCAAGTTCATTCAGCATAATTGACTCACAGTCTTTCACAATAGGCTCACCAAGACCTTCTTGCAGCAAGCGTGATCTCAGTTTCTCAGTTGAAACAACAAATTCTTCAGAAGAAGTAAAATCGCTACTTGACAGCATTCTAGGAAATTGATCTTTAGCAGAAAGAAGTGCTTCGATCCATGAAGTTCTGTCCTCTCTAGAGGGACAACGCAAGTGAAGAGTTTTTGTTCCACTGAATATTGAGAGCCTTTTGTCATCTGACTTGCTAGCTCGAACAGAAGAAACCTGCATAACATATTCACTAGTTATAATGGGGTTGTGGAAAATAATTAGATCAAGAACATTGTAGCAATATGCAGAAATTTAAGCCCAGTGAGTTTACTCTCTCAACCCGATATGATAGAAACAGGTCGTACCACTACTGCCTTGCCACTCCCACAGATTGTGGATCAGCTCTCTAGTGGACTAACATCTATTAAAATGCAGCTGGTATTAATAAAATGTGAATCTTTAAATCTGGAACATTTGCATTTCAAATAGTTCACTAGACTTATTTTCTACTTAAATCTTACCCTAAGATGCTGAAAAAGGGATGCTCCATTATGTGAAACAAAAGCCATAAGGGCCTAGTGAAGGAAAAAACAAGGACTGGAGCTCAAAGTCATAAACTTTAGTAGAAATTTACAGGTCAAGATGATTTTCTAGAAATTTTATAAAACCAAAATTTGAAGGTCTAAAACATACACTACCTAAGAACCAACCACAAAAAACCAAAAAAGGAAAAAGGGAAATACAGATGAAACTAATCAAGAATAAACGACGCACTAGACAGGGTTCTCTGGGCGAACCTTCAGATGCACTTCTCCAAACGGTTTCCACTGCTTGATAGACCCATTAAGACGGTGATGGTTGCTACCGATGTTACTAGCCTTCCTCAAGTACCTCCAAGAATCTTCCCCAATAACTTTTAAACCCTTCTCCCCACCTGGACTCATCACAATCCTATCCGGTCCATGCACTTTATAATACGACAACACTCCATCTTCCAACACAAACCACCGCGCCCTCCACCCTTTACCATAGTTCACCCACTTATAAAGCACACCAGCCACGCTCACATTGCCACTATACACCACTCTCGTAGTCGTTTCCTTACCTTCGCCAGCATTTTCCTCAGCTAAACCACCATTACCGTTGCAATTATCAAAGCTACCATTATTGTTTTTCGCAGTTGATTCAGAATCCCCATTCACAGACGAAATCCGAGCATTCGAAAAACTCTGCCTCGAGTTAAAATTCACTGGCCTCGCTGTAACTGCATTCTCAATCCCTAACCCATCATTCTGCGACTTAACAACAGTCGGATTAGCTCGATCCCGATCGATCGACACAGGGGCAATGCAGCACAAAGGATTCATTTTCTCATCCACAAAAAAAAAAAACAAAAAACAAAAAACAAAAACAATCTAAAAAAAACTAAAATATCTTTTTTTTTTCCTCCTTTCCAACCTGGATCACGAAACAACAAAAAACACTCCAAAATCCCAAAAAATCAGCCCATTCTACCACTGATCAAATAAAATTCACCAAAATGCGGAAAGTCACACAACTCAAATCCTTCCTTAATCGACAATGCTTCGAAGACCTAACCGAAGATAATAATCTCCACGCGAGATTCGGCGATTTGGCGTGCAGATTGAAAGCGAAATCTCGCACCCGATCAGCGATCGATTGGGCGATACTTCCCAAACGTCTGTCATATGACATAAGATCCTATATACACATATACATATACATATATAAATAGAAAAAAAAAGAAAAAAAAAACAAAAAAGTGAGTGAGCTCAACTCTAACTCAACTCAGCTAAGAAATGTATATATATATATATATATTTAATGAGAGAAAACTTGCAGCATGGGAGAATTGATATGATATGATATATATGTATATACATATAGAGAGAGAAAGTGTTTTGAGTTTTAATGTGTTGTAGATCCATTTATTTCAGTGGTCAGTGATAGATTAGGGGAGAGAGAGAAAGTAAATGTCGTGGAGTGGGCACTGTATATTGGAGACTCAACCGATCCTCCTCATTTTTTCCCCCTCTCCTTAATTTAATTCTATTATTTTATTACCTACTTTTTTTCTTTTATATATATATTTACCAAATATTTAAATTTTTTTTATTAATTATATTTTACATATATCAAATTACAACCATTTTACTGAATGTGTCACACATAAATAAGTGTCGTGAAAATTTATGAAAATTTTATAAATAATCAAATGAAAGTAAAAATTTTATTTTTTTTTTATAAAATGTGTTATGGTTTATATTTAGTGTCATTGTTTTATAAACCATATTTTTTGTATAATTTCTTTAATGGTAGGTTGGACTTTTTGATAATTTTATTTAAAAAAAAATTATCTCTGTACATTAAATTTATAATATTTTAAATTTATAAATTTATAAGTAAAATTATTATTTTTTTGTTGTGGAATTTATAATTAAAGGAAATAATTGTGGAATTAAAAAAAAAAGTTTTTTGGGGAAGAAATAATAGGTAGTATTTTGGGGGTGGTGGGGCCAAGGTGCTGGGTAATGATTAAGAATACAGCTAAAATGAGCCGCACTTTACTCAGTGAGTAAAGGAGAGAGAGAGACTCCGAGTTAAAAAAGAAAAGAGAGAGAATGACAGAGTTAGCCTTGCAGGGGTAATGTCAGTCTACGCTTCTGTGAAACTTGACTGCTGATGTCGACTGGGGTTATTTTTGTCAATTCACTTCTTTCTTCTTTAACGAAACAGACACATGTACTGTGTGTGTGCTTGCTTTTGAAATTGGTCAATGGTTTTTTAGGAGAAAAAAATAAATAAATTTTGAAATCACTCTGTTACAATTCTCACCAATTGTTTCTTGACATGTTTCATTTGTTTTTTCTTTTTGTACTAATTCATATATTTATAATTATTATTTTTTAAAAAAAATGGGATTAATACTTATTGAGAATTATCAAAATTTTGGAATTTTTTTATAAGAAAAATGAGTAAATAAAGGAAAATAATTTAAATTTTCTTTAGAAAAAGAGGTGTATATAAAAACATATGGTACATTAGAGGTATCAATTTCTTTACGAAAAGTTTATGTCCTCTATTAGATGTTTTAGAAAAAGTTTAAAATTTAACTTTATGGTACAAAAATAATATTTTTACTTTATTTTTGGTGTTTGTAAATTTGACATTAAATATACACAGAATTTGGAATCCAAATTTTAAAAATATCTTGAATTTAAAAATCTTTCAAATTTTAACTAGTTAATGCAAAATCAAATAGTCTTCCTTTTATAAACATAAGAATAATTAGTGATTTTAGTCTCAAATAAATTTATGTTTGGCAAGTTTAGTCTCAAAATATTTTTTTTAACTTTTAAGGTCTCAAACTTTTTTTAAAATGAATAATAAAGTCCCTTAACAAATTTTGTCAAAAACTTTAAAAATTTAACGATTTTTAAATTTAATTAATTAAAAACAAAGATAAAAAAGTTATTACAAAATGATAAACTAAAAATAATATCTAAACAAAAAGATAAAAATGTATTCACATTTAAAATTTAAAAAATAAAAAATCTATCAAATTCTTCGTCAATTTTCATCGTCTTCGAATACAAATTCGATTTTTATCGATTTCTAACCTTTTAAATATACACATACAAACACAATATATATATATATATATATATATATATATATGTGTGTGTGTGTGTGTGAGGGTTTGGAGTGAATGAGTTGGTTGTGATGAATGAGGTGAAGTTTATTAATAGCAAGTTTCTTTTTCTTCGAAAGACAAAACTGCAGTAATGGTGTGTAATTTATTGCAAGCAACTTTGCCAACGCCTATGCAAAAAAATATAAATAAAGGGGGAAAAAAAAAAGTAAGTAATGAGATCATTTAATATATACACAATATGTATGTATAGGTTGAGTTAACCCTACATCTTCTCTCCAATTAAACTTTTCTACTAATAGATGGAGATGATCATGAGCTTTCTTTTTCAAAATCCTGACATTATTCAGAGACATTAATTCAATTTTATTTTATATATTTGCTCTAAAACACCATTAAAGATAACTATGTTTTCAAACAATCAATATCATTATCAAATTTAAGTTATTAGTTCATCACAACACATTATATTGGATCGGAACTCAGTTTTAAATTTTTGGAGTCTTTTTTTCATATTGATAAAAACTAAGAGAGTAAAATAAAATTGATAGTTCAAATATTGATTCGTATATGAAACCTAGGATAATTGGTATATATATATATATATATATATAGAGAGAGAGAGAGAGAGAGAGAGAGAGAGAGAGAGAGAGAGAGAGACTTTGATGTATATAGGTAGGATTTTGATAGAAACAAGACTTAACTAATACTTAACTTAGTGGTGAAACTAGGTAATTTTTGGCAATGAAAACAACCTTAAAGCGTGATAAGACCACTCAATTACAATAATTACATAAGGTTGGAAAACACTTACAAAAGTATTCCTTTTAGAGTATAAAAAACAATTCAAGGTAAAAAATCTCATCCAAAGGCTTTCAAATTATACCTTAAATAATGTACAATTCTTTGCTTCCTTTCTATGTCATTTTGGGAGCTACCAAATGCTTAGAAAATAACCAAGCAAGTAATGAAGAAATCTAAAGAAAATTGGGTTTGGATATATATATATAATACTCTATATCCAGATTTTTGCTATTTTACGTTTATAAAATCCAACTCTTATCATTGGAAAGCTTTCCTCGTATAAGTTTTTATATAAACAATGTTCAAACACTAAAATTTTGTGGATATATATATATATATATATATATATATATATATAATATATATATTGATTTCTTGGATGAATATTTCAAAGCTCAAGAATCTACAAAACCAGGCCGATTTTTGGGGCTGATGATGGATTTAAAAGGTCTATAAAATTTGAAATTGGAAGGCCCAAACTGGATAACTGGTGAAAAGTTGTGGCAATAATTTTTTTTCTCTATTTAGTTATAATATATATATATATATAATATATTATTATATTTAACAAATAGAAGTAATTAATTGAAAAAAATTTAATTAAATAATTTGATTTAATTATGAAAAAAATTTATTAAATAAAAATTTAATATACAATAAAAAGTAAATTTATAGCCATGAAAACACTGGGCTGGGTACCAGCGTAACATAGGGTAGTACTCCGCGTACCAGATTCAAATCACCCTTTACCACCTGGCTGACGTGTCCCGTCGTACTTACGGCCGACCAAGGCACCGAACTTTTTGAGCAATCAAACGTGCGCCACCCAATCGGACGGTCCAAAATCCTCTCTTTCCTTCCCTAAAGAAGAAAACAAACGCACCTTGAAAATACCCCACAAAAATCCCACATAAAGTACATAAGAACAAGAACAAAATCAAAAACCCTCCTGTGCTGCGTATTCTTCTTCTTCTTCGTTGTTTTGATTGCTAAGAAAAGAAAAGTATCCATCCATTTCAAGATAAAAAAGAAAAACCAAGCACGACACAGAAAGACTGGTTCTTGGAACACTACTTGGGTTGGAATTGGGTGGCTCTGATTCAGATGATGATGAAATTGATGCAAAGATTTGATCTTTACTACAGGAAAAAGGTTTCGTCTTCTTCTTCTTCTTCTTGGCGGTGTTGTTATGTTTGCTTTAGCCAATGAAATAATGGATGGTTCCATTTCAATTTCCATTTCCATACCCACTTCCACCTTCAACTTCTTGCTGTTGAGTAGTCACCGTTTTCTTACGTCGTCGTTTCTTTCTTCAACCACCTTTCCTTTTCATCGACCATGATCAGTCCTCTTAAACCCCTCATTGGATCTCAGCCGCAGTTCCACCACCGTCTGACTTCTAATTCTCTCCACCATTCTTCCGCTTCTCTTTCTGATGGACGCTGCCGCCACTTCTCGCCCTGCCGTGGTCATCGACAACGGCACAGGGTAATACTATACTCCCTTCTATCTGATGTTTTTCCTAATTGCTCAGATATTGTTTGATTGAATTTCAATGAAAAACTCGGGCTAATTTTATTTTATTTTATAATTTTTTTTAGGTATACTAAAATGGGTTTTGCTGGAAATGTAGAGCCGTGCTTTATAGTGCCGACAGTAGTGGCGGTAAATGATTCGTTTGTGAACCAGCCACGGTCAGTTTCAATGAAGAGCAATAACTGGGTGGCGCAATACAGTGCCGGGGTTATGGCGGATCTGGATTTTTCTATTGGAGAAGAGGCATTATCTAGATCTAAATCAAATACTACTCATAATCTTACTTATCCGATTAAGCACGGTCAAGTTGATAATTGGGATGCAATGGAAAGGTTTTGGCAGCAATGTATATTTAATTATCTAAGATGCGATCCGGAGGATCATTACTTTTTGTTGACTGAAAGTCCGCTTACTGCACCTGAGAGCCGGGAGTATACCGGCGAGATTATGTTTGAGACGTTTAATGTCCCGGGGCTTTACATCGCAGTGCAACCTGTTCTTGCTTTGGCTGCAGGCTACACAACGTCCAAGGTTTGTTAGTTTTCAGTTCCGGAATGCTGTTATTTTTTTCCTATCTATTCTCTCTGCTTCATTTTGTAAGGTTGGTTTTGCTTCTGATCGTTATTTGAGAGCAATAGTTATTTAGGGAGCTTTTACATTAATACATATCTGGTTTCATCTTAGATAGTTTTGTTTGAAGGTGGCATCTCTAAGAGATTTATTTAATTGTTTATTTTCTTGGGGGAGGAGATAGATGAAGGAACACTATTTTTCCTGTGCTGGATTTAGATACATTTGAAGCAAATGTAAAAAGAAATACAACTGTTACTACTGCTAAAATTCCTATAGATAATATATTCATCTGCTCTGGTTCTTATTGTTCAATACTTCTTCTTAGTGTGAGATGACAGGGGTTGTAGTGGATGTTGGAGATGGGGCTACTCATATTGTACCTGTTGCAGATGGTTATGTGATTGGAAGCAGCATTAAGTCAATTCCCATTTCAGGGAGAGATGTTACGCTCTTCATTCAGCAGCTCATGCGGGTATGTCTCTTTTGATTTTCTCTTTGTTTTCAAGAATCTTAATATGATGCCATGATGATAGTAAGGGAAACAAATTGGGCGGGTGGGGTTGGGAGTAGTGAGGGGTTACTAAAATTCTTCCTGGAAGATTGCTTAAGTGGCTTCCCATTCAACTTTCAATCCAACTGATATACTATTTCATTCTGTTTTTTCGATTGATGAACTAGGACATAACAAGTTTGGGAAATATTTAGCTAAGTCATCATTTCTGACAATCAATTTCTGTTTTCACTAATTTGATGCATTTTGTTTAGGAAAGAGGAGAGCATGTTCCTCCTGAGGATTCCTTTGAAGTAGCTCGGAAAGTGAAGGAAATGTATTGCTATACTAGTTCAGATATTGTAAAGGTATGGCCATCCACTTTGTCCACTAGATTTGCTTGCTCACAAGCTCTTTTAATTCCTTGTTTTCCTTTTCTGATAAGTAAATCATAATTTGACACTAAAAGGTAAAAAAGGTATGCAGTACTTGTATATTCATCTTTTTTATTTTTAACTTATTCAGGAGTACAATAAACATGACAAAGAGCCAGCAAAGTACATTAAACATTGGAGAGGCACGAAGCCAAAAACAGGAGCTCCTTACTCATGTGACGTTGGTTATGAACGATTTCTTGGCCCTGAGGTTTGAACTTTATTCTTCCGATAAAGTCTGGTCATTTCAAATCTTGTCCAAATATCTCTGTGTTCTTATTGATATATTTTCTCTATAGTTACTCCATTCCCCACAAATGCATATATCTTTATTATTGTAACTCTCTCTTACTGTAAGATAGCTACCTTTCTTAAATATTTGAGTTAGGGTTTTTTTCTTGTTTTTTTGCTAGCTTTTTTTGTCGAATGAGTCTCCATCTTTATTCTCTTCCCAAGTATTGAGTTCTTGAAATGATCAACAGACTTAAAAAGTGGATCATATATCATTTGCTTTAATCCAACGCCATTATTTATTTTTGATAAATTGCTAGTTTGTATTTTAGATTTTTTAGTGTTTTCCTTTGCTGTTGACATGACGTGATTCTGAACCACTTTGTTTGTTCATGGTGTAAACAACATTATAGATCTTTGATATTCTGAATCATATAATGAGTAGTGGGGATTCTTATTTGAGTTTCATGGGTTGGCAATGACTGAAAGCTCACCTGCTTTTTATTCACCGTTTGAGTCTCTCTGTGTTAATTATGCATTTTCCTGGTATGGCTTGTGTGGTAATTGATATAAGAGTCTTGGATATCTGAGACAATTTCCTTTGAGTCCCACTTCAACTTAAAAAAGAATATTTTCATCAATAATTATAGGCTCAAAATATTCTTTACATATGTATTAATCTGTTAACACATAGAAGCAGCTATGTTCCATGGGAGTTGCAGGCAAAATATTAATAAATTGAGGCTTATATAATAGTTACCCAAATGTGCAAACTGGAATCTGTTTGATCCTTTCTCCTGTTGATTTTTACTGGAATAATTCATCTTGAATAGTTTACGTGAACTCTGCATTCATATTGTGGTTGGCTTTTTGAAACTTGTAGTGGTTATATGGTTTATATTTTGTCCAAAGTTTCACATAATGAATTCATCATGCAGAGAATACTTTCTATGAAAAGGTTGACATGTTTGATTATGTACTTGTAATGCAGGTTTTCTTTAATCCTGAGATTTACAACAGTGATTTTACCACTCCTTTACCAGTTGTTATTGACAAATGCATCCAGTCTGCACCAATCGACACAAGAAGGGCCCTCTATAAGGTGAAATAAACTATCTGGTGAACTTGTTTATGAGTATGCCATATGCAAGAAAGAAGGTCCACATGGTCTTGCAGTTTCTCTGTGCCATAAAATTTTCTATTTACAAAGGAATAGATGTCTTTACATATTTCCTAGTGCAGTTTCATTTGTACTTCAAAAGTTTGATTTTTAATTTTTTTTCTCTATTGGCTCCTATGTTGAAGCCTTTGGGGCATCTAAAATTGAAATGTACAGGCATGGGCAGTTTTCAAATGCTTGTTATATCCTATGATTAAATCCTAGAGCTAACTGAAAATGGAAGCTTTATCAGCAGATTTCTCTTCTTTAACCCTACAATTTTTGAAAATTTTACAATACCTATCATGTTGAGGATTCTAGTATTTCAGGCTTCTGATTATCTGTAGTAGTGATAAACTTGATTACCTCCAATTTGGAGTGAATTCTATGCCTTGAAGTGATTATGCTTGCTTAAGCAAGGTTATTTGTTTTTGCCTGCTTTACTTTGATTTGTACGGTTAATTCTTTTTTCTGTATGCACCCTATTTAGTACCATTACATGTTTCAAATATGTTTCTATGTAGAATTTCTGTGCATAATTTTTTTTTTTGTAATGTGTATTACAGAATATTGTTTTATCTGGTGGATCAACCATGTTCAAAGACTTCCACAGAAGGTTGCAGCGGGACATAAAGAAGATTGTTGATGCTCGTGTTCTTGCATCTGATACTGCTCGTTTACCGGGAGATGTTAAAGTAAGCATTTATTCTAGATTATTACTGGGGTCATATTATTTTTCTAGTGGCGTGGGGTGATCCGATTAAGAGTAATCTTTAACCAAATTTTACTGCCAGTCACAGCCTGTGGAAGTGAATGTAGTCAGTCATCCAATCCAGAGATACGCTGTTTGGTTTGGTGGCTCTGTCCTGGCATCCACCCCTGAATTTTTTACGGTACTTGATTACCACCACCTTCATCTGTAAATTTTGATTTTCAATTTCTGTTAAGTTTGTTATGACTATCACCTTCATCTGTAAATTCAAATATCTTCTCTTCATCTTCATCCCACAGGCTTGCCATACAAAGGCTGAGTACGAGGAATCTGGCGCAAGCATATGCAGAACAAATCCTGTTTTTAAAGGGATGTATTGATGTCAACCCTACAAAGAGAAAAGATCATATTCCATCACAAGGCCAAACTCACAGTGAAAGTTTACGCCTCCAAGTGCCTTCCATACATTTACTATAACAGAGGGCATTGCACAATAGACTCCCAGTATAAAATATCAGCATTGTAACAAAATTTGAGGTTCTCTTGTATTCTTTTGGTAGGAAGGACTGTTCTTTCCGGAGCCGCCAGCCAGCCGTGGAACGTGCCATCCATGTCCGAGAAGAAAGAAAACACTGTCCGAATATCATCATCTCCAAGAGTGTGTGTGCAGTGTAGCAGAAGGTCCTTCCTACTTAGAAATTATCTTCTGTTTTTGGTTGTTGGAAGGGAACTTAAAAAAAAAAAAGAGGACAATAATACATTTCATAAAAGTACTTTTTTTAGTTCTTCCATTCATTTCAATTGATTGATTAGTAGGTTATAGGTTGATCTTTGTCAAATTAGATATATTTGTTTTGTTGAAAACTTAGTTTAGGTACAATTAGTTGTAAATTTAACCCTTTTTTTACCTCCACCACATTGATGATATCTTGAAAGTATTCTTCTGCCTTTTTGTATGATTACTTGATTTTGCCCTCTATTCTATCCTACACTTGTCCAGCAGATTTCTGTATTCCTGTCTCTTCATTAGATTGTTATCTGCTGCACTGTATATATATATATATATATATATATATATATATATCATTATATATACACAAAGAACTTATCTTTGAACCAAGTTATTTACAATTTATGCGAGATTGTAAGATGGTAGTAAAGAATATTTTACAAATATTTTGAACCTTTTAAAAAAATTTGAGGGTATATATAATTTCTTTTTTTTAATTATATCGAACTCATAATAATATATATATTTTGATTTTAATTTTAAATTTAAAAAAATTTGTTTTTTACCAATAGAGATTATGAATGTGAGATATTGGTATGTGTACGACAAAGATTTGCATTTACTAAAAATAATTCTTGTAATAATTTAATTTATTTTTTTTAAAATATTATTTGCAAGGATAATTAGCTAAAGAGTGATTTATATATCAAAAACCATGGACAGAAGAAGCAAGAGATAGAAAGAGGAGAAAAAAAAAGGAGGGTAGTTGCCTGCCTGCTTGCTTGCCTATGAGTCAGACCTGGGCAGTTCAGACAAAAGCCAAGAACGTCGAAGAAATAGTAAGGAAAAAAAAAAAAAACATTTACCCTATGTTTAATCTGTTCTCAACAGCTAACCCTGCTTCAAAATTTGCTCTTTTGATCTTTTTTGGCTTGATTTTGGGGTACTCGTTGTTTTTCTATCTATTCTATAGTCTATCACTTTCTTCTTTGATTCTGATTTTACCATGTTTTGACTTTGTTCTGCTTGCTTTCATCTAGATTTGTTGAGTAAATATATATTGGGCTCTTATTTTATAGAACGTTTTTAGGGCTCTTTTTGTCCCTTTGTTTTTTTTTTTTTAAATTTTAAATTGGAGATAAATAAGAGTGAACTAAGGATTTGGGTTTTCGAATATTTTGAAATTTTTATCTTAATTCCTTATGCGATTCTTTTGTTTCGTTCATGTTTCAATAATTTTATGTGGGCATTTAAGATTTTGCTGCAATTTTTAATACCGATGAGAAAGTCAAAATCTTTGTTTTAGTTCCTTATATGCGGAGATCTATCAAATTTTCTCCATAGGATATTTAATTTTTGTTGCAGCTGCTGGGATCCTTAGTTAATGGGGGAGAATCCTTTAATTTGTTTGCTTTTCTTTTTTTTTAATTTTATTTTAAATTTATGGTTGAATTTAAGTTGTTTACATGTATGATGACAAGGTTTAATGGTTTAATTATGACAGACCGCTGATTTCGATTTTGAGCGTTTCAGAAAAAAAATCTGTACTTCGATTTTGAATTATGTGCTATAGCTTGTTTCTTTTCCTTTGACAAGACTTCCTCTCATGATCTAGTTATCTGAGGGAACTGAAGAGGTTTTAATTATTGTTTCCTGCTCTGGATAGGAGGAAAAGGGTGGGGTGATATTTCTTGTTACGTTTGATGGACCCAATGGCTGATGAACAAATAGATTATGGAGAGGAAGAATACGGAGGGAGTCAAAAGAATCAGTATCATGGAGGTGGGGCTATTTCTGCTCTTGCGGAGGATGAGATGATTAATGAGGAAGATGAATATGATGATCTGTACAATGATGTTAACGTTGGGGAGGGATTTCTTCAGATGCAGAGGACTGAGGCGCAATTACCTCTTGTTGGACCAAGCAATACGGGCTTCCAAGCTCCAAAAATTAATTTTTCTGAGTCTAGGAAAGAAACAACGATGATACCCGAGGCAAAGAACACTGGAGGTGCAACTGAAGCAAAGTATGCTGACTCTGGACCTCGATTTCCTGAGCAAAAGAGTGGGCCATCAGCTAATATAGGCCCTCCGCCGACCAATGATGCTTCTCTGAAAGCACGGGCTCCTGATATGGCTCACAATTCTCAAGTAGGAAATATGGGATATCAAGGATCGCTTGCTATGCCTCAAAAAATCACTGCAGATTCACATGATATGCCAGGGAAGGTTCCAGGTCCAGTTGAGGCTGTACCATTACCATCTCATATTCCTGGTGCTGGTAGCTCAAGAGGTGTTCCACCGATGCCAGGTACTCAAATTCCTTCAAATGTAAGCGTTAATGTCAGTCATCCTGTCATAAATGAAAATCAGATAAGGCCAGCTATAGAGAATGGCAATACTATGCTCTTTGTTGGAGAGTTGCATTGGTGGACAACTGATGCTGAGCTTGAGAGTGCTTTGACACAGTATGGGAAGGTCAAGGAGATTAAATTCTTTGATGAGAGAGCTAGTGGCAAATCCAAAGGTTATTGTCAAGTTGAATTTTATGACCCTACAGCAGCAGCTGCATGCAAAGAAGGAATGAATGGTCATGCTTTTAATGGGAGAGCTTGTGTGGTGGCTTTTGCCACTCCACAAACTATTAAACAAATGGCTGCTAACTATATGAACAAGACCCAAGTCCAGGCTCAATCTCAGCCACAGGGTAGGAGACCCTCTAATGATGGCGCTGGAAGAGGTAATGGAACAAATTATCCTGGTGGGGATGTAGGAAGGAATTATGGTCGAGGTGGATGGGGGCCAGGGGGACGGGGAGGTCAAGGAATGCCGAATAAAGGCCCTGGTGGTGGCCCTGCAAGGGGAAGAGGAGGCCCCATGGGACCCAAGAATATGATGGGAAATGTACCAGGAAGTAATGGTGTCACTGGAGGAAACTATGGGCAGGGTCTTACAGGTCCTCCCTTTGGTGGCCCTCCTGCTGGTTTGATGCATCCTCAGGCGATGATGGGTCCTGGTTTTGATCCAACATATATGGGTCGTGGTGCTGGATATGGAGGCTTTTCTGGTCCTGCATTCCCAGGGATGATGCCTCCATTTCCTGCTGTCAATCACATGGGTCTTGCTGGGGTGGCTCCTCATGTTAATCCTGCCTTCTTTGGGCGAGGGATGGCTGCTAATGGAATGGGGATGATGGGAGCTGCAGGAATGGATGGACACCATGCAGGAATGTGGACTGACACTAGCATGGGTGGTTGGGGAGGGGAAGAGCATGGCCGAAGAACAAGGGAGTCAAGTTATGGTGGTGAAGACAATGCATCAGAGTATGGTTATGGAGAGGCAAGCCATGATAAGGGAGTAAGGTCAAGTGCAGCTTCCCGGGAAAAGGAAAGAGCTCCTGAGCGTGATTGGTCTGGGAGTTCTGAGAGGAGGCATCGTGATGAGAGAGAGCATGACAGAGACAGGCATGATAGGGATCACAGGCACCGGGAAGAGAAGGATAGTTATCGAGACTACCGTCATAAAGAGCGTGACCCAGGTTATGAGGAAGACTGGGATAGGGGGCAGCCCTCAAGATCCAGGAGCAGATCACGTGCAATGCCAGATGAGGATCATAGGTCTCGATCAAGGGATGCTGACTATGGGAAGCGGAGGCGCCTGTCATCCGAGTGACATGACTCAGCATTTCACCCTTTAACAGGCCTTTGAAGATGATGCCAATCAAATTTTCAGTTCGCTGAAGTACGTTGCTGCATCATCATCTTTCTGTATTTGTTGGTGCCATTCACAAAATGGTTCTATATCTGAAGAAGTAAGTGCAACTTAAATGGGGACGCAGGAAAAAAACTGATTTCTATTTGCTTTTATTCTGCATTGCGGACGATAATCTGATGAAACAGTTAAATATTTATGTTTCAACTTTAACTATCATTATTAGCATAATATTATGTATTTGCTTGCTGTGGTTATAACTGCTTTAAGCTTGCTGTTAGCCATATATTATATGTGCCCACTTTACTCTTTGGTGAGAATTGACATACGAGGGGACCTTGAAAACTATTATCCTTGTATTAATTCACTAGTTCTCTCTTATATTCACCTTGATTTAGGAATGGTTGTGATGGTTGCATGTATTAGAAGTGAAATGGCTTGAGGAAATGTCTGGAAGTTGATGTCTTGATGCCAGATTACTGTGCATGTGTGAATTATCTTTGATTTTCTTCTGCTTAGATGTTGCTTTTGTGGTTCATGTCTGATTTCTGCATGTATACCCAGAGTTTGAACTTGAATGTGTTGCTGAATATATCTAGGAAGAAAGGCTGGAGCTATATGGAAACTTTCTATGTCTGTAGTTTTAGAAGTTCATGTTTTTCAGTTGAATAAATCACTGTTACATAAGGATTATGGCTTGTTTTGGTGGGTGAGAGGTGGCTTCTTTATGAACTTTTTAAGCTTTGCTTAGGAATGAGAAACTTTAAAATTGGCATTGCTTTTGTGTTGCTATAGGTAAGGTTTGTCATTTTCTTAATTTCTATAAATACAATTTTTGTATTTGTAATTTTTAAATTATGGATCTGGCACGTATATAATATATATGTGCTGATCATTGAGAATCCTGAGTTAAAGCTAACATTATGTCTGTGACAATTATCTGGTACTCTAATTTGGAAATTGTTTTTGGAAAAGACAGAGAGAATGGGTGTGGGATGGGATCTCTTTGTGAGGTATATATAGTCTTTACCTCTGTAAGGCTCTAATTGATTTTTCTTTTTATATATGCTGGATGTAAGCATCATAAATAAGTTATGACATGGCTTTCCAGATAATTTCTTTGAACAATTATTTGATGTGGGCTTTAACAATCACGTTCAGGGATCAGAGTTGCAAATGTTTGTTTTTGTGACTAAATCAGCCGATTTGGTTACTTGGAGGAAGATAAGTTAGATTCGCTGTCCTTGGATTTCTCTGAAAATGCTAGTTTCTTCATAATGTGCCAAAGAAGCCTTAATCATACTGGCCACTATTTTGTTCCATCAAGTATTTAATGAAATCTTCATAAGTGATGCTCGTGCAAGGAAATTTCTAGACAGAGTGTATACTGGATGTAACTACATTATCCATGTACCTTAATCTTGTTTTTACTCGTGTATAGTATAGATCTCATGTTGTAGGTTTCAATTGTGTAATGCTTTTCAATTTGATCTATGTCTCGTTTTTCAATTGTAGAATTCCTGTAAATTTCATGAGTCAATTTGATTCACGTATGATGTATTATATTGTATGTAGCAGTCGTAGTAGTAGCAATGCTTTGTCCTGTTAACAAGGTTGCATGGAGTTTTGTAATTTAGAACTTGTAATGTCTGGATGTAATTGCAACAATGCTTGGAAGAGTTGGATTTGGTCGAAGGAACTCAAAACCGATGTAAGCTTCACGAGACATATATATATATTCACTGTATAGCATGTAAATTTTATATGAGTTTGAAGCTGACGAAGTGTAGATTGCATACAAATTTTGTAGAATTTAGGTAGCAAAGTGTTAGCTTTTGATGTAATGCCGCATAATTGATGTGTCAATTTTTTGTTTTCAATCTCAACCTGTATTCTGAAGTTCTTTGTCTTGTAGACTTCCCAAATGTAAATTCTTCTCTTCATGAATGTGAATATGAAAGGAAAGCCCCTACCCCAAAAACCCTGTCATCTTACTATTTTGGGGGAAGAGGATTTTGTTGTACTTACAAGCCCTTTTTTATCTATGTTAGTTACAGTGAATGATTTTTGCTTTTGAAGAGAAAAAACCCCATATGATGTTCTGCTTGATTTTAGTGAAAACTTGTGTATACCAGGGATTCCATCCCCTTGCAAAGATGGACAAACCTTTTGTTGTATGTTCTTGAGGATGCTGGAATTCTTGATTAGCTTTCGATTACTTACTATGTTTGTTTTTGTTACCTGGGTTTGTCTCAGATCTTGATTCTTGATTCCAATCTCACTCATTTTTGTGTACATTCTGGTATTAAAAGTTCCTGCTTTTAGCTTCAATTCAGGTACCAATAACTGGTATCTCCTTAGTTCTTATTTGTGTGTTTCACCGGCAAATTGACTAATTGACTAACATTCTAGTACTGCTTTGTGTTCAAGGTGGTTTGAGTTTTCTGGTCTGACTTAGCTAGAAAAATACTCTGGTCTGAATTATGTGATCCCATCCATGTTTGTTGCCTGCCTGAATGTTTCTTTTTTTAATTTCTTTGGTCATTTGGCTCTATTCTTACCACTAAAATTGCACTTAAAATACATCTGAATGTTATAATATCAAGTTGAATTTGTAAAAAAAAAAAGTGTAATTCAAAGAATAACAATTTCATATTTTAAATTATATTTTAAATTTTTCTAAAGAAAAACTGTTAATAATAGAGTAAAGAAAAAAAAACTGTCAATATTGAATGAACATCTTTTACCTAAAATATAAAGTTTTCTTAACTCATGAAATAATCTCGGATCAAGGTTGCTAATCACTCGCTCATATATTATTTTTATTCTATATCCAATCATTTTTATTATAAATTAATTAAGGTTACATACAATTTAAAAAAAAATTAAAAAGGAAAAATTGACTGTTTCATGGTTTGACCAAAAAAATCGTTTTTCAGTTTAACTGAAAACCGATAATTTCTCAGGACTTTTATCTGAGACGTACGTGCATGGCTAGAAACCTGCATAGTAATTTTCTCTCCGAAACCTACGTGATTTCCATTATTATTCTTTTTTAATTTTCCAATTTCACCCCTCTATTTTCTGTATATAAACTCCCCTTCTCCTCCATACCATTCCATCAAAAACATATTCAATAATCAAGCAGTTTTCTCCAAAAAAAAAAAAAAAAAACAAAAAAAAAGGAAAAAAAACAAAAACAAAAAAAACTTTTTCCTTTTTTTTTCATTTCTTCTTTCCCTTCAAAAGTAAGTGAGAATGGCTCGTCAAATCATTGTTGTTGCACTCATTTTTTTCTTTACCATTATTGGTATAGTATCTACATCATTTGCAGCAGCCGATGCTCCATCAGCAACAACTGATGTTGTTGCTGATGCTCCAACAGCAGGAGGAGGTGCATCTGCAGGCGCAACAGATGCAATCTCACCTGCTGCCGAAGGTCCATCGGACAGTGTTGGTGGCACTACTTCTGAAAACGGGGCTTCTGCAGAAGGGTCAACAACCGATGCACCTTCAACTGGAACTTCAGCAAGCGGCGCTTCTTCCATCGAGTTCTTCGCCGGTGCCATTCTCACCACCTTTGTCGGGACATTTTTCTTTTAAATTGCATTAATTAAGTTATGCAATTTTCCTACTAATAAAGAATCAAAATAGATGAGATTCTTGATTTTATTATTATTTTTTAATTTAAATTAGTTTTATTTATTTTTTGACAATTTTGTTTGTTGAGATTATGAGCCAATGAATAAACTATTTTTTTTTCTTAATTATTGTAATCTAATTTTCTTATTTCTCATAATGCATTTTCGTAATTGGATCCAAACAAAATAGCAGTAATAATAATAATAAAAATGAACAAATAATATGTATACTTATTATAAATACATATACTAAATCAACAATTTATATATAATTTTACTTTTGAAAAATATTAAGAAAGTTTGCTAGGTACTAATTTATCGTAAAATTTTAATATGTAATATATTGAATTATAATAAAAGACAAAATATTATTAGAAATCTTATTCAAATGAAATTTTAAATTTAATTTAATAATAAAATATTAATCTAATAAATTTAATTTATTGCGATAATTAATCAAACTTTACATTCGAATTTAATAAATTTTTAATTTTCTTATAACTTAAAATTATTTGATTGAGATATATTTAGTAGTTTCTTCTTCTTTTTTTTTTTAATCGGCTGTTTATATATATACATATTATATCCGTATATTTTTCCAAGAACTAATTCTTTATTCTTATAACATATATATATATATAAAATAATTGGTGAGTTTGGTCTAAACAAATTTATGTTTGACAAGTTTAATCTCAAAATATTTTATTTAACTTCTAAGGTTCTAAATATTTTTTTAAATGAACAATAGGTGCTTTTCTACGAATTCTGTAAAAAAATCTTAAAAATTTAACAGTTTTTACATTTAGTTAATTAAAAATAAGGGTAAAAAAGTTATTATATGTAAAAAAAATAATATAAATAATATTTAAATAAAGGGATAAAAATATTTTTATATTTTAAATTTTAAAAAAAAAAAATTTATCAGCATAGTGAAAATATCAAATTTTTTTTGTCAATCTTCTTTTTCTCTGGCTAATTTTTCTCTAAAGAAAGAAAAAAAAGAAAAAGAGAATCTTTGTAAAAAGAAAAACTTTCTACTAAAATATTTTTGTCTCGAGAAAAACTTTCATTATTAATAATAAAAAAAAATTCATACTCTTCTTTTCTTTTCTTTTTTTTTTCTTTAAAAATGTTAAAAAATCATAAAAATCAAAATTGTATTCGAAAAAGATGAAAATTGAAGAAGAATTTAATATATTTTTTATTTTTAAAATTTAAAATTTTAAATGTGTGGACATTTTTATGATTTTGTTTAAATATTATTTTTAGTTTTAGTCTTTTGTAATGACTTTTTTATCTTTATTTTTAATTAATTAAATTTAAAAACATTTAATTTTTTAAAGTTTTTTGACAGAATCGTCCAAGAGACTTTATTATTCACTTAAAAAAAAGTTTGAGATTTTAAAAGTTGAAAAATATATTTTGAGACAAAATTTGTCAAACATAAATTTGTTTGGGACTAAAGTCACCAATTATTATATATATATTATTTAAAATTTACGACGAAAATAAAACATAAATTAATTTCATTTTTAAGGAAATGATATTGACTAAATGTACATTACGGAAAAAATATATTTTAAAAATAAATTAACTAAGTTTTTCAGTTATTTCTATTAATTATATTTTGAAATATTTGAATATAAAATTTCAAACTTTAAAATACATATTTTTTTCCCCAAAAATTAAATGTAAATTTTTTGAATAATTGGTGAGTTTGATCTCAAACAAATTTAGCTTTGACAAGTTGAGTCCCAAAATTATTTTTTAACTTTTAAGGTTCCAAACTTTTTTTTGTAGAGAATAATAAGGTCTTTCTTGACGGATTCTGTCAAAATTTTTAAAATTTTAACGGTTGTTTGTCTTTAGTTAATTAAAGACAAGGATAAAAAAGTCATTACATGTGAAAATAAATAAAGAAATATTTAAATAAGGAATAAAAATGTCCTCACATTAAAAATTTTTTTAAAAAAAAATCTATCAAAGGATATCAAAATCTTTAGTCAATCTTCTTATTTCCCACAAAATTTTTATCCGTTTTTGACATTTTTGAAGAAAGAAAAAAGAACAAAATAGAAAAGAATAAGAGCGTCTTTGTAGAAAGAGAAAGAAAAACAAAAGAAGAGAAATTTTAATATGAATCTGAGTTTAAATTCTGGTTCATTCTCTTCTTACTCATAGATCTTTAAATACTTACTCAAATATATTCATGATAAGGAATGTGAATACTTACTCAAACATCGATTCAAATGTTTTTGAATTTAACATTTCATTTTTGCTCCCACTTGAATTCGTTTCTTGTCGTCTAGAACAACTTTGATTTGTCAAATGAGTTTTAATGATTGAAGATTCACTGAGTATTTCAATATCACCACTGTCCTCTTTCTCTTGAAACAAAGTAACTTTATTTCTTTCCATTGGTTAAAATTTGAATTTCCTAAATCTCTCTTTCTCGTTTTTTGCTTTTTTCTTTCTATAAAAACCTCTTATTCAATTACTTTTTTTCTTTTTCCTTTCTTCAAAGATGTTAGAAAAAGATAAAAATCTTGTGTAAGAGAGAAGAAGAAGAAGATTAACCGAAGAAGAAGAAGATTGATGACGACTTTTGATATTCTCACTATTTTGATAAAATTTTTATTTTTAAAATTTTAAATATGAGGACATTTTCAAAATAAAAATTAAAAAATATGAGGACATTTTTATCTCTACGTTTAAATATTTTATTATTATTATTATTTTATTTCTTTATTTTCACATGTAATGACTTTTTTATCATTGTCTTTAATTAACTAAAGACAAACAACCGTTAAAATTTTAAAAATTGTGACAGAATTCGTCAAGAATAACCTTATTATTCTTTACAAAAAAAAAGTTTAGGACATTAAAAGTTAAAAAAATATTTTGGGACTCAACTTGCCAAAGATAAATTTGTTTGAGATCAAATTCACCAATTATTTTTCTTTTTTTATTATTACTAAATATAATATCTTGGTCCACTAGAATCAAATCATAAGTACAATTTTCTAATATAAATTAGGCATCTCCTATGGTCGTAAAATTAAGTTATATTTTCTTAAATTATAATTAATTTTTCAGACATTTATTATTTTTATATAAAACCTAAAAATACATTAATTTTATAATAAAGAAATGAAGAAATTGAGTAAGAGGAGGGAATCCTTCAACATGTATCATTTGACTTTAAGTTTGAAGAACCCTAACGGTAAAAGAAGTGAAAAATGGAAACCAAGTGCAACGGCTCCAGACTTTAACTTTGAGTTTCTAAAAATTGGAAGAATCCTAACGGTAAGAAAAGTGAAAAATGGAAACCGAGTGCAACGGCTCCAGAGTGCGATGCCTATAACATTTGCTTCCTTCCACTTTCTTTCTCCTTCTCCTTATTTTCTTCTTTCTCCAGATTTCCTGGGTATAATTGTTCGATTTTTTCTTTTGGGGTTTTTTTTTAACAGAGTGTGTTTTCTTCTGTATTTCGTTAATTCTTGTTTTTCTTTTGTTTCTTTAGATCTTTGATTGCAATTATGCCGCTGAGGTGTTGGTGTTTGTTTCTCAAGTGTGGATATTGTTCCCACTGTTGAGTGATTGTTTCTTTTTCTTTTCCGATTGTGCTGTTCGGATGTGTGTCTTTGCTGGTTTTCTGTTTGTTCTTTATTTTCTTCCTTTCTTCAAATTTGTGTTGCTCTTTGATTTTTGTTTGGAGTATGGATGATGTGTTGATTATTTTCTTTTTTTGATTTTTCTTTGTGAAATTTGGACAGAGTGAGTTTTCTTTTCTTTATTTTCTTTGTTTCTTCAAATGTGTGTTGCAATTGTGATGTGATTTCTTGATTTTTATTTAAAGTGTGATTGAGTAATTCTTTACCTTTTTCTTTGAATTTTCTTTTGTTTGTTTTCTTCTCTGTAATTCTTGATTTTTCTTTTGTTTCTTTAAATTTTGGGGTTGTACTTCTTTTGTGTTCTTTTCTTCAGTAATTCTTGATTTTGGTTTAAAATCGGGACTGTAATTTACCCGATGAGTATGTAATGCTTTCTCTGCTTGATTTTTCTTTTGGTGAGAACAGTATTTCTTGATTTTTCTTCTTTTACTTTTTGTTTCTTTAAATATTAGGTTTAAAATTATGTGGCGCTGAGTTCTTGATTTTGGTTCAAAGTACAAACTGAGATTTCTTCTCTTTTCAATTTTGATTTTTTCTTGGTTGGTTGTTAGATATGTTTTCGGGGCCACAATCTTTTTTTGACAGGAAAGGATAAAGCTTTGCTGGATTCTCGGAAAATATTGTGAAAAAGACAATATCCAAATCTTCTTCATGTACTTCAAATTTCTTTAATAAATATTTGTTGTTGTTTTATTTGTTTTTATATGTCTACTGCTTCTTCTTTTTTCTACTTAAATATTGTAACTCTAGTTTATTACAGGGAAGATTTTATACTTTTTAGATTTTAAAGAAATTTAATTAATTCAGAATTTTTTTAAACAATAATTTGTTTTTCTGAATCTTTCTTTCTATTTCTTCCAAAAATCCCTTTTTTCTTTTCCTAAAAATTTTCTTTTTATTTTCAAAATTATCTTTTTTTTATTCTATAAATCTTCTTTTTTTTTTCTCCCCTCTTTTTTTAAATAATTTTTATATTTTTCTTCAAAATATCCTCTATTTTTTCGAAAACAATTTCAACTCACTTTTATACTTTATACTCTTTTTTTTCTTCAAAAATAAAATTTTCAAAAATATTTTATTTGACTATATTTTTCTATTTTAATTTCTTAAATTATGCTTTTAAAATAACTTTTTTTTTATAAAAAAAATGGTTTAGGATTTAAGGATTAAGGCTAAGGACTTAGGGTATAGAATTTAGGTTTAGGGTTTAAGAGTTAAGGTCTAGGCTCTAAGTGTATCGAGTTTAGGGTTTAGGCATAGAGTTTAGGGTTCAGGGTGTTTGCCGTTCACCTTTTTACCCTTCACTCTTTTGCTCTTCACCCTTTCTCTTTTATCCTTTTGCCTTTAACCCTTTCCCGTTAGCCCTTTTTCTTTTTACTCTTTTGTCTTTTTATCCTTTTCTCTTTTTACCTTTTACCTTATTTTAAAAAAGTAATATAATTTTTAAATATATTTTTTATTTTCAATCTTTTTTTTTCAAAATTATTAGATTTTTATTCTAATAAATCTTTATTATTTTAAGCATAATTTTTTATCTTCAAAAAAAAAATTTAACTTTCTTTTATATTTTATTATTGTTTTTTTCTTCAAAAATATATATATTTTTTTAAAAAATAAAATTATTTGACTATATTTTTCTATTTCAATAAAAGAATTTCTTGAAGTATACTTCTTTTTTTTTCAAAATAAAATTTTAATTTCTTTTTCCTATTTCCTTTCTTTAATAAACTTTTTTTTAAAGAAAAAAATTAATAGGGTTTAGGATTTATGAATTAAGGTTTAGGGATCCTATAGAGTTTAGGTCTAAGGTTTATGCCTTAGAGTTTTTAAGGTTTAGATATTAGGATTTAGGGTTTAAGGCTAGGGTTAGATGTTTAGACTCTAGGTGTTTAGTGTTTAGGGTTTAGGTATTAGAGTTTAAGATTTAGAGATTAGGTTATAGAGTTTAAGACTAGGATTAGATGTCTAGGCTCTAGGTGTTTAGTGTTTAGGTGCTAGAGTTTAAGATTTAGGGATTAAGGTATAGAATTCAAGTATAGGGTTAGAGGTTTAAGCTCTAGATGTTTAGTAGGGTTTAGGGTTAGGTCTAGACTCTATGTGTTTAGGATTCAAACAATAGAGTTTAAGGTTTAGGGATTAGGATATGGAGTTTAGGGTTTAGGATCTAGGCTCTAGGTGTTTAGGATTTAGATAAGAGAGTTTAAGGTTTAGAGATTAGAATATAGAGTTTAAGGCTAGGGTTAGAGGTCTATGCTCTAGGTTTTTAGAATTTAAGCACTAGAGTTTAAGGTTTAGGGATTAGGGTATAGTGTTTAAGGTTAGGGTTAGACATCTAGGCTCTAGGTGTTTAGGATTCAAACAATAGAGTTTAAGGTTTAGGGATTAGGATATGGAGTTTAGGGTTTAGGGTTAGACATCTAGGCTCTAGGTGTTTAGGATTCAAACAATAGAGTTTAAGGTTTAGGGATTAGGATATGGAGTTTAGGGTTTAGGGTTAGACATCTAGGCTCTAGGTGTTTAGGATTTAGATAAGAGAGTTTAAGGTTTAGAGATTAGAATATAGAGTTTAAGGCTAGGGTTAGAGGTCTATGCTCTAGGTTTTTAGAATTTAAGCACTAGAGTTTAAGGTTTAGGGATTAGGGTATAGTGTTTAAGGTTAGAGTTAGAGGTGTAGGCTCTAGGTATTTAGGGTTTAGGCACTATAGTTTAAGATTTAGGGATTAAGATATAGTTAAGTCTAGGTTTAGAGGTTTAGTTCCTAGGTGTTTAGAGTTTAGGCACTAGAATTTAAGATTTAAGATTTAGGGATTAGGATATAGCGTTTAAAGTTAGGGTTAGAGGTCTAGGCTAGAAGGGTTTAAGCAATATAATTTAAGATTAGGGATTAGAGTATAGTTAAAGTATAGGTTAGAGGTTTAGGTTATAAGTGTTTAGAGTTTAGGCGTTAGACGATAGAGTTTAAAGTTTAGAGATTAGGGTATAGTTTAGGGTTTAAGATTAGAGGTATAGGCACTAGGTGTTTAGGTTTTAGATGATAGAGTTTAAGTTTAGGGATCATGATATAAAGTTTAGGGTTTGGGGTTAGAGGTTTAGGCTTTAGGTGTTTAGGGTTTAGACGATAGTGTCTAAGGTTTAGAATTAGGGTTTAGACGATAGTGTCTAAGGTTTAGGAATTAGGATATAGAGTTTAGGGATTATATGGTATGGAGTTTAAGGCTAGGGTTAGAGGTATAAGCTAGAAGTATTTAGGGTTTAAGCATATAGTTTAAGATTTAGGGATTAGGGTATAGCTAAATCCAGGTTTAGAGGTTTATGCTATAGGTGTTTAGACATTAGGCATTAGAGTTTAAGGTTTAGAGATTAGGGTATAGTTTAGGGTTTAGGCACTAGAGTTAAAGGTTTAGGGATTAGGGTATAGTGTAAAATGTTAGGGTTAGAGGTCTAAACTAGAAGTATTTAGGGTTTAAGCAATATAGTTTAAGATTTAGGGATTAGGGTATAGCTAAATCCAGGTTTAGAGGTTTATGTTATAGGTGTTTAGACATTAGGCATTAGAGTTTAAGGTTTAGAGATTAGGGTATAGTTTAGGGTTTAGGCACTAGAGTTAAAGGTTTAGGGATTAGGGTATAGTGTAAAATGTTAGGGTTAGAGGTCTAAACTAGAAGTATTTAGGGTTTAAGCAATATAGTGTAAGATTTAGGGATTATGGTATAGTTAAGTTTAGGTTTAGAAGTTTAGGCGTTAGGCATTATAATTTATTGTTTAGGATTAGAGGTCTAGGTGTTTAGACGGTAGAGTTTAAAGTTTAGGGATTATGATATAGAGTTTAGGGTTTAGGGTTTGAGGTCTAGGTTATATGTATTCAAGGTTTAGATAGAGTTTAAAGTTTAGGAATTAGGATATAGAGTTTAGCATTTAGAGTTAGAGGTCTATTACTCTAGTTGTTTTGGATTCTGACGATAGAGTGTAAGATTTAGGGATTATGATATAGAGTTTAAGGCTATGGTTAGAGGTCCAGGCTCCAAATTTTTAGTGTTTAGTGTTTAGGGTTTAGGGTTTAGAATATAGAGTTTAAGGCTAGGGTTAGAGGTCTATGCTCTAGGTTTTTAGGATTTAGGCACTAGAGTTTAAGGTTTAGGGATTATGGTATAGTGTTTAAGATTAGAGTTAGAGGTGTAGGCTCTAGGTATTTAGGGTTTAAGCACTATAGTTTAAGATTTAGGGATTAAAATATAGTTAAGTCTAGGTTTAGAGGTTTAGTTCCTAAGTGTTTAGAGTTTAGGCACTAGAATTTAAGATTTAGGGATTAGGGTATAGAGTTTAAAGTTAGGGTTAGAGATCTAGGCTAGAAGTATTTAGGTTTTAAGCAATATAATTTAAAATTAGAGATTAGAGGTTTAGGTTATAAGTGTTTAGAGTTTAGGCGTTAGACGATAGAGTTTAAAGTTTAGAGTTTAGCGTATAGTTTAGGGTTTAGGATTAGAGGTATAGGCTCTAATGTTTAGGTTTTAAACGATAGAGTTTAAGTTTAGGGATTATGATATAAAGTTTAGGGTTAGAAGTTTAGGCTCTAGGTGTTTAGGTTTTAGATGATAGTGAGGTTTAGGATTTAGGGTATAGAGTTTAGGGTTTAGACGATAGTGTGTAAGGTTTAGGATTTAGGATATAGAGTTTAGGGTTTAGACGACATTGTCTAAGGTTTAGGATTTAGGATATAGAGTTTAGGGTTTAGATGATAGTGTCTAAGGTTTAGGGATTAGGATATAGAGTTTAGGATTTAGGGTTAGACATCTAGGCTCTAGGTGTTTATGGTTTAAAATATAGAGTTTAAGGCTAGAGTTAGAGGTCTAGGCTCTAGATTTTTATGGTTTAGGCACTAGAGTTTAATGTTTAGGGTATAGTTAAGTCTAGGTTTAGAGGTTTAGAGTTTAGGCACTAGAGTTTAAGATTTAGGGATTATGGTATGGAGTTTAAGGCTAGGGTTAGAGGTATAAGCTAGAAGTATTTAGGGTTTAAGATTTAGTTTAAGATTTAGGGATTAGGATATAGTTAAATTTAGGTTTAGAGGTTTATGTTATAGGTGTTTAAAGTTTAAACATTAGGCATTATTGTTTAGGTTTAGAGATTAGGGTATAGTTTAGGGTTTAAGATTAGAGATCTAGACTTTAAGTATTTAGGGTTTCAACACTAGAGTTAAAGGTTTAGGAATTAGGGTATAATGTTTAATGTTAGGGTTAAAGGTCTAAAAGTATTTATGGTTTAAGCAATATAGTGTACGATTTAGGGATTATGGTATAGTTAAATTTAGGTTTAGAAGTTTAGGAGTTAGGCATTAGAATTTATTGTTTAGGATTAAAGGTCTAGGTGTTTAGACGATAGAGTTTAAAGTTTAGAGATTATGGTATAGAGTTTAAGGTTTAGGGTTTAGGGTTTGGAGTTCACATTTTAAGCCTTTACTTTTTTATGGTTATGTTATTTTTCCTTTGTCCATTAGTCCTTTCCTTTTCTTTCCTTTTCTTTTACCCTTTTACCTTTTTTCCCTTTTAACATTTTTATCTTGTTTTTAATAAATAATATATATTTTTTAAAAATTATTTTTTATTTCAATATCTCTTTTTTTTTCAAATTATTAATTTTTTTTATTCTAATGAATGTTCATTTTTTTCCTTTTTTTAATCATAATTTTTTATCTTCAAAAATATTTTTTCTTTTTAAAAAGAATTTACACACCTTTTCTTTCAAAAAAATATTTTATTGTTTTTCTTAAAAAAATAAATCATTTTTTTAATAACATTTTTTCTTCTCAAAAGTCTTTTAAAATAAATTTTAAAAATATTTTTTTATTCCAATACTCCTTTCTTCCTTTTCTCTTCCTTGTTTAATTTCTATTTTGTTTCAATAATATTCATTTTTCTTTCATAAAAAAAATAACATTAATTTTTTTAAAAACATTAATAAGGTTTAAAATTTAGGAATAGAATATATGGACTAGGTATAGGGACTTAGCGCCTAGTAGATATATAAAACAAAATAATCATTCAATTTTTTATATTTGTTGCATGATTTGTTAAAATTTTAAAATAATGAAATTATTTTTATTATTTAAGTATCAAACGTAAAAAAGAAGAAGAAGCAACTAGAACTAAATAAATAAATAAATGGTTGAAGTTGGAACTAATTCATCAAATATTTCCTTAGGCATCTCATTTTTTATTTTAGAATAATGGGTGAGTTTGATCCGAAACAAATTTATCTTTGGCAAGCTGAGTCCCAAAATATTTTTTTTAACTTTTAAGGTCCCAAACTGTTTTTTTAGAGAATAATAAGGTCATTCTTTACGGATTCTGTCAAAATTTCTAAAATTTTAACGATTATTTTTGTCTTTAATTAATTAAAGTCAATGATAAAAAAGTCATTACATGTGAAAATAAAGAAAGAAAATAATAATAATAATAAAATATTTAAACGTAGAGATAAAAATGTCCTCATATTTTTTTAATTTTTATTTTGAAAATGTCCTCATATTTAAAATTTTAAAAATAAAAAATTTATCAAAAATAATGAAAATATCAAAAGTCGTCGTCGATCTTCTTCTTCTTCTCTCTGGCACAGGATTTTTATCTTTTTCTAACATTTTTGAAGAAAGGAAAAAGAAAAAAAGTATTTGAAGAAGAAGTCTTTATAGAAAGAAAAAAGAAAAAAACGAGAAAGAGAGATTTAGGAAATTCAAATTTTAACCAATGGAAAGAAATAAAATTACTTTGTTTTAAGAGAAAGATGACAGTGGTAATATTGAAATATTCAGTGAATCTTTAATCATTAAAACTCATTTGACAAATCAAAGTTGTTTTAGACGACAAGAAACGAATTCAAGTGGGAGCAAAAATAGAATGTTAAATTCAAAGACATTTGAATCGATGTTTGAGTAAGTATTCGCATTTCTTATTATGAATATATTTGAGTAAATATTTAAAGATCTATGGGTAAAAAGAGGATGAACCAGAATTTAAACTTAAATTCATATTAGAATTTCTCTTCTTTTGTTTTTCTTTCTCTTTTCTTATTCTTCTCTATTTTTTTCTTTTTTCTTTCTTTAAAGATGTCAAACACAGATAAAAATTTTGTAGGAAACAAAAAGATTGACGAAAGATTTCGATATCCTTTGATAGATTTTTTATTTTTTAAATTTTAAATGTGAGGACATTTTTATTCATTTTTAAATATTTCTTTATTTATTTTCACATGTAAGGACATTTTTTTTCTTTGTTTAAATATTTCTTTATTTATTTTTACATGTAATGACTTTTTTATCTTTGTCTTTAATTAATTAAAGACAAACAACCGTTAAAATTTTAGAAATTTTGACAGAATCGTCAAGAAAGGCCTTATTATTCTCTAAAAAAAAGTTTGGGACCTTAAAAGTTAAAAAAAATATATTTTGGGACTCAACTTGCCAAAACTAAATTTGTTTGGGATCAAACTCACCAATTATTCTTATTTTTTTAATCAAAATTTTCTAAAAGTTAATATAGGTCCCTAATATTCGGAGTCGCTCCGGATATGGCTCGGGTAATGAACTATGGCCCATGGGTTACCAGATGAAAGGATCCAAATTCTGACCCGGTAAAGAAAGCGGGCGTAGTAGAAAAAGAAGCGGGAGCGTAATATAAGGGTTTTAGCAGAATAGGGAAAAATCTTGCAGTTAGGGCTTGCAAACTTCTGTAAGCGTCTAGAGAGACTAAGAGAAGTGTTGTTGTTGAGGTTGTCTCTTCCAGTCTCCGTCTAGGAGTCCCTCTGATCTGATCTCCGGGAAAATGGCGTTGGCTTTCGATGAATATGGTCGTCCTTTCATAATAATCAAGGAGCAAGAGCAAAAGACGAGATTGCGCGGCCTCGATGCTCAGAAAGCTAACATTTCCGCCGGAAAAGCTATTGCCCGTATCCTTAGGACCTCCCTTGGTCCTAAAGGCATGGATAAAATTCTCCAGAGCCCCGACGGCGATGTCACTATCAGTAATATTCTCGTTTTCTTTCGTACACGATGAACTGAATGCTGAAATGGTTTTTAGTGGGTGATTTTTGTTAACAGAAATGACTGTTTTGAAATATAATTTTAATTTTCTTCTTAAAAACGTTCGCGTTGCTGAATCTGATTCTTAGATTTGGTCTAATGAATCACTTCAGTTTGAATCTTTTATGTCGTGGTTAATTAATTGTGGTTGGATTATGGCAGTTGAGAATGAAACTGTGAGCTCAGTGTTCGGGAAGAGGGTTTATGAACTCAAATGTCAGATGTAGTGTGATATAAGTACCATTTTTTATTTTTTTTTAGGTTTTTCATTTTCTGTAAAGCAATATTAAGGTCTGACTGTAAGAATATTAGGATTTAGCGTTGTGATTGAATAGTATAGGATACAAGATACTATGAGCTGGGGCAAAGGTTGAGACTCTTCTGCTTCTGGACTTGAATAGGTAGTGAGGTACAAAATTGGTAAAGTTGATCCCTTGTATTTCAGTGATATGAATGCCATGGGATTTCTTTTGCTGGTTGAAGAAACACAAGACAAATGATTAATTCATTTTTTATGTCTCATATGTCTGAATTCTGTTTCTATCGTGTATGCTACTCATGGATCTTGTTCTTGAGTACGAACTTCTATTCTTTCTTCTCATGTATTCAATTTATGTAGGGTATTTAGAAGGGAAAAAGTAGTTGTAGTTAATTTTATTTTGGGTAAGCTTGCTCATTCTCCAGTCTCTCATTATTATTATTATTTTTTTTCCCAGCAAATGACGGTGCAACCATCTTAGAACAGATGGATGTTGACAATCAAATTGCAAAGCTTATGGTTGAACTATCAAGAAGTCAGGATTATGAAATTGGAGATGGAACAACTGGTGTTGTTGTAATGGCCGGTGCTCTTCTAGAACAGTCTGAGAGGTTACTTGAACGTGGAATTCATCCTATTCGAATTGCTGAAGGATACGAAGTAGCTTCGAGGATAGCTTTTGAACATTTGGAACACATAGCTCATAAGTTTGAATTTGATTCAGCAAATACTGAACCTTTGATTCAAACTTGTATGACAACTTTATCCTCCAAGATGTAAGTGCCAACTGTCCACCATCTTTATGGCATGCCTCTGTTGTGGTTCTTAACATTGTTGATGAGGAGTTATTTGAATGAATTAATGACTGTGCTTAATATGCTTCTCATTAACATAGAGTTTCTCTTCTCTCCATTTCGTTTTTAACTTGTTGGTTGGCGAGTCTACGATACTTCATTTATAGTTAATTAGTCATCAGTATTCTAGCTTGTCTTTCTCTGAGATCTTATGCAGACCATTTGAAGTCTTTTTTTATTTGGCAATAGTTGGTTACTGCTGTTCTATTACTAAGTGAATGGGCAATTCAGGACTTCTGCTGAAGTACATGTTTACAATTATTTAGAGCTTCTATTGTCACTTTGAATGTGATAGCTTTTAAGCAGGAAAATGCTATGAAAAATAGGGCTTGCTCTATTAGCTGTAGAAGTCTACTGTGAAAATTCCACCCAAATTTACTGATCAGACTTCATGATGCACTTCTTTTGGATCCTTGCATGCTCTAATTATTTTAATTGGTTATGCATACTCGCATGCTTTATTTGTTTTTAAGTGGTTATGCCTACTGAAAGAATATATCATTTTGAAAATTTATTGCAGTGTGAATAGATGCAAGCGCAGTTTGGCAGAAATTGCTGTCAAAGCAGTTTTATCAGTAGCTGATTTAGAACGGAAGGATGTGAACTTGGATTTAATCAAAGTAGAGGGTAAAGTAGGTGGAAAGTTGGAGGATACAGAGTTAATTTATGGAATTGTTGTTGACAAAGATATGAGTCATCCACAGATGCCAAAGGAGATACAGGATGCAAAAATTGCCATTCTAACTTGCCCATTTGAGCCACCTAAGCCTAAGACCAAGCATAAGGTTGACATTGACACAGTGGAGAAGTTCCAAACTTTGAGACAGCAAGAGCAGAAATATTTTGATGACATGGTTCAACAATGCAAGGTAAATGCAGTGAATGCTCTATTAACTTTTCAGATGGCAAATTTTGGAAAGAGATGAGGGGTAAATGAAGCAAGTAATGCCTCACTATTTGTCATGATAGATAAACTAGAAGTGAGAGAATACAGTGATTTTTCCTGTTATTATATACTTTGATCACCTTTTAAGAAACCATTTTTAAACCATTTTCTTCTTTTGTGGGGTTTGAGGTCACATATTTGAAAACATCTTCACATATTCACCATAAGCTGTGAAGAAAAAAGAACTTTCCTTTAGACTGGGTTAGAAGGGCTTTCATTTTTCTTCCTATCTAAAACTTACCAAAGGAATTCATTCATGCCATATGGTTGCATCTATATTAACATGCATAATAATTGATTAATTCTGGAAGTTTGGCTTTTGGGTGGGTTCAGTTTTCCTTTTAAGTCTGACTTTGTTGATTCCAGGATGTTGGTGCTACCTTGGTGATCTGTCAATGGGGTTTTGATGATGAAGCGAATCACCTTTTAATGCATAGAAATTTGCCTGCTGTTCGATGGGTCGGTGGTGTTGAGCTCGAGTTGATTGCAATAGCCACAGGTTTCTTTCAATTTCAAAACAATTAGTTCAGATATGCTTATTTATTCTTATTCTGAATCTGTCTTATTTTCTTAAATTCTGTAGGAGGAAGAATTGTGCCAAGGTTTCAAGAATTGACTCCAGAAAAGCTAGGCAAAGTAATTTCTTCTCCTGTTGTCACTTTAAACATGGATTTTTTTAAAATTTTTTTTTTTTAATGGTATTAAGGTAAATGGCTTTTGTATTAAGTCTGGTTTGCTGGAAACTTCATCATCTTGAACTGGAATTAATAAGTTAAACAGGAATATAGGAATTTGCTTCCTCTTAATATCAGATGGTTAATCAGAGGTCCCTTTACTGTGATATAGGCTGTTCTGATCATGTAAGATTTTATCTTAATGTCTCAGAATGTTTCAGTTAGTAGTTGTTTTGAGATAAGAAACGAGTAATTATCCTAACTTGAAATTTATATCCTGGTCAATTCAAATTATCTCTGGTCTTCTGGTCTGTTAAACTACAGAGAAATACTTATATCATGGTTTGATTCAAACCATATCTAGTCTTCTTGTCAATTGAACTCTAAACAACTAAATTTTCACCCTGAGTGATTTCCCTGCTGAATGTGCCACTATCTCATCTTAAATTCTGAAAGATTTTTTTTTTTTAAATCCTGTATATGTGCAAATGGGGACTATCATCTTGATTTAGTCTTCTTCATTTGCATGCTGATTATATGTATAACTACGTAGTATTACCATTCTGCTCTCAGTATGATATTATAAAATATAGGCGATGAGATATTATTTTCTTTTTAGTTCGTTTTGAAACCTTTATTGCCTGTTCAAATAGATCATCAGTTCATTGATATTTAATAAAATGCCACTATTGCAGGCTGGTTTGGTTAGAGAAAAATCTTTTGGCACCACTAAGGATCGGATGATATACATTGAACATTGTGCAAATTCAAGAGCTGTGACTATTTTCATTCGTGGTGGTAGGTTGATTTCTCCATTTTATGTTGCTGCAAAATTTGAGTGCAGAATTATCTCTTTCAAAATTTGTAATGGTTAACAGTTTATGAACTAATACAGGTGTTTAGCCTTCTCTCAGTGTTTTCCAGTATCAACATATTGCTAAGTTCCTATCTTGCTTTGGTTGTATCCAACCTACTAAATTTGTGAATTTTGTTTTGCAATGTGGAATGAAGGACTGGTTGATGTAGTCTTTTGAAATTGTGGATGGACCTTTGTGGCACTGGAAGTCCTTTTTTTAATGCTATATGAAAGACATGTTATCTTTTGACAGCAAAAATTAATTTTGAAGATTTTCTGTGGTTAATGTGTAGAAATCTGACCCGATTCTTTTGAAAACTTTTGATGTTTAAGGTAACAAGATGATGATAGAGGAAACAAAGCGGAGCCTCCATGATGCTTTGTGTGTGGCCAGGAACCTTATCCGCAATAAATCTATAGTATATGGTGGTGGTTCTGCTGAGATCTCTTGTTCAGTTGCTGTGGAGGCCGCTGCTGATAAATACCCTGGTGTTGAGCAGGCTAGTACATACCCTCATCTTTCTTTTCATACTCATTAATATTACTTCCATATTCTCTCATTAGTCATTCTGAAGCTGTTGTCATTCTGTTATGGTCTTGCAGTATGCAATACGGGCATTTGCGGATGCTTTGGATTCTATCCCTATGGCACTTGCTGAGAACAGTGGCCTCCAACCTATTGAAACTCTATCCGCTGTTAAGTCCCAGCAAATTAAGGTACTTCAGTGATGGCCACTTGCAAGCATTTTTGGTATTTGATTTCATTTAATGACAATATCTTTCTTTTAAATGCAGGAGAATAATCCATGCTGTGGGATTGATTGCAATGATGTTGGGACAAATGACATGCGTGAACAGAATGTGTTTGAGACGTTAATCGGGAAACAGCAACAGGTTTTGCTTGCAACACAAGTTGTTAAGATGATCCTCAAGATTGATGATGTCATCTCCCCAACAGATTTCTGATCTTCTTAGGTACAGGAATGATGCATACCCCTGCGGCTGTTAAGTATGCCCCACATGAAGTGTTGCCTTTAGGCTGAACCTAGACTTTTAATTCCACCTTAGCCTCATTATGTCATATGCCTCTTCCTTTTTGGTGTGATTTCAAATTTTATTGTCAGGACATGTACTGAATTTATTTATGGGGCTCCTTGACTTACATAGTTTTGTTGGAGGTTTTTTCCATCAGCTTGCTTCTTTAAAATTTTGGTTTTACTTTGTAACTCCAACCATGTTGGTTTCATGTGAATGTCCTTGATCTCTTTTATCTTGAATTGGCCTTAATACTGACCTAAGTCCTTTGTTCAGATTACTTTAGAAATAAGCCGAACAAAAGAATGGAAAATTCTTAGAGTCGGTTATAGCTGGTGAATGGTTAGGTTTTTAAAAGGAGTTTCCCTAGTTGAAGGGCTAATGACTTGTCTGTCTATGTAGCTCCACATGTTATGCGTTTATAAGCAAGTCTAGGGGGAAATGGTATTGGCCTCCATTGTCGGTTGAGAACTCAATCCCTTTTAATGGTGTCTCTACCTCTAGTTTCTCTTGATAGGTAATTTATATGGACATTCCTATTTGCATAATTGCGTCCTCTTTTAATAGTGGCTTTCCGACTTTCAGTTATTTGAATTGGCACGAGTTTTAGGGAGAAAGATAGGATATGTATGGGTACACTCCTTTTGGGGATGAGCGGCGCCTGCAAAGTGTTAAAGTGATGAATGGCTAAGAATTTATGGCATTCTGTAGAGTAGCCATTAATAATAGGCACGTTGGTTGTTTATGACGGCTGAGCAGTTGGTTCATCAATACTACTACTACGCAAACTTAGATCTGGTGAGTTCATTTATATTAACGCCAGCGTCTAAATAAATAATGCAGCATCATCTATTTTAATGTAGAAAAGCAGAAGACTTTCTGAAAAAGGAGAAGATGATGTAAAACACTTTTACCACACGCACAGATATATATATATATATATATATATATATATTGATGGCTTCACTAAATACAATGCATATCAATGCATCAATACATCAGCTCCTTCACTTTCAGTTTTTTTTTTTCCTCCCATCTTCATGGTGGTTCTTATGGAAACAGAGCTGCTGATGTTGTTAGTAAAACAAAGGAGGAGTAAATTAATCAGAAATATTAGAAGTAAATACAAATTTCTGTATCAGGAAATTTGATGATTAATATATATATATATATATCAACATCTGGATCCCTTTTTACAGCTTAATGTTCCTGCTGCCATAGTGAGCGAGCTAATTAGTGATGATGGCCTTGCACTCAAACTAGATGCCTTTGCATAACTAGAAGAAGCTCCGGCACCTGACCTTGTAAAAAATGCTCCGTTTAACATCAAATCTCCTTCCGATCTCCAGTTCCATTTCTTCCATTCATTTTCCCCTGCATCCTCGTGTTTCGTGACCTTCAAGAAATTCACAAACAAACCGAAGCAATTTTATTCAAAACTACAAACTTCCCAAAAAAGTTTACCTAAAGAGAGACTTTATTCCTTATTTTTTACCTCTTTGTTGAATATATCATTTGGTGCCAGGAACCTATTGCCTTGACTATTGATGGTGGGAGATGCACTTCCTCCAATTGCATACATTTCCCAGTGTGTATAGTCATTGTTCACCACATGAAAATATCCATGTCTACATCTGCATCATCATTTTCGCCATTAATATTTACATGTATGTTTCTTGATAACAATTTTTAAGTAAGATTATAAGTTAAAGAGTCACGGAAATTTTACCTGGGCATCCTCTGCACGAGCCCTTCACCAAAATGGTTAAAAGCAATAGTAACTTGCATATTCTTGTCACGTGTATACTCATCGCTATGTCCCAAAAGCATGACTTTATTATGATGAGTAAAATAATTATTCGAAACAGTAATAGCAGTCGATCCATGAATCGCATCGATCAAACCGTCACGACAATTAGACAGAGAACAATGATCAACCCAAACATGACTACCGCCAAATATGGAAATTCCGTCACCGTCAGATAAGCTCCGAAACCCATAATGTTCCGGCGAATCCCTAACATGCGCATTTCCGCCTTGCTTGCAATCGTGAATAACCAGTCCGTGTATAATTATATTAGTCGCGTACTGAATCGTAATACACGGTCCACCGGAAATATGTACGCTCGCTCCTCTGCCGTCGATTGTTTTGAACGAATTCATCAGTAATTCTTCCTTGAGTTTAATTACCATGTCGCGGGCGAAAATTATCCACAGAGGTTCGTTTTGGATTGCACCGTACCGTAGAGTTCCTTTTTTCGGATTCATCGGATCGTCACCTGAGTCGGTAACGACGTATATTTTTCCGTCTCTGCCTCCAATTGCGTGTTTTCCGAATCCAATTGCGCAGTTTGCTAATTTCTGACGATTTTTTTCCCAATTCTTATCACACCTCCAGCAATCGTCGATTGGATTACCCGTTCCACAAGAAAGAAATGCCAGGTTTCTCCTTGATGCATTCATGATCTTCCTGCAAAATTAATATACAATATTGTTAAATTCTATCTGTATGCTTTGAACTCATTACATTCTACTATGAACTATACTAAGTAGCAAAATTTGAACACTGTTATATAATATAATATTAAAACGAGTTAAATTGTTATATAATTTCTAACAATTATACATCTTAAAAAAGAAGAAAAACTAAATGAATTATTAGTAAATAAAACACAAGTTTTTATAATAAAATCTGATCGAAACATAAACAATAATCAACAAATAGAGATAACGAGTAAAATTCAGAACCTCTTAAGTCAGTCATATATATATATATACATATTCATGAAGATTGCATAAAGAAGATATATAATTCCACATAGGTAATTAATTAATACTAACTAGTACTATATATATATATATATATATATAGTGGAATGCATACTCATGAACTTCTTGTACTACTAATTCAGGGTCTGGAACAGTGAGTTGCTGCTGATCAATAGAAGAAGCCATAGTTATAATTAATAGAGGCAGGAGAGAGAAAATCATAACTAGAAATGACATTTTTTCTGAGATGAGAGAGAAAGAGAGAAAGAGAGAATAAGGTTAGTGAGAAGGTAGAGAAAAATATGTGGGGGGAGAAAAGAAAACTGGGGTTTAGTTTATATAGAGAGTAAGGATGAGATTTCGAATTAAATGAAAAGCAAATATTGGGACCCTTTTATATATATATATAATATACACACACTAAATTTACCATTTCTTTCTGTTCTTTTTTCTTCTTTCTGCAAAATATCCAATTCTGGCTTTGTCTCCTCGTGGGTTCAGATGACTCTCAGAGCTGCACAGTCTTTTAAAATGCGTTCTATATATATATATATATATATATCTGATTAGAGAATTAATTAATCGTGCATTTGTTTCTCTTATTATTTTATCTTATAATATGAAACAAAATATTATATAAAATTATAAATTTTAAAATTTGTGTAATAAATTTAGCCAATAATTATGAGAGTCTTTTCTTAAAATGACCCAACTTTTTAAAATTTGTCTCGGTTTAACATAGTTTATAAAACTATTTCCCAAATTAACTTTAACTCATTCTCAAAATGAGTTTTAATGGGACCTACTAATTTTTTAAAAAAAAATTCTCTTTTTTCTTTTTCTCTTTTTCTTTTTATCTCTTTTTTTTTTCAATCCTCTCCGTTTCCGTTTCCCCTCTCCTTCTCTTTTCTTTTCATTTTTTTATTTCTTTTCCCTTTCAAACTCACATTCTCCCCACTTTCCCTTTTCTTTTCATTTTTTGCTCTTCTCCATTCCATCTCCAAACGTCCCTCTTCTTTTCTTTTTATTTTTATTTTTTTCTCTTCTCCTCTCCAGTCCACCTCCCGACGTCCCTTTTTTTTCTTTTTATTTTCTTTTTTTTCTCCAGTCCACATCTCCACAAAAACCCTAGCCCACCCAAAAGTCAATAGATTTTCTTTTAGTGACTGAGTACACCACTTCTCAGTACTTCAAAATTTCTCAATGAGTCATATAATTCAATACTGAAATTTATCACGTTTGAAAATTATGTGAAATATTAGGACTCATCTTCTCAATGCGTTCTACAAACATTAGGACTCATCTTCTCAATGAGTCCTATAATTCAGTACTGAAATTTTATCACGTTTGAAAATTATGTGAAACATTAGGACTCATCTTCTCAATGCGTCATATAATTCAATACTGAAGTTTATCACGTTTGAAAATTATGTGAAACATTATGACTCATCCTCTCAATGCGTCCTATAATTCAGTACGGGAAAATTATCTGGAACATTATGACTCGTAGCCAGAATGCGTTCTACAAACATTAGGACTCATCTTCTCAATGAGTCCTATAATTCAGTATTGGAATTTATCACGTTTGAAAATTATGTGAAACATTAGGACTCATCTTCTCAATGCGTCATATAATTCAGTACTGGAATTTATCACGTTTGAAAATTATGTGAAACATTAGGACTCATCTTCTCAATGCGTCCTATAATTCAGTACTGGAATTTATCACGTTTGAAAATTATGTGAAACATTAGGATTCATCCTCTCAATGCGTCCTATAATTCAGTACGGGAATTCGTGGCCAAAATACATTCTACAATTTAGTACTGATTTGAAAATTATGTGGAACATTAGGACTCATGCTCAGAATGCGTCCTATAAATTTATCACGTTTGAAAATTATGTGGAACATTAGGAGTCATCTTCAAAATACGTCCTATAATTCATGTTTGAAAATTATGTGGAACATAACGTCAATTACAAATATATAAATCATACTGAGTCCATCATAATATATATATAAAATAAAAGTACAACAATGAGTTTTTTATAAAAAAAAAAGTGAAATACAAAATCAACATCCATCGTTATTTCGGTTAGAGATACAAGTTCTTCTATTATGTCTCAACAAGCTCGAATTTGATTGCACTAGAGGTGTTGAAGTTGGAGATTCATGAATTATTGGTGGTGAAGGAGGTCTTGGAGATTCTTGAACCAAAATAGAAACACTCACAGTCTTGAAGTCACTTGGTATAGACCAAATATGTTCCATATCTTCCTCATCCATGATTGTAATAATAGAATATTGGATAAATGAACAACCCCTTACAACACCCGGATAACGTAGTATGAACTTTAGGTTTGTTGTTATATCAACACCTTTAAAGTTGCATACCTTTTGAGCTATGTCTGAATATGATATTTGTCTTCTAAAAACCCATGATTTTTTAGCTGGTCCTTCAAAATATGGATTGCCATTTACATCGTATAAAATGTTAGAATCCCAATAGATATTTAATCGAATTGGTTCCTTCAACAATGTCATCTACAAAATTACAAAATATAAATAAAAATTTAATATATTTTTTAAAATAAAAATAAAAAATTTATTTTACTTTTTATTTTTAAAATTATGATTGAAAAAATATCATTCATCCTTTCAATAATAATAATAATAATAAAATACTAAATCATCAAAGACAATAGAATCAAATTTTATCAAAAAAACAAAAACTTAGACAATTATAAAAAAAAGGGAAACAAGTCATACTAACCTGAAATTTTGAAGCACTGAGAAGTGGTATACTTAGTCACTAAAAAAAGTTTATTGACTTTTGGGTGGGGTAGGGTTTATGTGGAGAGGATGACTGGAGAAAAAAAAAGAAAAGAAAAGGGACGTCGGGAGGTGGACCGAAGAGGATAAGAGAAAAAAATAAAAAAAAAAAGAAAGAAGAGGGACGTCTGGAGGTGGAATGGAGAAGAAAAAAAAATGAAAAGAAAAGAAAAAGTGGGGGAGAAGGTGGGTTTGAAAGGAAAAAGAAATAAAAAAAATGAAAAGAAAAGAGAAGGAGAGGGGAAACGGAAACGGAGAGGATTAAAAAAAAGAGAGAGACAAAAATAGAAAAAGAGAAAATTTTTAAAAAAATCTAGTAGGTCCCATTAAAACTCATTTTGAGAATGCGTTAAAGTTAGTTTGAGAAATAATTTTATAAATTAGGTTAAACCGAGACAAATTTTAAAAAGTTGAGTCATTTTAGGAAAAGACTCTAATTATGATGATGAGTCACGAGACGTATAGGTTAGATAAAATGGGGCCATGCAAAGCATGCAAGCAGGGTTCCCGAGCTGATTTAAGAGACAAATTTCAGTACCTTCAAATGAGAGTGTCGGTGCTCTGAAGAATCTTGTTCCCACTCTTTCTCTAATTTGGTTATACACTTTTTTTTTTACCTAAATACATTCTTCCAACAATCATTTATGTTCCTTCTCCTACCTACTTTTTTATTCCAACTATCATATAAATTCGATTAAAACCAGATAAAATTATCGTTTTTTTCATTATTGTTATCTTACAAAATTCCAATTTAAACTTTATTTATCATATATAATTATCTGTTATATAAGTAAGTAAGTACAGAGGAAGCCGGAAATGCCAACCGGAATTTCAAGAAATTACTCACCGGTGGAGGAGGGTACGTACGTGATGATATGATTTGGCAGTATGAATTCGGTTCGAGTTTCTAACTAGCTAGCTATATATAGTGTGATCAAGCTAGCTCAACACATGGGGACGCCATTAGTCTATCCATACTATATATATATATATATATATATATATATATATATATACTATCAGCTTCTTTACTTTACGTAGCCTTTCATTCTTGGGGGATCCCGAAGCCCATGTTCTTCCATGTGAGCTTTGTTCCCCAACATCTATGGTCCAAACATATATACATATATGTATGTATATATTGGATTCTTCTAATTTCCACTAATGAATGAAAACTCCTAAATTCTCATATGGGATCTAATTATTATAATTGTACAATAATTACTTCCATCAAAAGGTACATTCTTATTTGAATTTGAATTTGTGTCACCTTACCTATATTATCATGAAGCAATAACCAAGTGTACATGTATATGTATGTATATATATATATATGTGTGTGTGTGTGTGTGTGCGTGGGCAGAAACAAGAGAAAAGCATTGATTTCCTTTTTGTATGTTATACAATTATCATTTCTTGAATAGTGGGACTTGTTTCCATATTCTCATCTTCAAGAAAAACACAAAGCCATTGAATGTGGTTTTGCCACATCTTCAATCCATTTCTGTCCACTGATATTTTACAATTAATGGTCAAAACCTAACTTCCTTTGGTCCAAAGTTCAAAACAAATTTACTTTCCCTTTTTTTTTTTACCTGTTTTTAGATTGAAAAGACTACAATATACAAGAAATATATATAAAAATTTTAAATTTCTTCAAACAAAAATACAAGGGTCAAGCAGCTCAATGATTGAGTACACAAGAACATTCATGTGCCATGTTAAGTGTGGAAAGGAATGAATAGTTCTTGATTCTCATTATATATATATATAGCAGCACCATTCTTTTATTTAGACACTTAGTTTGCTTCATGATCCAAAAAACATTCCATTCTCTCTCTTGTATTTGTACATATAATGAGTTCTTGATCCAATTTAAACTGTCACGTGGTCATGATTTGATTGTCAACATAAGTAATTAATGCACCATTAATTATCATTTGTTGTTTTAATTGAATATGCCAAGACATAAATATATTCTTTTGGTTATTTGTCAATCGTACATAAATATATATATATATATATATATATGTATGTATATCAAACTTTTGATTGAAAACATTCATCAAAAGTGGATCAAAATCTTGTTTTGATTTGGATGTGCAAATGATTTTCATAGAAGGGATATATAATTGGTTATATCTATCACCATCATTAATAACACTCAAATTTCATCATTCAATCCTAATTTTGCATGTTTGAAGATCAATAATGAATGTAAATTATTAGTCAATAACTAATTGTTCTTGCCATAATCCTTTCTCCAATTAATTACTAAAGATATCGAGTTATCAAAAAAAACAAATTAAAGTCTAAAATCTCTCGAGCATCGACAGTTTTCTTGGGAAAATAAAAAAAAAGCTTCAGCTGATCAATGTCAGAAGTCTCATGCAAACCATAAATTTTGGATTGACTATTGCTGCATCTTCTGCTGTACTTACTGCTTTATGAAAGAGACGTTCAATATATATATATATATATATATATATATATAGAGAGAGAGAGAGAGAGAGAGAGACTTGAAAAATTTTGCCCTAAATTCTTTATGATCAGTAAATGTTGGCCATTTAAGAAAGAAAAACAGTTATGAGTTTTTAATAATGATATATAGATTAGATAGTAAGTTTTGTTGTCCTGAAATCCAGATACCTCAACTGCTTCTGTACTTTGTGATGTCTAAATCTTAGGGTATAAATAGAATTCATTCATCTAACCACCACGTGAGACTTTTTATACACCACTATTGCCATTCAAATCGATTTTGAATTAATTCATTTTCTTTTATCCTTAAATGTGTACCTTTAAACCAATTTAAAAAAATTTAGTTCTAAATTTTAAACAATTACATATATTAATCACTTTTAACGAATTTTTAACGAATCCATTTGAACTAGATTGATCTCTAATTCTAAATTTTAAACACAAGTATACATTATTCAGGATTTGAACAAGAGAAACACCTTTCAACGAATCTCAATTTAAACTAATCCTTATTTATTTGAATACGAAAAAAAAAAAAACTAATTCTAAATGCAGTTTCTGATATACTAATCCAAAGGGTGGACAACTCCAATAGTATCATCATTACACAAACTCATAAATCTGGATTATGCATACTTATGGGTACTGCTGATATGCTTATTACTAAAGTAATGTGGGCCTTACTCAGCCCAATATCAAAGGCCCATTTTATAATAAAGGACACAAGAAAGCCCAACATGGAGATATGAAGAAAGCCCAATATCGGCCTCATCTGTAAATGGACACAACAAGCCCACTCCAATAACAGCACAAAAAAAAAATCCACATAACAGGATGGAGAATAAATAAAATAAAGAATGGAGGCAAATAGGATAAACTGGAATTTGAACACAACTAAGTTATAAAGAATCCAACCCTAATCACTACTGCCTTAAGGGCAAAGAGCCAATAAATATCCAGAGAGGAGAAGAGGGTTAACCTTAACTGTGCCAGTCACTACTAAAGTTCCTAAATTTCTTCACAATCTTCTTCTTGTTTCTATTTACAAAATGCACAGAAATTATAAAAAAAAAATATAAACATTTCTTGAACCAGAAGGTGGGGGTGATGGTGCATATAATTAGGAGAAGATGGTAATAGCAATAATGTTATATATATATATATATATATATATATATATATGTATTTATTTATTGTCAACTGAGATCAATTTCAACCTTCTCAGGTTTTGCCCTTTCAGTTTGGTTTGCAGGAAGTTCAATTCCCAGCTGTCCTTTGTCACCAGCTCCAAATGCATAGAGCTTACCAGATTCAGTGAGAGCAAATGTGTGTGCATTCCAGTATATAGAATTGGTAAGACTAATCTGTACCACCCTCTCATTCACCTCCTGAAGGGATGTCACAATCGCCGGGGTTAACACATTTGAGTGCAAATTTACCTGAAAAAAGAAGCATAGTCTAAGACATGATGATGATGATGATATACAGTTGTATAAGATCTTGCAAGAAATTGATGAAAAGTAGATTATGTCCAAGAGACCTGTCCATCAATAACCCCAGTATTATGTCCAAGACTGGATGATTCTCCACAACCAAATGAATATACATCACCAGCATCAGAAACTACAAATGTTGTGTAGTCCCCTGTAGCAACATGAACAGCTTTGACGCCGTTAAGTGCTTCAACAACCTTAGGGGCTGATTCGCAATCTTCATTACCATGACCTAAACAACCATAACGTCCCCAACCCCATGTGCACACCCTTCCATCTCTTCCAACTACTGCTGCATGCCAAGCACCTGCAGCTACAACAATTGGCTGAAGACTCAATGTCTGAAATTGTTCGATTAGTCTAGGATACTTCTCATCCGTTCTTGTACCATGTCCAAGTTTTCCACCCAATCCACAACCAACAGAATACACTGACCTGGTAAACAATAAGTCAACCCCATGTCATTTATGGATGAAGCTACTGATCAAATATGTAGTAGCTGATATTTACCAATTCAGGAGCCAAGAATGTAATAATTTCAGCATAATCATAGGGAAGTTTGATAACAGAATTATCAAGAAAAAAGGACTCACATGCCAGTAGGCTGACAGGCTAAAGCAAGAAGATAACAGTATCCAGCTGCAATTTGCACAACAGGTATGTTCTCAAGTGCACCTAAAAGGGGACGAGGTTCTAGGTCATTTGGCTCTGTTTGGTGACCAAGCTTGCTTTCATTTCCCCAAGAAAATGTGTAAACTGTTCCCTCTCTTGACAATATAGCTGTGAAGAAATTTCCAATTGCAGCCTGCACCACAAAGATGTCTTTCAATGATTCCACTAGCTGTGGAGTAGTCACCAATTTACTTCCTTGAGCTCCTCCATATTCAGCTTCCCCAAATGAATCTTTTCCAAAAGCATAGACTCTCCCACTCTCACTAATTAGCATTGTCCTGCCAGCCCCAGCAGCTACTTGAATAATACGAATCCCTTGCATAGCTCTGCAATAAAGTCAGGTGTTCATCAAGTTTATTTGCCTTTACAACCCAATGTCTGATAAAATTACAAGAAATTTAGGTACCTAATTTGGCAAGGTCTCCATTCCTCCTCTGTGGTTCCATGTCCAAGCTGACCAGAGCTGTTAGACCCGAATGAGTAAACAACTCCATTAGATGTTACAGCAATGCTGTGGCCTGGACCAGCTATTGCCTGTGATTTCTCCCTCCGGGAGCATGCTTCTCCAGCTAGCAAGAATCTGAGGACCAGTTTCCAGGAGCCCCCACATCTTCGCTTCAGATCTTGGCCCTGTTCCTCAGTCATTGGCTCAAATATGGCTCTATTTTTGCACATATAAAGAGCAGCAAGCTCTGATAGGGAGAGTTCATTATAGGGGTTAAAGTTTGCAGGCTGCCTAAAGAAGGAACAGGTTGCCTGCCAAATAAGAACACAAATTTACAATCCAATCAGCAGCATCATCAATTCATTAAGTTAGCTCAAATTGTTAGCATTGATATACAACAAAAAAATGGTGAGCTTGCCTCTAGTTTTGCAAGATCTTGAGGATCCAAATTAAAGGCCGTGAGGACATGAAGGACAATAGAGGGTTTTTCAGATAAAGGAAACTCCCCAGGACTAGCATTTCCAAAGCAACTTCTTTTTTGTTCTCTTTCAAAAATAGGCAAAGGACTGGTCATTAGAGCAACAATTGGTTGTTCAGGTATCACAAGACCAGCAATTTGTTGCTCAGGAATGTTATGGAGTTGAATGCTTGGGGTTCCACTCGTTGTGGCATCCATGGGCACCGCTGCAGTTTGCAGTGCCCAAACTGAGCAGGAGTGAAGATTTATTGTACTGTAATTCGTGGACAAACAGTTCAGATTACAAACCAATCATCTTATTTAACCCAACAAAAGTCCTCAATCAAAGTATGCACCTTTGAAAATTCAAAGCCGATCAAGAAACTTCAAGTTTCAGACCTACAAAAGGAAACAAATCGGCTGTCATCCATGTACATTATAAGATCAGAATTATAAGTAATGATTCAATCCAACTATATCAAACTAAAACGAGCAAGAAGTCAATTCTCGTGCAGAAAAAGAAAAGAAAAAAACTTAAAATCCTTATCATCATCACATTCAAGCTAACAGAACCAAACAACAACAAAGAGTGATTTCGAGGCAAAAAAGCATCACACGTAAACGGTAAAACAATCACAAAACCAATCGAACAAGAAAGCTAAGTCAGAACTGATGACGAGGACATGTAGACCAGAAGCAAAGAAACCTGTTCCACGAAGAATTCCATTCCTTCCACAGTGGATATTCCAAACCCAAAAGAAACTAATAAAGGGAAAACAACAAAGAACCCAAATTCCACACTAAAAAGATACACTTGGATTCTCGCGTGCCATCAAGAAACATCAAAGTAAAAAGAAAAAAAAAATGGAAATGGAATTAGAGCAAAACGATTGATCACTGAGATTAGGGGTAACGAGAGAACCCAATTGATCATGGGTTCACCACAAAAATCTGATCTTCAATGTTTAAAAGGTCAACAAACCGTCTGATCATCCACGAAATTACAGTACAATTCATCGAGAAAAATTCGACCGCTACTCTTAAATATATTATCATCATCATCTCTCGGAACAGAACAGAACAGAACATGCTTTTACACAAGGTAACTCTTTTACTCTGTACATTTTCATTATTACAGATCCAGAAAAAGAAACACAAAAACCAAAATCAGAAACAAATATTACACGTTAGATAGAGAGACCCCAAAGACGCCTCAAAACCCCATCAACGCTTTTCCAGGTAAAAAAATTTCACAACCCCAAAAGAAAAAACAAAAAGTCAGGTCTTTGATCGATCAGACGATGAGTGTGGAATTGGGTTTTTCCTCTTATCAAAAATAATTTTTTCCTTTTTTCTTCCTTATCGTGATTGTTTTCTTTGCCTTCCGACGATGATGATGATGATGATGATTTTAGGAGAAGGAAGACGAAGAGAAATATAAATAAGTAAAAAGTAATTAGTGATGCGATTGTTCTTTTTGAAGAATTTTAGGAGAGCAAAAAAAAAAAAAAAAGAGAGAGAAAAAGAGAGAGAAGAGAGAGTTTTGATTCTGAATGTGAATAATGTTGTGGTGTGGTGTGATGTTTATTTTAGCTTTATTTTCTCAATCGAATGGTTCTCTTCTGTACGTTTTCTTTTCTGAGAACCGAATTGGGATGAGGTGTCTCCTTCCCTTAAATTAACCTCCTTATATACTCTTTTCTATCATCCCTATTATAAATGTTACACTTCCTCTACAATTTCATTTTTACTATGAATAAAAGTTGAACTCTACAATCATAATGCTTCTAGAAACAAAATTTATGATGATTCAATACTCACTATACAAGTATAATATAGACCAAACGAGTTAAATTTAGATTAGTCAGAATCACGATTATTATAGAAACAAGGTCAACACTTACTTGAGTGACGAATTAAACCTTACCTTAATAAGAATTTAACTCTATAAACAGTAATATGTGATGAATGTCTATACTTCAACACTCACTGTAACTATTATATATGAATAAATATGAAATATTTTCCTAATTTTATTCTAGATTATTTCAAAATTATTTATAATAAATATAAGACTCGTAATTTATTTTCTTTTTATGTTAAAACATTTATAATATATATATATATATATTATATATATATATGTGAGAAATGGTTAGCAGTACTAAGCAGTAACAAGAGTGAGTGAAAGAAGGAGAAATCATATGGAATAAGTAAAATGTATGTATGTATACATTTGGAATGTGGTCTCAATCCTCTAATTTCCTTATTTTTAGGCATTTGTCCGTTGCTCTGTTACGGTAGAGCCAAACAAGCCTGCACTCCTAGTTTTTTTCCCTGACAGTAAATAAATTATGGTAAAACAAAAACGACAGACTCAATTGGTACTAGTCTTACGAGTATATTATTATAAAATATTATAACATAAAAGAATTTTTGAATTCATAATTTTAAAATTCAAATTATTTTGAATATATTAAAAAAATAAGATGTTAATGAGTACAATTTTTTTTAAAAAAACTAAAATTATAATTGAATAATTGGTAAGTTTGTTCCCAAATAAATTTATGTTTGACAAGTTTAGTCCCAAAATATTTTTTTAACTTTTAAAGTCTCAAACATTTTTTTTAAGTAAACAATAAAGTCTTTTTCGACGAATTCTGTCAAAATTCCTACAAATTTAACGATTTTTACATTTAGCTAATTAAAAACATAGGTAAAAAAGTCATTACATGTAAAAAGAAAGAAAAAAATTAAATAAAGTGATAAAAATATTTTTATATTTTAAATTTTAAAAATAAAAAATCTATCAGAATAGTGAGAATATCAAAATTCCTTTATTCTCCATTTATAAATAAGATTTTTATCATTTTCTGACATATTTGAGGAAAGAAACAAAAAGAAAAGAAAAAGAGAATTTTTGTAAAAAAAAAAACTTTCTATTAAAATGTTTTTGTTAAGAGAAAAATACTTATTATTAATAAAAAAAATGTTCATGTTCTTCTTATTTATTTTTCTTTTCTTTTTTTTTTTAATATTTTTTTCTTTAAAAATGAAAAAAATTGATAAAAATCTGATTTATATTCGAAAAAGATTAATATTGATAAAAAATTTGATAAATTTTTTAAATTTTAAATTTTAAATATGAGGACATTTTTATCATTTTGTTTAAATATTATTTTTAGTTTTGTCATTTTGTAATGATTTTTTTATCCTTGTTTTTAATTAATTAAATTTAAAAACTATTAAATTTTTAATATTTTTGACAGAATTCGTCCAAGGAGACTTTATTGTTCACTTAAAAAAAATTTTGAAACTTTAAAACTTAAAAAAATATTTTAGAACTAAACTTGACAAACATAAATTTGTTTGAAACCAAAGTGATCAATTATTCAATTATAATTCTAGTTAATCAAGTGCACAAAATTTAATTTAATTTAATAAATTCTTACGTGATATTTAGAAGGAGAATGGAATTGATTAGTTTGCAGAATACTTAAAAGTTTCGAGCCCATGTGGGTTTTTCTAAATTGTAATTGTCGCCACTGGTCCAGAAGAAAGAAGAAATTGCAAAATATCTCCTACATGGTTAAGAATTCAATGTTATAAATTTGTTACCTACTTTTCAACCTATACTTTTTTTCCTTTTTTGTTTTCTTTTATATATAAACTTTTTCTTTTCTTTTTTTCAATTTTAATTCTCATTGTCTGAAGAAAAAAAATGATGTAATATATATTATATTACATGTGTTACAAATTTCCTTTAATTATATATATTTATGTCATTAATTATTACTATTTTCTCCCAACCCAATTAGTTGTATCTTATTATATATATATATTTAAAGTAAGAAGATGTAATTATGAAGATGTTTAAGGTTTATTTTTATTTTTAATTAAATATTTATGTTTAATATTCTTTATTAAGATATTTATGAGTTTTTTTCCCTTTTAAATTAAATATTTATAGGTATGTAATGGTGTTTCATATTCTTATTATGTACTTATAAAAATTGTGTTATTATATTTTGAATCAACAAAAAATATATATATATATATATATATATAATTTATCAAAAAAATAAAAATAAATTATAAGTATGTTTATGATTTTTTTAAAAAAATAAAATTAAATTAAACATTTGTTTTAATAATCTTTCATATTCTTTATTATAACTTTTAAATTAAATTTTTTTTTCTATTTTTTAAAATTATATTTGTACCAAAGTGAAAATTAAACAATATAGTAAAGTTTGAATTAGATTTCTTTCTTTTCAAGTTTTTAAGGTAAAATTTCACTTTCTGTATTTAAATATATATATTTATTTATTGTTAAGAATATTTAAATGAGTTTCAAATTATAAGAATGTATTTATTATTAATTCATATTCTGGCACTAGATTGGTTAATTGTATTAAAAAAATTTTGATTCTAATTTTAAATAGTTGTATATATAAATTAAAATTTATGTTTATTATATATATATATATATATATATTATAATATACTTGAAAGAATTTTTGCATGGGAAAGTATTAAAGTATGGAGACCTTCATCATTGCTTATAAATTAAATTAATTGATATCTTCCTTAGATTCTATTCTCCAAGGAGATAATGTCTATTATCTTTAAGGGCAGCAAACAATTTTTTTTTTTTTTTTTTTTTTTTTTTTTGTCTTGCATCCTCACCAAAAGTCATTCTTCACTCTAACCACTTGTCATTATATATATATATATATATATATAATATTATAAATTTAAATTATATTAAAATGTCAAAAAGACATTACTCTGATAATAAGGGCTCTTATATGACTGAGATGTCATAAGTTTTATATATAATAGAGATGAAAATCGAATAAATTTTTTTTTAAAAAAAATTATGTTAAAATATATTGTAATTTAAAATAATATCTATTTTTCTTTCAATATTATAATTTATAGTTATTTGAATTGAGTTAAATTTGGAAATTTCTTAGGTAATCCTTCTAATAATTTAAATTACAATTGCATCCCTATTAGGGGGCTTGGTGTACCTTTGCTGATCTTCATTGAGGCAACCTTTTATTTATTTATTTAAATTACATTACTTTTTATAAATTTTAATTTAATAATTTTAAAAGGAAAAAAAAAGTAGTACATTTTGTCGATATATATATATAAAATGGAGATGGACTCATCTCACCGTCTTTACTTTTTTGGCCCAATAATTTATACAAATAATATTTTATGTCATTTTTTTTAATATATTTTTTCCCTTTCTCTCTCTTGATGTTGATATATATATATATATAATATACATATATATACATATCATGTTTGGATAAACTTACGTATCATTTCTTGGCTTTTGCAACTATTGCTTACATATGATATAGTTTCCTCTATTTCATAATTCATTTTAAAGAACATATTTTTGAAGAAAAAATAGTTTAAAAAATAAGTTATTATTATTAGGGTAAATTATCCTACTAACACTTGAATTTTTCAAAAATCTAACTTTTGCAGATGTATTTATTTTTGCTTTGAACTGACACTTGAATTATAAAATATCACCTCATTTGCCATTCCGTCCAAAATTTCCGTCAGACTTCATTTTCCATCCAATTCTTAGAGGCATTTTCATCTTTTTACAATTATAAACATTTTTTAATTATTAGAGTTTTATTTTCAAGGGTAATTTTATCATTTCACTTTATTATTAAAAATTTGAAAAATATTTTTTAGGTAATTTCAGAGATTTGATCATACAACCACACACCTAAATAAACTATATCTATCCACTAGGACAACTGTAAATATATATAATCATTTGAAACTTATATTTTATATTATAATTACGAAAATAATAAATACACATGTTATATTGCGATTATATTTTATATTTTAAATATAAACATTCTAAAAAAATTATCAAATAACACAATTCAAACCACAAGTTTTTATTATTGTCACGTTGCTCAAAGCTTGCACTGAAGTTCTTCTTTAACTCTTTTGTTTCGAATTTGTCGCAGAACATGAATTTCGAGATGTTTTTTTATAGAATGTCATTGCTGACACTAGTAATATAATAATGTCATTGTAAAAAAACTCAAAATCTGTATTCTGCAACGAATTCAAAGTTAAAAAAATAAATTTAAGGTTTGAGGAAGGAATGACTACGAAGACATATGGTTTAAATTGTGTTGTTTGAATAATATTTTTTCACCATCTTTTATTTAATATAATTTTCAAATAATATAAATTTTTCTATTGTATCCAAATGGTAAATATTTATTTATTGTTTATACGATTGTGGTTCAAATTTAGAGGTTCAGAAATATAATTATGTTAAATTTATTTTGGCATCATCTAGTATGCAATATAAAATATAAGTTTTATATAAATTAACATATTAATAGTTGCTCCAATTGGTTAATATAATTTTGTTATTTATGTGGTTGAGGGATCGAATCCCTTTAATTTCAGAAGATTTTTCAAAAATTTTATGAAAAGACAAAATTATTCCTAAAAATAAAACTTTAATAATTTTAAAATATTAATGATTTTAAAAGACAAAAATGCCTCTAAAAATTGGATGGAAAATGAAGTGTGGCGGAAATTTTGGACGGAAGGGCAAAAAAGATGATATTTTATAATTCAAGTGTTAGTTTAAAGCAAAAATAAATACAGGTGCAAAAGCTGAATTTTTGAAAAGTTCAAGTGTTAGTAAGATAATTTATCCTTATTATTATAAACAGTTGAATACTATTATCTATTTCATCTATTTTAATTAGGCTACTTAACTTTTAAAATGAGTCATTAAATAAAGTATTTTAAATTCTATTTAATAACAACGTGGAAATAATTATATAAAAAATTAATTTTCTATGTATATAATATATATATATATATATATATATATATTTGCCTAGCCTTGGTCTTGGGAGATGAGGTACTTGTCTTTCTTTTTCTTTTCTTTTTTTTTTAATTTTTTCTTTTGCGTGAAGAAATGTACAGTACATACAATTATCAGATACTTTTTAGATAAATAAATATATATAATATATATATATTATAAAGATCTGGAAATACTTTTCATGGAAAAGTCTATCGAAATGGACCCAAAACCAACAACAATCCCAGCTTTCAGTGCCCATTTTTCTAAATATGTGGATGGTTCTCTCCGATTATACATACATAATTACACACACACACACACATATATATATATATATATATATGTATGTATGTATGTATGTATGTATGTATGTATGAGGGAAGAATACGTAGAGATAACTATAAATTGTAAGTACAGTTTAACAGAAGTAGTTCTGACCTTTACAAGAATGAAGTCTTCTTGTTTACGCAATGCATGCAATATATATATATATATATATATATATATATATATATATATATATATATATACATACATACATACTTGAGAAGAGAATATATTCTTGCATATGTATGTATGTATATGTATATATATATATATAAGCATAAGCATGGTCCAATGCCTGAAAGAGAATGAAAGGGAAACGTGTAAATTTGATTGTCTGACTAAATAGGATTACTATAAGCTCAAGGCATCCTAACCCTTCATCTTTTCTTCATCTTCTTGCCAACCTTTTACCCTACATTGCATACAATTATTACTTATAAATATAAATATTAATAAATTTATTTTGAAAATATTAATTAAGTGATATAATAAAAAAAAATTATTTTGATATTTGAAATTATCATAGAATTCAAATTTTACTTTATTTTTATAATGAGTTTTTTTATTTAAAAAAAGATCTAAGAAAAAAAGAAAAATTAACTAATTTAGTCTTTGATTTGTTATATTTTTTGCATAATTTGTTTTTGGAAAGTAATTTTTGTTTTAATTGCTCAAAGACCCTGTCAAAGCATTTAATTATATTGAGACTCATAATTAATAATAAAAAAATAAGTCACTAGCCGTTATTCATGTCCATAATTGGTTTATATCAGATTCTTTTATAAAATTTAAATTATATCTAAATTAGTAAATTTTATTAATACTAATATTTCCTTTTCACATCCAAAAAACACTAATATTTTCTTAATAGAAAAAATAAACTAGTACTTATCAAAAAATAAAAAATAAAAAAAATAAAAAAAATAAAAAAGAAACTAGCCGTTTGTGTCCCGCTCTCGATGGATCAGTTGAAAAGTGGGGTAAGTAGGTCCCTAAGTTTTAACATTATTACGGTTTCATCCCTGGAATCTTTAATTATTTTAATTTTGGTCCCAATGTACGTTTCTTTCTTTAAAAGCTATAAATTAAACTTTGCTTTCTCTTTCCCTTAGATTAGTCTTTTTCTCCTTTCTTTATTTTTGTGGGGACTTATATAATCAATAGACCTTTAAAATTTTGATTAATTTTTTTTTAAAAAAATTTTGCATTAATATTTTCTTATATTCTTTATAATTAACCATTTAATATTTTGATCGACTAATATAAAAAATTATACATAAATAAAATCATAATATCTATAAAATGAGTCCAATTCGAAATATTTTTTATTACAACAAATGAGTTTCAAAAGAAAAAATCAAATATATATATATATATATATATGCACACACTTTATGATAATACTAATAATCATAAAAATTTATTAAGGAAAAAATTTGAAATCAGTCAAGAATAAGAGGACGAGAGTGAAATTTAAAAATATTGAAGGACTTAAAAAGTAAACAGTGTTCTTCCCTCACATGTTAGAAGAAATCTAAGAACAGTGAGAGAGAGGAGAGAGAGACACCATAAAAAAGCCTAAAGCGAAAAAACCGACTCTCTGCAGAGAAAAAAAGAGACCCACAGAAGAAATTCAGAGAAATACAAACATCAAAAGTTTCTCACTTTTTTTTTTTTTTCTTTCTGTACGTTTCAAGCTTTCTTTTTTCTCTGCTATGTTGCTGATTTAGGTGGGTGAATGATTCTCAAGACTTGAGAATTTCAAATTTAAAGTGAGTTAAGAAACGCTTCTTTTGTTGGTGGCGGTTTCAAGAAACAGGGGATCTGAGAAGAGTGAAAGGGAACTGTAAAAGTGGGATTCTTTTTTCTGGGTTTTTTTCCTTTCTATCTACTGAAGGGAAAAAAATGGCTGAATCTTCAGCTTGTCTTATGAGATCATTTTCTCAACCGTCTTCAACTTCACAGGATGCTCAACAGCAGGTTAGTTCAAGAAACAAGATTTGTTTGTTTTTCATTTCGTGTAATCAATAATTTAGATGTTCTGTGTTCTTTCTACTTGTCCGTAGAATTTTGATCCAGTTCAGTATAGTTCTTGAAAGGTTATGGGAAATTTTGTATTTGACTGTTTAATTCAAATTTTGAATTACCCGCTTCTGGGCTTTGGGATCGCAATTCTAATTCAAATTTAAATTCCCTAACTAGTTTGATTCTTTTTTTTCTTTCTTTTTTTTAAATATCGTGTTAGTGTATTCTTTATTTCTCTCCTAGTTTTGGTGATGAAAGGATTTTGTGTTACCCTGTTCTAGTTTTAGCATTACAAATCTGTTTTTTATCTTTTACCAATTTGATACACATTCTAGTCGAAGTTAAAGAAATAGGGTTTTTTTTTGTTTCCATACGATATTGCAGGGAGATCCTCTTCGTCATGCCTTGACAGCATCAGTATCATTTGGTAGATTCATGTCTGAATCATTGTCTTGGGAAAAATGGTCATCTTTTACTCAAAATCGCTACTTGGAAGAAGTTGAAAAGTATGCGAAGCCTGGTTCTGTTGCTGAGAAGAAAGCTTACTTTGAAGCCCGTTATAAGAAAAAAGCTGCCCAGAAAGCAGCTGCTGCTGCAGCAGCACTTGAGCAACAAAATGGAGCAGTTAATGATATTCCTGAGTCGAGTTTGGAAAATGTGATTGAAGAAAGGGCGCAGGGAGAATATAATGAGAATCCTTCTTCAGATTTAAGTTTATCTGTTGATGAATGTAGCACAGGTAAATATGCCCAGAGGCCTGAAGATTATAACAAAGAAAGTGACCAGTTCGAAGGATTGGATCGAGTAGTTGAATCATCTCTCGAAGGATGTAGAGCTGAGGAAGAGCAAATTGATGTGATCAATAGTGGAGTAGAACAACCTGCTGTTGTGGAAAACCGGGATGAATTGTATGTCCTTCCTGAGCACTGTAAGAGTCCTCAGATAACATGCAGTGTAGAAAATGATGAAGCAGAACGAACAAAGCAGGACGAAGAACACCATACTTTGGTACAAAAACAGGTTGAAGCATCTACCACTATTAGAGATGCTCAATGTGTTATTGAAAAACAGGAGGTGAAGTCACCTGCTCCGGTATGCATACTATACTGATTGATTTATACACTATATTAGCCAATTCGATTCCTTCTTTTGACCAATGTTAGTCTTCCAGGTTGCTGCTAGTACACAAGTTTCAGCTTTCTCGGACAAGAAGAAACCTACATCAGCCTCAGCAAAATTGTCAGGCTATAAGCCAGGGTCAAGGCTTCGACCACCTCCCAAGCCAACCACACCAATACAACCAAAGAATAGTGATCAAGCCTCCTCTTACCATAAGAGGACAGGAAAGGAAAAGGAATCTGCAGAGAAAAAGAAATCAACTCTGAAGTCACTTCACATGTCAATCAACTTTGGTTCTCGTGTTGGTGATATTGACAAAGTATCATCTCCAGGACTCCATAAGATAGAAAATTCAAGACCTTCCAGGAACTTGAACAGGACAGTGAAGGAGAACACAAAACCGAAGACTCCAATTAGGGTGCTTATTTTCCTTCCTAGACATCTGTTGTCTTTCTTGCTTCCAAATGTATGCTGAATCATTTGAGTTTGCAAAGTGCAGGCATCTACTACTAGTGGAGTATCAAAGCATCTTTCTGCAACGTCTCGTCCAGTAATTGGAGGGTAAATCTGCTTTCTGAATCCTACAATATGAAAAACTCAAAAACTCAGACCTTTAGATAGAAAAGGAATTCTTGCTGCTGATGATTGGTTTTATAGTTTAACTTCACTCTGATCGATGTTTGCAGGACTAGAAAAGTAATGTTTCACTCAATATCTGAAAGTATGACTGGGGACAGGAAATCAGAATCACAGTATATGCGGTAAGGATGTTTCTCCGAACTCCAACCAATCTCTGATTTCAGAAATTAGAGGAATTCTTATGTTTATGCCAACAATGTGTTGCAGAAGTTTGGTATCTTCAACACCAAGTAGACCAAAAGCACAACAGCCTATTGTCTCTGCTTCCTTCAACTTGAGGACTGAGGAAAGGGCTGCAAAACGTAAAGAGGCAAGTCAAGACATCACTTAAAAATTGATTTCATGACTTCAATTCTATTTTGTTGATTGCTTCACTAACTCTTTATGAGTTGCTCTCCCTTTGACACCTAAATATTTCCATTCTTTCAGAAGCTTCAACAAAAGCTGAGTATGGAAGCTGCTGAAAAAGAGCACCTCCAAGCAAGGGTGAAGGTTTTGTTTTCCTCTGATCTACTTAATAATTTGCAATGAAATACACAACAGTTGATATTTAACTCAATTCAGATGAAGAAATAACAGAGTTGTGTAGTTTTACCAGACCATGAATACTTATCTTCTTTTCTATTTGCAGGAGAAAATACGAAATGATGCTAAACATGTGCGGCATTCTGTAGCTTCTCAAGGTAAAGCAAATACAAGATTCCATCTGGGAATAGAACCTTCTTTAGATGTTCAAATGAAGAAGGTATGTTAGAATTACTTGATTCAATTCATTCAGCATAGTTGTGTTGTCTTCTTAGTGGTACTGTCAAAGTTCTTAAAGGTGCATTGCTGTGACTTCCTGCTGTTCAACTGTCCATTTGTTTGGGTTAATGAAATTGAACTTCCCTCTCCCCGCACCCCCAACCAAAGAAGAAAACCCATCTTTCAGCTATCACATATTTCTCCTGCAGATTACAAGAACACAACCCAGTACACCTGGAATCAGAAGAAAGCTTGACTCTGACGTACTTCATAAACCGATCTGGAGGCACTCAGTGAAGGCTGATAGCTTCAAGGATCTTCTAGGAAAGAATCATCACCTCCCTCCAACACATTCAACCAAATTGTTTCTAAACAAGAAGTGCTCTACGAACGAGAATACATCACCAAATATTCAAGTGTAAGTCTGCTCCATGTATAAAGAAACATCAATGCTGGCTAGATACAAAAATGAAGGATATATTAGAATAGTTACTGAGATATATGCCTCATTTCTGTTGGTTAGATAGCTTTAGTCCTAAAGAAACATATTTTTGTTGATATTGTATATGATGATGATGATGATGATGATGATGATGATGAATAGGGAGTCACCTTTTTAATCCTTGAGCTTAGTCTTGGAATCTGGCTGTGTTAATCCTGATTCTTTTCCTCATTCAATTGATTTATTCTTTTTGAGATTTTGATGCCAATACTCGCATGAAGGAATATCTAGAGAACATGCAAAAATCATATCATTTTCAACTAATCTAAAGATACAAAATTTATCTGAGTAACAAGAGGAGAAGAAGACAAGAATTACTTTTCAAACATCTGCAATTTTGAAGCAGCTTTGACAAGTCAAAATTTTCTTTGAAGTCTGTAACAACAATAACTATATAAAGAAAAAAAGCTAGCTTATTATAGAATAAATACAATTCTGCACTGCTGAGGTACATGTATTCCACTGACCAGAATATGAAGAGCAAAGGTACAGTTTCTTGGTTGATGGTTAGCAGCAAAACTAGCCAAAGGGGAACCAATTCTTGTTGTCATACTATAAATAGACCTTGATCAATCACTGGATAGTCCATGGAGTCCAAAGGCAATTCATAATCAAACTTCAGAGAATCATACAAGTAGGATGGGACTTCAGAAATGAAACTGGGGTCACTGTAGTTTAAAGATTCTATGTTCTCAAAACCTCCATTTACTACTGGATTATGAAAGTTACCTTCACAAGAACAAGCTTGTGGATTGTCATCCCAAGTTGCCAAACTTGACCCGCTTACCATGCTAAGGCTTCTTTGTGCTGATTCGACGTCACTGACAAGAATCTGATCTGAACTATGATCTTTGATGCTCCAGTGAAGGCTGTGATTATTAGGCTTAAGAGATAAACTATTTCCTAATTCATTCTCTGGTTGAATTGAATACAAACCAGTCATATTTCCCTCCACAGATAATTCTCCAACTCCTTGGCTTCCACCATTCTTGACAAAGACAGCTTTTCCCATCTTATCACTATTCATGTCAGAAGGCTTAGATTTAAAAGGAGGTTTTGGCTTTACACAATCAAATGGGATGTTTTGATGAAGACTAGGAAATGGCTGAGGATTGAACCCACTTTTTGGCTGGAAATGTCGTTGACTTGTTTCAAGTTCCAAACCTTCTGTTTCCCATGTGTATTGTTTTGGGATTGTAGCTGCTGTTGCTGCATATTTTACATCAGAATCAAGTTGCTTGAAAGGATGTGTTAGTCCCATTCTTGAAATGCTGCTGCCTTTCTGAGAATCAAGATTATCTGCATTTTGAGCATTCTTTGGTTCAACCATCTGCTGCATTGTCACAGTAGATTTCATGTCTCCCTCAGACGTTTTAAAATCAATATTCTGCACTGTTGCAGCCTTGTTTACAGAAATACCAGAACTGCTATTACTTTGCTGTGAATTGACCGAATTCTGAAGTTGATTTCCAGTGTGTTCTCTCATGGAAACATCTGAATTCTTGATTCCATTAAAGCAAGCAGTTTGCTCTTTCTCTTTCTGCAGTCTGCTCAGGTAAAGCCGGTACTTCTGAAAAAGAAAGATATCTTCTTGAGATATTTAACAAATTTAAACAGAAGAATGAATCTACCAAAAAGCAAACACAAGACAGAGTAGGCTGGTGGATTTTTCTGTTAGTTCTTTCTTAATCACAACAATTTGAAGCTGATGACACTGAATTCAGACACAAAATAAGGTTGTAAGAAATGGGATCTACCTGCAAGTGACTAGCAACATTTTCTCTAGTTAACCAAGGCACCCCCATCAAGTCAAGTATCTTTTTCGGACCAACTTCTGCAAGAGAAAACCAAAATCAAAGATTTAGACCCAAAATTGTTAGTCTGACTTTCATGTCGATGAATCGAAAAGGGTCAGAAGAAGAAGAGTTCAATAACTTACTATCAAAACCAATATGGTTTACTGCATTGACAAACTTCTGATGAAGATCAACAGTCCAGACAACCCTAGTTTTCTTAACAGATGAAGACTCATTACATTCTCTATCATCATGTCTGTTATCAAAGTCTTTTCTTTTCTTTCCTGAAATCAGATCATTCCCACTAGGAAAGCTTATATCCTCAGAATGGTCATAAACACTTCTCATGAATTGGATTTCCTCAAACCCTTCATGATTTTCAATTTCTCTCACTTCATGTATACGCTTTCTGAATACGTGCTGCCATATGTTTCGAAGCTCTTTCATTCTTATTGGCTTTAGAAGATAATCACAGGCACCGTGTTGAACACCTTTCATCACCCTGCTTGTTTCTCCATCAACAGACATCACTGTGAACACCATAAATCAGTACGAGTATTAACAATTTATTCAACAAGAAATGTGAAAAAGGAAAGGTTTTTAGAATAAATATGCTCAGAAGGTTTACTTATAACAGGAAGATCCATCTCCAGTCCAACATGCTCCAGAAGCTTAAAACCATCCATGTCAGGCATGTTAACGTCACTGATAACAATGTCGAATCCATCTTTTCTCTCTCGAAGTAGGTCCAGAGCCTCCCTTGCTAGACCACATGTAGTAACTGAAAGAAACAGAGATTGGTTGAAAGATGAACAAAGTAGCCAAATCAAACAATCCACATAAAAAGAATCAAGTGTGTCACTGAAGTGTTCTTCGAGAAAGTTAAGGATATCCCAATTTGTCAGGCCAAAGAAAAGAAAAAACTAGCTAAGCAATAGAATCAAAGCATAGAGATAATTTAAGGGTTATCAGTGTTCCATTTATTCCTTTTCTTTATGGGGCAAAAATATTCCTGGCTAAATGCTAGAGAGAGACCCTATGTATCAGTATGCAAGATGTTCTGCTCTGCTAAGTGACATTATTGAACAACAACATTTTCACTTTATTTATTGTTTCAGCAGTAGATTGTCAACTCAAGTTGAAATTAAAGAAAACAAAATTTGGTGGTGTATTAAGGAATATTCACTTAGCATTTCTCTCGTGCATAGCCTGACCTGCTACTACTCGCAGAGCCACCAATAATTGTTCCATGAACAAAATATGGGCCTGGCCAGAGGTTCCTTTCACAAGGAATAAGTATTTCTTAAGTCACTAAAATGATAAAACATATACTCCTCCTGATGTTCAGAATCTTAACATTGACAATTACACATCTGAAAACAACATAAAACAGGTTTCCAGATCAAAGTATCATCATAGGTTAAGGGCGCTGGTGTTAGAAGTGACAAGAATTGATCAGGCTACAACTAAAAGACAATCAACTTCAAGTGATTCTATATAAAAATTTCTCACTTATGCCTAAAATGGAGATGAATAAGGCCCAAATTCTTGAAACCAGAGAAAAAAGTTATTAAAATATAAATCTGCCAGACCCCATTTCTGATGAGGTTTATTCAAGATACAAAAGTGAAGAATACAATCATGGCAAAAGAAATATCATAATCAAAATCAATATATCTCAAGAAAAATTTATGAGAGCAAGAAGTCAAGCATAAACATCAAGAATCATGCTAACAAGAAAAAGGAAAAAAAGCAACAAACTTTTTCAGAAGAAACAATGATTTAGGAAGACTAATTAAAGGGATAAAGAAAAAAAGAAAATAAAAGGAAAAGAGACAAAAAGTTGCAAGTGAAAAAGACACAGACATACCTTCATAGGAACACTTCTTGAGCATTTTCTCAAGAATCTTAAGCCAAGTGGGATCATCATCAACAACAAGAACACGTAAACCCGCCGGAAAATTATCAATTCTAAGCGAAGAATATCCCATAAGCTCCATGATTTCAGAAAGAAGTCTCAATAGTTTCAGAGAAAGACAAGAGAAGATTTAGCAGATAGTAAAAGTAGTAGTATAACTGGGACATCTAACTTAAGTAAAACAAAAAAAAAAAAAAACAATTGATTTCAATTGTCCCAAAACATGACAATAAACAAGAATACTACTACTCCTACTGCTAGTACTACTAATATAAAGACAATTTCCTCAAAGATTTGAGAAAAAATTGAAAGAGAAAGAAAACAGAGAAGAGAGAGAAAAAAAGAAAGAACGGAGGAGATAAGAAATAGAAGAGTAAGTAGTTGAAAGTAGTGGGATTTAAGGGAAGAAGAAAACCAATGGAATATTGGCGCCGGCTGTAGCAGTGACTGTTAGCAGGCGGTCCCCAATTCCAACAGTCCCAAGATGGTCAGAGGAGTCATCCATGGATGGAGGAGACAATTACCTCTCTCCCATGGCTCTCTATGAATATGATCACACATCCATTTTCTCTTAATGTTTTTTTCTTTCTTTTTTTTGAACCTTAAAAATCCTTATTCCTTCCTAATATTAGACATAGTTTTGACTATGACAAAAATAAGGTATGACTTTTAACCTTATTAATTCCTTCCTAAAATTTTGTCTAAAAAAGGAATTATATATATACTCATGTATGTATTTATCAAACTAAATTTCTGATATTATAAATGAAATACTCAATAATTCAGTAAGTATCTTTGTTAAGAAGGAAGAGTAAGGAAAATTAGCTTGAAGAATGATTTTAATTGGTTGTTTCTAATGACAAATTACTTTTTTATCCTTTTTTAAATTATATATTAAGAGTAAACTCAATAATTTTACTATAAATAAAGGTAACTGAAAGTACTATTAAATAATTATAATATAAAATATAAAACCGTGTAAAAAAGAATTGGGAAATTAAAAATAAATATATTTTAAAAAATTAGTCATACTAATCCAAATAATATATATATATTTATAAAGTCATTTTCCAGTTGTTAAGTTGTCCATGTTTTATTGGTTGGGAATTAAAATAATATTAAAAAATTAAAATAAAATAAGTTAAAAAGTGGCAGGAAAAAACAGTGCGAGGAAAATGACAAAATCGATTAGATAACATTTGTTTTTTTCTACTATTAGTAATAATACCTTTGAGAAGTTATGTGATTTTTTTCTCTTACATTTTCAAAAATACTTTTTAAAAGATTATTAAATATTCTTTTAAAATTACTACTTTATTATTATAATTTATAAGTAACTTAGGAAGTTAACTAACGAAAGATCATTTGCTAACTCCCATTTAGAGACCATCATTGCAGGTAACCTTGAGGGGGGCAAATGGATGTCTTAAAGTAGCTTTTTAATGAAGGGTTCAATTTAATTATGTGCATATATATATATATATATATATAAAGAAGTTAAATTAACCATACCTATTTGGAATTATTTAAAAAGTTAAAATATTATATAATAACAAAAAAAAATAAGAGATTTTAAATTGGATTCATGTCACAAACAAAAAGTTTGATTCTTAAAATTTGAAGATAAATAGGTTTTTGCCGACATAGAAGAAAAAGATAGTATCCAACCCCTTACATGTTTTCTTTCTTCAACTTAAATAAAGTCAATTCCTAAAGTATTATTGAAATGGAAATATCTTTGGCTTGTGCATCAAACACAAGTTTTTCCATATTTGGAACTCAACAAAAGTCACTATTACATTGACTAACCCTCATAAGTAATGATGCCAATTTAGTTCATCCATTATCTCGTTAATAATAACAGTTATAACATTTTTATTAGAGATAAATAATTGATCACAAAATATATTTTATTATAATAAAAAAACTGATCAAATTTCTAATTTTATAATTAAGAGACAAAATGAATAACGAATACGTTATACTTGTAGTTGCAAAAATAGAGTCTATAAAAGGAAACATTTCGTAATAAACCAATATATTAATATTTTAACATTTTTTCTTGAGATAAAATTCTTTTAATATAGGAAAATGTTAAATAAAAATTAAACATTTTAGATTAACTTCCTAATTTAGAAATGAATGCTCATCTCCCTATCATCTTCTCCAAACTTAAGTCAATTCATTTTATGTCTAATAAATTCCCACAAGAAATTAGGCACTAAAATAGAAAGTTAATCTAAATTATTCCACCGTCCATGTAGATGCTCTATTTCTTCCTTTATAAAGAAATAAGCATTACCTTTTCTAATAAAGAAATGGCAAGGTGTCATGCTTATACTTGCCAACACTCATAGAATATATATATATATTCAACCGTACATATTCACCTTTTCTCTTTTCTAGTAATGGAGAATTTAAAGAAAAATCCAATTTTAGAAGATAATCATGACTTAGATTTTATCTATTCTATATTTAACTTAGATTAGATTGTACTTGTAAGTTCAATTTTTATTTGCAACAAGTCATCACTCTTCAAATTACGTTTACAACTATTATTAAATTTGTAATTTTATATAACATTCACAATATATTTTAAAAGATAATTTTTTTAAAGTATGTGTTTATATATATATATATATAACCAAATAATTAGAGACATTTTTTATAAATTAAAAAAAAAAAAATATATATATATATATATAGTAGCTCTAGAGAAGATGTGACCATCAAAACCAGGTGTCTCCTCCTATTATCACACTTTTATTTTTTCCTCCTCAATGGAAAACAACTTCACTTAATTATCAAGAATTTTCAATCATTTTTTAATTTGTCTTTTTTAACATTGTCCAATGGTTTTTCAACGTTTGTTTCCCTCAAACGAAATAAAATAAAATAAGAAACACTTTCAAGTAATTGATTATAAGAAAGCATGCTCATGACTCCTCACCACATAGAATTCCCCTTTAAGGGGCAACACAAAACAAGTTCATTGGTTACATTCCCAATCATACAAACCACTACATAACGTACACTTGCACTTGTGAATATCCAATGAGATGACATCAAACTTTTTTTTTTTTTTTTAACTTTCTTTGTGAACAATCACGATCAATATTTTTAATTCTTTTATCTCTCTTTTTTGTTAATCGTTATTATTAATGATAAATATTATTTAAACTTATTAACGGTTGAATATAAAGTGTTTAATTATATAATAAAGTATCTTTTATTTTTTCTATTTTTAAAATCATCATTATCTAATTTTTAAACTTTTAACCTAATGTCTCTTTCTTTGTTATCCATAAATAAAAGTAGGTAACGAGAAACATTTTATAAACAGAAATGTAATCAAGATTATATTTTTACTTATTCTTTTGTTACGAGTACTTTCTGTTAGAAGTAAATAGTTGATCACAATATATACTCACAATCTTATAAATAAAATTCAAACTCTTAAGATTATGGTTGAGAAACCAGATAAATAACTAATCAAATTATTATCTCATTTATTTGTATTTCAGTATCACCTACCTTAATTATTTCTAGATATTTATTGAATAATAGGTATCTTGATTTCATGGACATTATTATTTTGATACATATACATAAATGAAACTCTTTTCTCTCTTGTAATATTGGAGAAGGAATGTCATGGGGACCTCTTTTTGTACTTTGATAGGTTTGATGGAGGACCTTGTTTCTAAAGTTCCTTTCTTTCTTTTCTCCTTTGTGGGGGTGATGTGTTGTTGTCCAAAGAAGCACAAGAACACGAGAACCAAGATGATATTGTTTTCATATTATGTTGCTCAAGAAAATGACTCATTTTTTTGTTCTATAAATTGTGGGATGAATAACACAATACAACTCTAATACACACTATTACATCCTTGTCGGGTCAATTTTAAAGACCTTTCTAGCTACTGCCTTCGTTTGTTGTCCAAATTTCTTTGGACCGTGATTTTCACGCTTCCCTCTCTCTCTCTCTATATATATAATATATAATATATATATATATGTATATATCAACGTTGGAGGTAATACGTTGAGGTGATTTCTCATAGTCCTCACCAACTCCTCATAGTCAATTTTGCTTTTGATATGTCAAAGAAATTCATCAAATTAAAGATATTTTTTTCCCCTTTGTCTTTTAAATGGGAGTACAATACTTTTTGAATAATAATAATAAAAATTTTTTATAATAACTATTTTTATACACAAGATTCAAACTTGTAATTTTAATGAACAAATATATTTTTCATAATTAAATAATTTCTTATAAAAGAGCTAATTTTTTTAATAAAATATAATTTAAATAATAAATGAAATTATTATTAATTAAATTAGATTGATTGATTAGATTTTTCAGTGTGTTCTTAAGTGCTGAATAGTGGTTTCCTTTTAATTTGATATTTTATTGGTCAAAACTTGTTTGTGATAACATAATTTTACACTAACTTTTAGGAGGGGGAAAATAATATTCTAAACACTTCTATTTGTGTATATAATAATATAATATAATGAATTAATTAATGCTACTGCTTTTAATGGAAACAATTAAAAAGTTAATGGAACAAACAAAAGTTTGCTATTTAGTGAGTCCACCCTTGTCATAGTTCACTCCATTACTAATGTATGGAAAAACACTTTCATTATATATATATATATATATATATGAATAATCAGATGATTCAAATGAAAATGAAAAAAGTTTAAGTTTTTTTAAGAAATTATTCATGACATATCGAAAGATTTTATATATATATATATATATATATAGATAAATAAGTATATAAGATTGTTTCTATATAATAAGGTTTGTGCATGGCATGGACATCTCTTTTGAGCCTTAAAAACATTTGCTTTTTCCTCCAAACAAAGAGGAGAAACAAACAAAAAGTGGGGAAAAAGGAAATGGTTTTCTAAGTTTGCAGTACTCACATGATCACATGGAATTTCATCATTAATTTAAGGAAAACTATATTTTTTCAAACACATCCACTTTCTCAATGTTTCTTTGGAATCACATAAATTAATTGAGTTTTATTGGGGACAAGATTTAGCACCAACTTAGCATGAAGTAGATTTGTGGGTGTTTCTATTAGTGGCAATCTTTCTCATTTAGTTCTATGCTTAGTTATAATATCATAAATTATTTGTTTAAATATGATTTATATAAACATCAATGCATATTAGACGATTTAGTGAATTTTGAATGACATAACTAACAAAAAGAACACAAACAGAGACAACTTAATCAAATCAGAACGAGTTTTTAAATCCTAAATTATTTAAAATTATAGATAATCAAAATGTACCAAAAAAAAAAACTCAAATTCTTTCTACTTATATATAGATTAGATTGTGTATTGGTGTTCTTTTTGCATTTCATTTCAAGAATGTAATTGCTCAAATGAAAAAAAAAAAGGTTTCTATTAGTGTGGCTAGTGGTGGTCATAATAGTTTATGTGCCAACCTTGAAAGCAATATATACATATATTATATATATATATATGTATGTATATTTGTGTGTGTATGTGTGTGTGTGTGTGTAGAGAGAAGGGGGAAGGCACATTCTTGAGAGTGGGGTTGGAGAGGGGTTTGAAAAGGCAGTATATGGCTGTAAAAAGGAAAATTCCCACTAAGAAAGTCTCCTTTTTGTTAAAGACAAATATTTTTTTTGGCTTAAAAGGGTTGATATGAGTATGAGTGGTTATTGAGAAACTGTGGATGAAATCCATGCAACTTCTCTCTAAAGTGGACTCTTTTCTTTTCACTAATTTAATCAAAAGTTAAAGAGAATTTTAACCTTAACCTTCCTTCTTTGATGCTTACTTGATTTGTCATTACTTCTTCTTTTTATTCTTCTCAATCCTTCCTTAACTCCCCTACTAATTTCTAAGCATATATGCATGTCTATGTTGGATGCTGAGTAGTTATATCATATCAATTATCATTCATATATATATATATATATATATATATATATATAATCAACTATTTACATACAATAATGATTAAACATAAATTTTATGTATGTGTGTATATATAGATATGTACATTTTTTTGTATGTAGTGTAAGTGTGTGTATGTGTGTGGATTTACTTAATTTGAACTTAAAAAAGGACTAGAAAGGAAAGGAAGGAAGAAAAAGTAAAAGAGATGGTTTGGGCTTCATAAGCAAAGGGAAGAGAATATTGAGGTTTCCAATCATTGGCAATTGTCTAAATTTGGCAAAATTGAGGATTGATGATCAATATATATATATAAACATATCTTAAAAGATATAAAGTTGGATGTAACTTTGTTTTGAAGTAATCAAAATTTAAAAGGAAAAGAAAATCAAGAAAATCAATTAACTTTGGTGAATTGGTGTGTTAACTTTTCTAATATAAAATAAGGGATTGCTCCTAAGATTTACTCTAGTGCTTAAATTAGTAAACATAAATATTTGAGCAAACAAAAACTCAAAACCCTAGAATTTAAGCAATACTATTTTAGGAAAACTCTTTCTATATATATATGTGTGTGTGTGTGTGAGAGAGAGAGAGAAATAAATAAGGGTTTTCAATTTTGGCACCACTTTTGCTTCTTTTCACTAAAGCTAGTATTATTTCATCTTATTTTTCTTAATGTCAAAGAATTCTACAAATCATTTCATAAACAGGCAATTGCTCCCCATCTCACTCACTTCACCTCTGATTGGCTCTCCAACAACATACTCATATTACCATCATCTTTTATAGGAAAATACTATGATGCACCATAAAAGGAAAGGAAAATCATATGAACATAGTACTCATGATGACAGATTTCTAGTGTTATATATATATAATGTTGGAAAAATATCAAGAATTTTACCAATTAAGTTACTTCATCATCATCTCTCAAAAAGACTTCTTTTTTTTTTTTTTCAGTTCAATTAGGTACTAAGTGAACTTAAAGATTTGAGTTGGGTTACTACTTAACTTAAGCCCATGAATTAAAACCTACCTTATATAAATGCCCAAACTTTTTTTTTTCCTAACTACATAAGGAAGTAAGTTAATCTTCATCTAGACTAATTTCGTTCGAGTCAGATTAGTCCATTGCAGGAGAAAACTCTAACCTAAAAAAGGGGAGAGCAAACTTACATCTTACCATTTCTATATCCCTGTTTCAAATCATTCACCAAACATGATCCCCAAAACAAAAATCCAATGAATCCATTTGCCTTGTATATATATAAGGCAAGGAAGATTTTATATCTGCTAAGGAGTAAACAAGATGAACTTCATAAACCAGAACCAAGAATGGCATTATTATTTATAAAACTGCACAATGAGGGACATGAGTAAAGAATACTAATTTTATTATTCATATATTTATAGGCTTCATTGAAGATTGACATATACAGCTTATAGGAACTATATATTTAAGGAAACTTGGAAAGCTTACAGATCTGCCATTTTCACTCTGATCCCAGGTTCCAGAAAACCGAGCTATCTGCATCGTTACAATTACAGCAAACAGAAGTGCTTCCTACTGATCTGTTGATGATTTTCTGCTCGGCTGCAAACTAGTGGGAATTCATAAATAAACCCACCCTCGTCGCTGGCAGTGCTATAATTAGTAAACTTTTGTTGTTGAATCTGAAATGTTTCTATATGGATAGATAGATACTCATGATTGCAGTTAAATATGCAATCTTTCCAGAATACGGTAGTATGTACAGAGCAAGCTCTCGTCGTCATCTTAGTCCTTCAGCTAGTTAAATAAGGTAGTCATAGAGAAGTAAAGTGTTTTCAGAGACAACGTGTGGCAATTTCTCAATATAAAGGCAGAAACGTCTCAAATTTTCCTTTGCAAGGGTGACAGTGTCAACCACATCACATTTGCTAGTTAAAATCCACAAGTCTCCCGAACTCACTCTCTTAAGGTTGCCTCGGCAAAAAGGGCAGGATTGGGATCGAACATACCTGATACAAAGTGGTAATGAAAATTTGGAACATGGTAAACACAAGGACTAATAAACTTACCAGTCATTGTAACAATTAATGCACATGGAATGGCCACAGTTGGGCAAGACCACCTTCGAACCGGTTTCCATACATATTCCACATTCATCATCTCTCTCGAGATCTCTACAAGGCTTTTTCCTCTCTTCTGCCCTTTGCAAACTGGGAATGTCGAGGCATTGAGTTTTCTGGTACTTGTCCTCCATCAATTCTGGAAGATCATCCTCCAGTTGCTTCAGCAAAGGATAAATAACATCTGTAAGAATTTCAAACAGAAATGAGATTATGAGAGCCAAATCCATTCTTTTAACATCCATATTTACACGAAATCCTAAATGACAGTGAATGTACGAAGAGGATTTGGAATAAAGAAAAACACACTATAAAATTCTCTGATGGAAGCTATTCTTTCTTCTGAGGACATCCTTGTCATCCCATCCACATATTCCTAATAAGGACAGCAAAAAAAATAGTTTTACTTTCATATGTTAAAACAGAAAGCATCAAGTTCCAGATCAAGAATCAACTCGTTCATCATCTTATACCAAAACCAGTCAGCCAAAAAAAGTTACCGGTGTGTTAAGCTCACCTTGTACACGAGTATATGAAGAAGGCCCAAACAGCATGGCAGCCTATCCAGACAGCTATAATCCATCCATTCTATCAGAAATAGCAAGAATGGAGCAAAAGGGCTGTAAGAAACTTGCATCTGAATGCACTCCTCACCTAACTCCCTCGGGAGAGCAGCAGCCCTGAAATTCAGGGTAATCATTGTATAAATCACTTAAACAATTTGCAAACACAGCACCAAAAACTACAATAAGAACATAGTTGGGCAAACATTTTGAGCACCAGTTTGGCAAAGTAACATAATAAAAATTTAAGCATAAGTTGACTTGACAAACCCACAATTCAACAAGAAACTGGAGCATTAAATACAGCATCGTATCTATAAACATAAGAAAAAAGGCCATTTAATGCATTTCTTGCCATTTCGGAACCTAATAAACAAAAACCCCAGCAAAGTCACCAACTTTACTTCCTCAAACGCATCGACCCACCCACCAACTACCCACAGCAACGTTAAATTCAACCAACCAACTGGACAATTTACCAAAAACTAATGAAACTTAAATTACCAAGATACAATCGAAGAAAAAGGAGCCAAATTAGAAATAATAATAATAATTATAATCTAATTCTTAAAAATCGCAAATTACAAAATTCTGCAAGCACGAGTTCCACCAAAAGGCATTAAAAACAAACACTAAATTTCTGAGGAAAAATTTAAAAAACCCATCATAATTATTTGAAAGGAAACTTACAGAGTATTGGCATGTTGAACATCAGCTTCAAGTGCTTTGATAGATTCTCTGAAAGAAGAATTATGGGTCGATTTCACGAACATTTCAAAATTTCAATTTGATGATCAAAATTGAAACTTTAAAAAGAGGGGCAAAAGATAAGGAAAAAGATTCTTGAAAATTTTCCTATTTAGCCGAGCCAAAAAATGACAAAAAAAATAAAATAAAATAAAAAGGAGAGAAACTTTTAAATAAACCGATGGAAAGGGAAAGGGAAAGAAAGAAAGAAAGAAAGGGTTGTCTTTGTAGGTTAAGGTTTCAGGTTATTAAGGTTAAGGTTAAAGAAGGAGTTAAGGTTGGGTTTTGCTGCTGAGTGCCGTAACCTTTCTTTGTCTGCTCTAAGAAAAGTAAAGCATATTTTTTCTTTCTTTCTTTCTTTCTTTCTTTCTTTCTTTCTTTCTTCTTCTTCTCTGTGTAATCGTCCTTACACTAATTAATCTCTCTCTCTAAGTCTGTGGTGTTATCCAAAGTTTTGGATTTTTGCACTTTACTTTCTTCTTCCTTGTCCCTTTTTTTTCTTTTTTAGTAAATCTTTCTTCTTCCTTGTCTGCAATCCTATGTGTCTTTATCTTTAATCTCTCCATTCTCTCTCTTCTTCATTTTTCTTTTTTTTTTTCCTTTTCTTTTTTTTTTCTATAAAACATTTTAATATATATGAATTTTTTGTAAAAGTAAATATAATTTTTGTAACTGCTTTTGTGTTTGGCGGATGAAATATTAAAGATTTATTAAATAGGACATTTGTTGTATTTTTTAAAATTTTATTTTATTTAGGTTAAATTATCTTATTAACACTTGAACTTTTTAAAAATTTAACTTTTACACTTGTATTTATTTTTGCTTTAAACTAACACTTGAATTATAAAATATCACCTCCTTTGTCCAAAATTTCTGTCAGACTTCATTTTCCATCCAATTTTTAGGGGCATTTTCGTCTTTTAAAATTATTAAAATTTTATTTTTAAAGATAATTTTATCTTTTCATAAAATTTTAAATTTTTTGAAAAATCTTCTTAAATGGAAGGGATTCGATCCCTCAACCACACAAATGACAAAATAATATTAACCAACTGGAGCAACTATTAATATATTAATTTGTATAAAACTTATATTTTATATTGCATACTAGATGATGCCAAAATAAATTTAACATAATTATATTTCTGAACCTCTAAATTTGAACCACAACCGTATAAACAATAAATAAGCATTTACCATTTGGATACAATAAAAAAATTTATATTATTTGAAAATTATATTAAATATAAAGATTTTGAAAAAATATTATCCAAACAACACAATTTAAACCATATGTCTTAGTCATTCCTTCCTAAAACCTTAAATTTATTTTTTTAACTTTGAATTCGTTGTAGAATACAAATTTTGAGTTTTGTTTACAATGACATTATTATATTACTAGTGTCAGCAATGATATTCTATAAAAAAAACACATCGAAATTCATGTTGTGCGACAAATTTAAAACAAAAGAGGTAAAGAAGAACTTCAGTGTAAACTTTAAGAAACGTGACAATAATAAAAACTTGTGGTTTGAATTGTGTTATTTGATAATATTTTTTTGAGAATGTTTATATTTAATTTAAATATAAAATATAATCGCAATATAACATGTGTATTTATTATTTTCGTAATTATAATATAAAATATAAGTTTCAAATAAATTTATATATTTACAGTTGTTCCAGTGGATAGATATAGTTTATTTAGGCGTGTGGTTGTAGGATCAAATTCATGAGATTACCAAAAAAATATTTTTAAAATTTTTAATAATAAAGTGAAATGACAAAATTATCCTTGAAAATAAAACTTTAATAATTAAAAAATCCTCATAATTTTAAAATTATGCACATAAAGTGAAATGATAAAATTATCTTTGAAAATAAAACTCTAATAATTAGAAAATGTTCATAATTGTAAAAAGACGAAAATGCTTCTAAGAATTGGATGGAAAATGAAGTCTGATGGAAATTTTGGATGGAAGGGCAAAATAAGTGATATTTTATAATTCAAGTGTCACTTCAAAGTAAAAATAAATACAGGTGAAAAAATTATATTTTTGAAAAGTTCAAGTGTTAGTAGGATAATTTACCCATATATACATCTTTCTTTAAAATATTAATCAAATTTATTTGAATATATTCCAAAAATAATTAAAATAATTTTTTTTAATAAAATATAATTTAGTTGATAATAATTTTATTTATAATTTTAAAAAATGGGTTTCACGAGCTTTATGTAAAATTTGTGACATATTTATTTGGGCTCATACATTCTCTTTGGGCTTATTTCTTTCTGGGTTGACCTTTTTATAATCGGATTTATCAATATTTTTGTTTGGACTGATTGCATATTTTTCTTGGGCTTAATTTCCTTTTTTATTTGCGATAATTTTTCTTTTTCTTTTTGGGCTGAATTTGTATTTTCTTTTTTGGTTTGGATTCATTCCTTATTTGTTTGAGTTGATTTCCTTCATTCTTGGGTGGACCCATTTTCTTTTTTTTTCTTGGGTGAATATTTTTGTCTGGGCTGTCTTTTTCTATGTTTGCTTACTTTATTTGGGCTTATTCCTTAAAATATGATAATAAGTTAATCATTCAAAAATTTTACCTACGAAGATTATAGTTTTGGTGAAAAAAGTTTGGATGTAATTTTTAAATATATATATATATAATATTTTAATTATTAAATGTAATAGTAACATTTAACATGCTATTTTCTTGACTCAATAATACACGGCCAGCCAGCTGTGTTCTCTTTGCTCATATATATTTTCTTTTTATTCATTAATTATTGTATTTCCCATGCTCAATTAATCTGGTGGTAGTTTGGGGTTGTAATTAATTTAATTATTTTACTTCGGTATTTTGTATATTTTCTTTCATCATATTTTGTCTACTCCAACAATAATTATTTAATATTATCACAAATAGTATTAACCATTACTTTCTTCATGAATACAAATATTAAATTTTGATATGTATGTATATATAATCAATTATTATGTTCGAAAAATAATTCGAGTTAATAATTCATGAGTATGTATATTCCTATATTATATATATATATATCATATTCTTTGCTACAATATTTTACCTATAAATTGGCAAGACAAAGAATGAAATTCTCATTGGCTGTTGAAGTTGGAGAGTTGTCTCATTAGCAAATATATGCCGTCCTCCAACATGAATGTCAATTCTTCATCAAACAGGATGTAAGTTGGTTCAACACTGCCATATATATATATATATTAATGTGAAATAAGTGTATCTTATCGATCGTTTAATATTATGGAATTGTAAATCTTGAAGATTTATGATATATGCACTTTGAAGATATAGGTATATATATTGTTGACCTAATTTGCATGATATGCAGGCTAGATGGAAAAGTCGCCATTATCACCGGAGGTGCAAGTGGATTCGGTGAAAGTACGGCGAGACTTTTCACACAGCACGGTGCAAAAGTCATCATTGCCGACGTTCAAGATGAATTGGGAAACTTACTTTGCGAAGAGCTGCAGAGATCCATCATGTAATAATAATATAACATACGTACATTGTGACGTCACAAATGACAGCGACGTTCAGAACCTAATAAATGTCGCAATTTCTAAATACGGAAAGCTTGACATCATGTACAACAATGCCGGAATTCCCGGAAATCTCGATTTCGCCATAGCCGAAGCTGACAACGAGAATTTCAAGAGGGTTTTCGACGTTAACGTTTACGGTTCTTTTTTGGGTGCAAAATATGCGGCTAGGGTTATGATTCCAGCACAAAAAGGGGTTATTCTGTTTACTTCCAGCGTAGCTTCCGTTACGTCCGGCGAGTCGCCGCATTCTTACTCGGCTTCGAAGCATGCAGTTGTGGGACTGGCTGAGAATCTCTGCGTGGAGCTTGGACGGTATGGAATTAGAGTTAACTGCGTGTCGCCGTGTGCGGTTGCCACGCCGTTATTGCAAAATGCGATGGGATTGGATAAAGAAAAAGTTGAAGGGATAATTTGTGCATCGGCCAACTTGAAAGGAGCCACGCCGACTCCTGAAGACATAACTCAAGCGGCGCTGTACTTGTGTAGCGACGCGGCTAAGTTCGTTAGCGGCTTGAATCTGGTGGTTGATGGTGGTTATAGTACTACTAATCAAACTTACATGAATGTTGTCAAAAGTGTGATTAATCCTAATTAATTAAGATCTTGGAATTAAGATTTTGGAGAATTTGTTTTTTCTTTTTTAAGGTATTTTTATACCTTCCATGTTATTAATTTCTGCTTATTATCAATTAATTGAGTTATATCTTATTCATAAATTTATCCTTTAAATACAATTAATGTTTTAGATATTTCTCTATTAATTTGTGTTTTTCATATGAAAAGAAATTATAGCCATATATATATATATATATATATATATATATATGCCCTAGCTGGCTATATATTGAATGCCATGGCAGAAAACCAGCTGTGATCTTCTTCGCCACTGGTCAAATGAATCTAGCTAGAGCTTACTTTTTAATGGAGCGGGGAGATGGAGAAAATTTTTATAAATACATCCCCCGTCATTCTATAAATACATCCCCCATCAAAGATTTGCTGATTGCTATTTTGATGATAGAGATGGTAGTTTTTCCAACAAAATCTTATTAGCAGAGGTCATTTTTGCGATACCCAAATATTCATGACCATTATCTTCCATAGTCTCAACATAATATTCATTACGTCGGATATCTTTAAAACTCAATAAATTTCTTTGAGACTTTGAGGAATATAATGCTTTATCAATAACAATCATAGTTCCTCCCGGTAATATTATATTAGCTCTTCCGGAGCCTTCAATAAGTTTTGCACTACCATTTATTGTGGTAACACTTGTTTCTCCCACATTCAAATGAGAAAAATATTTCTCATATTTCAATATGGTGTGTGTAGTTCCACTGTCAATAAGACAGACACTTTCGATATCGTTATTCATACCAGAAAATAGAACAACAATCATCTGTTTTGTTAAGAAAATATTTACAGAAATAAAAATTAAACATATAATATCACAACAAAAGTAATATAAACATATAACACATAATAATAATATTCTAATTATTTTGGACACTTTAATTTCTAATCAAGTGGTCAATTATTTCTTTTGGATGTTCGAAAAGATCAGTAACATCCATGTGAGCCACATCAACATCAACATTTTCAAGATCGTTATCATTTATTTCATGAGACAAATTTTGAGAAGTAAGTCATCAAGATATTTTGTCGTGCTACAGGCACGAGACCAGTGACCTTTCATGCCACAATGATAATATTTGTCTTCATAATTTTTCGGAACAACATTTCCTTTCTCATTATGTTTTGTCCACTTCAGGTGGTCATAAATATTTTGGCACCTAAATTATTATCACGATTATAATGGCCAAATTTATCACGACGTTCATGATCATATTTTCGACCATAACCACGGTAACGACCACGACCACGATCTCTTCTGGGATCATGATTTCTAATAGCATTCACTTCATGGAATGGAGTAGGCCAGTAGGTCGAGTTTCGTGATTTTTCATCAGTAATTCATTATTATGTTCCACAACAAGAAGACAAAAATCAATTTAGAGTATTTCTTAAAATATTTCTCACGATATTGTTACTGTAGGACAATATCCGTGGCATGAAAAGTGGAGTATGTTTTCTCCAACATATCATCATCCGTTATATCAACTCCACATAGTTTCAACTATGAAACTATTTTAAACATTGAGGAGTTATACTCACTCACGGATTTGAAATCTTGCAACTTCAGGTGCAACCAGTCCTACCGTACTTTCGGGAGAACGACCATCCTCTGGTGGTCGAATTTTTCTTTCAAATTTCCATACAAACTAAGAGGATCTGTCACAGTAAGATATTCATTTTTCAAATCCTCATGAACATGATGACGGAGAAATATTATAGCTTTGGCACAATCTTGTGTTGATTACACATTATTTTATACAACGGTGTCTGTCGGACCCGTTGTGGCAAGATGCATTCTGGCATCTAGTGTCCATGATAAATAATTCTTTCCAGTGACATCAAGAGCCACAAATTTGAGTTTAATAAAATTTGACATAATAATAACAGAAAACGTACCGGTAAAAAACGTACCTGATTGATCTTCAAATAAATTTTAAAAATACTTTACCCGGTGGTAGAAACTCGTGCTGATAACGTGTTATAAAATTCTTTCACATATTATAATGGTGCTATTGTGTGTTTGTTTATTGGAGAGAGAGAGGAGAGAGAAGAGAGGAGAGAGGATATATATATATAACTAACACATGTCCAATATTATAAATATTAAGTGATATTTATCACTTTACGTAATTTTTTTGGATGATAGATATCCATTAATTTAATGAATCTTCGAGATTCATAAGAAACCAACAATTATGTGATGATTTGGAAGCAATTTTAAATAGACGGCCTTAGTAATTGGATCATCATATTCCAAGTTGGGCCACTTTTACCTAGCTTAAACAAAAAATGACACGTAGCCCTCAATTTCCTAACAAAACCAAAATATTTTTGAGGCCATCCAAATTAACTAATTAATGTTATATACATGAGTTAGAGATTTTATTTAAATTATGTGAGCAAATAGGTTTATATGTCAATAAACTTGACTGCTATAAATCTTATTGGGCCCACATTGTGCTGATATAGTTCGCTTTAGGCTTAAGTTCTCACAATTTTATTTTTTTGTTATTTTTTTAAAAAATCTTATATTAATGGAGTATATATAATTTTTATATGTTAGATAATTTTAATATAATCTTCAAATGTAAAACTTAGATTGATATCCTAACAAATCTTATATATTTAAAATATATTATTAAATAAAAGATTTTTCCCTTATTTTTTTAAAGTTAATAATGTGATACTCATCTCACTACACATTAAATTATTATTATTTTTAATGTTGAGAATCCTTCCAGCCCACAATTTCACTGTATACACACAGTAAGGTACATTCCCTGGCTTATTTTTCTTTTCCGTTCTGTAATTAACGGGTGCTCCTGCCGTGTTGTTGACTTTTTTTCTTCTTGAATGTGTTGTTGATTTTTTTTTTGCGAATGTGTTGTTGACTTATTCAACCTCCAATTATCGGTGTAATTTATATTAAAAATTGACAAATCAAATCAACTTATTCTTAAATTCGATTTAAATTTAAAAGAAAGTGTCATTATTTAAAGATAATCTATCACTTTTTAAGTTTCTATTCAAAGAGATCTTGAATTTTTTTATTTAAAAGAAAAGAAAAAAACACAAACTGAAATTACTGCTATATTCTCTTTGGATCAAAATCATGAGCAGCTTATTCCAAAGTATATATATATTATTTTATTTCAAAATTCGTTATACCTGATATTTTAATAAAGATAAAACTCGGAAACATAAATTAAAAAAGTTTTGACCACAAAAGTATTTGGTAAAACCCGCCGTACTTACCACACGTAGACATAATGAAGAAATTCTTATTTATTTATTTATTTTTAGTAATTTTATACAGAAAATTCTACATTTGACTAAGGTTATCGTTTATATATTTCTGTATAATGTGTAAAGAGCGTAAAAATTTTACATTAATTGGTGAATCCGAAATACATATTGCACCAAATTTTATTTTTTAAAAAAACATTACTATATATATATATATATATATATATATATATATAATGTGTAGCTAAATTAGTAGGGATATATATATATATATATATAATGTGTATTTGGTTATGAGTTTAAAATATTGATAAAAATATTTTAATTTTTAAAATATATATATATATTTACCAAAAATATCACAATCACAAAACTAGGTTCTTTCACTAAAGATTATTTTTTCATCTCTTCCCACTAGAATATATGACTCGTTCTTTATGAACACTGTATTTTTTTTTTCTTTGTGCCCAAAATAACTTTGAATCATTTGAATTATTCGTTCAATATTTTTTTAATAAGAATTAAACGTCGAATTTCTTATATATATATATGTAAGTACTTTCTCGTAGCATTGCAAACAAGCATACATACAGCTAAAATTGCATCCGTACTGCTGAAAAATGATGAACGGTAGTTTCTCTTCTTCTCAACCCTCTGGACTGAAAAGGTACATCCATCCATCTATGTATCTATCTATGTATCTAATATATATATATATATATATATATATATATATATATCTTTCTAGAACCTTCTATTTCAATTAACTTATATATATAATTGTATATAATAGGCTCGAAGGTAAGGTTGCAGTGATAACTGGTGGTGCAAGTGGAATTGGAGAATGCACTGCTAGGCTTTTCGTTAAGTACGGTGCTAAGGTGGTGATTGCTGATGTGCAAGACGATCTCGGGCGTTCAATTTGTGCAGATATCAACGGTGATGATGATGATGACGTCACGTATTATTGTTGTTACGTTCACTGCGACGTGACCAAAGAATGCGATGTCGAGAGAGCGGTAAATACCGCGATATCTAAGTACGGTAAGCTTGATATCATGTACAGTAACGCTGGAATCTCGGGGGACAAAGATCGTTCATCGATTTTGGGGACAGATTACGAATATTTCAGGAAAATTTTCGACGTTAATTTGTTCGGAGCTTTCTTGTGCGCCAAGCATGCGGCTAGGGTTATGATTCCGGTGAAGAAAGGTAGCATTATTTTCACGTCGAGTGTTGCTTCGGTTACTGCCAGTCACGTACCCCACGAGTATGTGGCGTCGAAACATGCAGTGGTAGGGTTGACGAAGAATCTGTGCGTGGAATTAGGTGAATATGGGATTAGGGTTAATTGTATTTCTCCACATGGAGTAGCCACTCCCTTGGTGATGAAGGGTTTCGGATTGAATAAGGAAGAATTGGAAGGGTTTATGTCGGAAATAGCGAACCTTAAAGGTGTAGTCCTTGAGACGGATGATGTTGCACATGCGGCTGTATATTTGGGAAGTGATGAATCTAAGTATTTGAGTGGATTGAATTTGGTAATTGATGGAGGATATAGTACTACCAATGCTGCTCTTAATGAAATAATGAAGAAAGGGTTTTCCTCATAATTAATTAATCACACTTGTAATAAATACCACTTTTTTCATGTATTATGTTGTATCACTGTTATATTTATGAAATTTTATTTATTTATCTATTTATCTTATAAGGTAGAAGAAAGTGTCAAATGAATTCCAAATTATGAGTAGAGATTTTTAAGTCGTTTTATATTTAAATTAATTTTTTTGTTCGATCTAAATTTTAAACAACTATATAGAAGAACCAAAATTCAAAATATTATCTTCACTTTTAAGGTTATTCTTACGTTCCTTATAATCCGACATCAAAAATATAAATGTCCCAATTTTTGATATAAATTAATTAATTAATGAGATTATAAATAATAAAAAACAAATTTATTTTAGTAATTAATTTGATAAAAAAATAAAAATGAAAACAATTAATTTTCATTTTATATTAGGGTAAATTATTCTACTAACACTTGAACTTTTCAAAAATCCAGCTTTTGCACATGTATTTATTTTTGCTTTGAACTGACACTTCAACTATAAAATATCACCTCCAGCTTTTGCAGATGTATTTATTGTTGCTTTGAGTTGACACTTCAACTATAAAATATCACCTCCTTTGCACTTCCGTCCAAAATTTACGTCATCTTCATTTTTCATCCAATTCTCAGGGGCATTTTCGTCTTTTTACAATTATGAGTATTTTATTTTTAAGTGTAATTCATTTTCCATCCAATTCTTAGGGGTATTTTCGTCTTTTTACAATTATGAGTATTTTTTAATTATTAATATTTTATTTTTAAGTGTAATTTTGTCATTTCACTTTATGTGCATTTTTGTCTTTTTACAATTATGAGCATTTTTTAATTATTAGAGTTTTATTTTCAAGGCTAATTTTGTCATTTCACTTTATTATTAAAAATTTGAAAAATATTTTTTTGTAATCTGAAGAATTTGATCCTACAACCACACGCTTAAATAAACTATATTTAGCCGCTGAGACAACTATAAATATATAAAATTATTTGGAACTTATATTTTATATTATAATTACGAAAATAATAAATACGCATTTTATATTGCGATTATATTATATATTTTAAATATAAATTATATTAAATATAAATATTCTCAAAAAAATATTATCAAATGACACAATTCAAACCACAAGTTTTTGTTGTTGTCACATTTCTCAAAGCTTGCACTGAAGTTCTTCTTTAACTTTTTTATTTCGAATTCGTCGCAAAAAATGAATTTTGAGATTTTTTATACAATGTCATTGGTGACACTAATAATCTCATTGTAAAAAAAACTTCAAAATTTGTATTGTGCAACGAATTCAAAGTTAAAAATAAATAAATTTAAGGTTTGAGGAAGGGAATGACTACGAAGACAATTGGTTTAAATTGTGTTGTTTGGATAATATTTTTTCAAAATCTTTATATTTAATATAATTTTTAAATAATATAAATTTTTGTAATTGTCCAAATAGTAAATGCTTATTTATTCTTTATACGGTTGTGGTTCAAATCTAGGGATTCACAAATATAATTATGTTAAATTTATTTTGGCATTATCTAGTATGCAATATAAAATATAAGTTTTATATAAATTAACATGTTAATATTTGCTCCAGCGGGTTAATATAATTTTGTCATTTGTGTGGTTGAGGGATCGAATCTCTCCAATTTAAGAAACTTTTTCAAAATTTTTAAAATTTTATGAAAAGAAAAAATTATCCCTAAAAATAAAATCTTAATAATTTAAAAATATTAATGATTTTAAAAGATGACAATGCCCCTAAGAATTGGATAGAAAATGAAGTCTAACAGAAATTTTGGACGGAAGGGCAAATGAGGTGATATTTTATAGTTCAAAGCCAAAATAAATACAGATGCAAAAACTGTATTTTTGAAAAGTTTAAGTATTAATAAGATAATTTACCATTTTATTTATCACCTCAATTTTTTTAGTAAGTCTTTTCTCTCTATCAAATTTGGTGTTTTGCTCTACTACCAAATATTTACTTTTTAATAAATTTTTACTTTTAAAAGAAAAATTAATTTTAATTTAAAATATAATGTGCTTCTACACAAGTGAAATGGTAATGAGTTCTTTTAGTTTTAATGAGATTATAGCTGTTCAATCTCTAACCCATATATATAACTGTTCAAAATTAAGGTATAGGATTAGAGTTTAGGATTTAGGGTTTGAGGTTTAGTGTCTAAGGTTTGAGATTTAAGGTTCAAAGTTTAGAGTTTAGGATCTATAATTAGGGTTAAGGATTAGGGTTCAAATTTAGGGTTAGGGTTAAGGTTTAGTGTTTAGTCCAGGGTTTAGGGTTTAGGGTTAGAATATAGGGTTTGGATTCAGGGTTTAGGATTTAGTGATTAAGATTAGGTTTTATGGTTTGGGTTCAGGATTAGGGTTTAAGATCTAGGATTTAGTGGTTAGGATTAGGTTTTATGGTTCGAGTTTAGGATTAGGGTTTAAGGTTTAGTCTAAGATTCATGATTAGGATTAGGATTTAGGGTTTAGGATATAGAGTTATAGTTAGGGTCTAGAATTTAAGGTTAGTGTTTTGAGTTAAGGATTTGGGGGTTAGGGTTAGGGCTCAATATTTAGTCTAAGGTTTGGGATAGGGCTAGGGTCTAAGATTAGGGTATAGGGTTAGAGTTTAGGGTTATGGTCTAAGATCTAGATTCTAGGGTTTAAGGTTTAAAGTTTAAGATTTTGGACCAGAACAGCAAGGAATGAACCGTCTAGAATGAGAATTAGTACAAATGTGAATTGTTTTTAAAATATTTTCTATAATTTTGACTCATTTAAAATATTTAGTGCCTTAGAAAAGAATAAAAAGTAGCCCAAAAAGAATAATGTTAAAGCTTTTATAAAAATATATTTGAGATAAAATATGTACCTATGATTGTATATAAACCCAATTAATAGATCGGAATTATCAGTGAAGCCCATCAATCTTTAGATTTTTTTTTTTTTTTTTTGGGTAGAAGTCCAATCGGAAGACAAAAATGGCCCAAAATTAGAATACATAAAAAGTAGATACGATAGTTTCGGAATATCTGAAAATCTGTTTTAGATTCTTACCAAATTAGCATAAGACTAAAATAATAGTAGTAATAAAATCCGATATATGGATTTGGTGTAGATTCGAATTTTATTTATAGTAAGTAGTTAGTGTTTTTATCTAAAAACATCTCATGTTCTAAGCAAAAATAAAAATTTGTGTATATATATACATATGCATATACACTCACACAAAAGAGACTTAGGGTTTGGTCGAAACAAAGACTTTGAGTTTTAAAGAAACAGTGGTTGAGAGTACAATAAACTTGCACGAATATATTTATATTTATATATACAATAATAATGCAATGATTCTGTAAAAATCACATTGTGCAACGGGTCAACCTCCCCAATAGCCTCCCTAAGCTATATATACACACACACACACACACACACGCATCTATATAAAAGAAAGAATATGAAATGAAAAATTTTAATATTAAATTCTTAATATTCAATACATGTATTTGTTTGATATTTATTAGAAAATGAAAATTTTATGTTTTAAGAATTAAAAGTCTTTTAATAAACAAATTATATTTATAAATAAAATATTTAATTATAATAATTATGATTTTATTTTTTATTTTTTATTTTAAAAAAAAAATTAAAAAGACAACAAAATTCAAAAAGTTCAATAAATAAATAAATAAATAAATAAATAAATATATATATATATATATATATATATATATATATATATAAATAAGATATGTATAATAGATTCACTTATTTTACTATAGAAAATATGGGATTTTGATGGAATTTTCTAAAATAAATACGTAAACCATATTTAATAAGGAAGAAAATCAACTTCATAAAAATAATAATAATGATAATACTTAAACATGGAAATTTGTATCATAACGCTAGAATTCAAAAGATCACAATCTTTACATATATATATATATACAAACCTTGCAATCTATATAAATCTACATGAAATCTTTCTATATCACCACTATATGCAGTGTATCTATAGACTGGAGGATATATATATATATATATATATATATGCCCTAGCTGGCTATATATTGAATGCCATGGCAGAAAACCAGCTGTGATCTTCTTCGCCACTGGTCAAATGAATCTAGCTAGAGCTTACTTTTTAATGGAGCGGGGAGATGGAGAAAATTTAATGCAGGTCATGTCGGCAGGAGAGTTGAAACTGATCATGCATGGCGGATTTCTATTTATATATATTTTTATATTTATGGAAACTAATAATTAATATGAATCGTCAATTTCATGAGTTCATTAATTTGGCAACAACTACTCCTCTATCTCATTTATCTTAACCGGATTCCAGCATAGGCCCAAAAGAATTTCAAGATTCTACTTTCTTTAAACTTATTTATTAGGGTTAGTTTGTTAGATAAAGAAAAAAGAAAAAGAATAACAATAATAATGTTAACCATGTTATAAAATTTTTTCACACATTACAATGGTGCTGATGTGTGTCTGTTTATTGGAGAGAGAGAGAGAGAGAGAGAGAGAGGAGAGAGGAGAGAGTTCGCGGGAGAATGAAAATTTCTCTCTTGTATTTGCAATGGAATGGATGTGTGCCTATGCATTACTATATATATATATATATATATATATATATATATATATATAACTAACACATGTCTAATATTATAAATATTAGGTGATATTTATCACCTTACGTAATTTTCTAGGATGATGAACATCCATTAATTTAATGAATCTTCGGGATTCATAACACTCCCCCTTGGATGTCCATTACATAAAGAATATGCCTCGTTAAAACTTACTAGATAAAAACCTAGTGGAAAAAAACTCTAGTGAAGGAAAAAGAGTACACTATTCTTATGTGTAGATTTCTCCCCTGATGAGATGATCTCTCGAAATCTTTAAACCGACGCAAACCAATTTTATATCTCAATTTTTCAAAGGTTGCTGTCGGAAGAGCTTTAGTAAATATATCTGCAAGATTATCACGTGATCGAATTTGAATCACATCAATTTCACCATTCTTTTGAAGTTCATGAGTAAAGAAGAATTTAGGTGAAATGTGTTTCGTCCTATCTCCCTTAATATATCCTCCTTTTAATTGAGCTATACAAGTTGCATTATCTTCATATAGAGGAGTTGGAATCTCTCTTCTGGAGGATAAACCACAACTCTCTCTAATATAATGTATTATTGACCTCAACCATACACATTCTCGACTTGCTTCATGAATGACTATTATCTCAGCATGATTAGAAGAAGTTGCTGCTATTGTTTGCTTCGTGGAGCGCCATGATATAGCAGTATTACCATATGTAAATAAATAGTCATTTTGAGAACGTGCCTTATGCGGATCCGAAAGATAACCCGCATATGCATATCCAATCAGTTCTGGGTCATTTACATTTGAATAAAATAATCTGAGGTCAATTGTCCCTTGGAGGTATCTAAGGATGTGTTTAATACCATTCCAATGTCGTCGTATTGGTGAAGAACTAAATCTTGCTAATAGATTTATAGCAAATGCTATATCAGGTCGAGTATTATTTGCAAGATACATCAGTGCACCAATAGCACTCAAATATGGTACTTCAGGACCAAGTAGTTTTTCATTATTTTCTCGAGGTCTAAATATGTCTTTATTTATATCTAGCGACCTCACGACCATTGGAATACTCAATGGATATGCTTTATCCATGAAAAATCTTTTCAACACTTTAGCTGTATATGTTGACTGATGAACAAAAATTTCATCTTTCATATGTTCAATTTGAAGTATGAGACAAAACTTAGTGTTTCCAAAATCTTTAACTTCAAATTCTGGTTTCAAACAATCTATAGCTTCTCGAAGCTCTTCTGGAGTTCCTATGAGATTGATATCGTCAACATATATAGCAAGAATCACAAAACCAAAATCTGTTTTCTTAATAAAAACACATGGACATATTTGGTCTTTCTTATATCCTGAATTCAATAAGAATTCACTAAGGCGATTGTACCACATGCGTCCAGACTGTTTAAGCCCATATAATGACTTCTGTAATTTGATAGAATAATTTTCACGAGGGCCTTTAGAAGCCTTAGGTAATTTAAATCCTTTAGGGATTTTCATATAAATCTCATTTTCAAGGCTTCCATAAAGATAAGCTGTAATGACATCCATTAGACGCATGTCCACCTTTTCATGAACTGCCAAACTTATAAGATATCGGAGTGTAATAGCATCAATAACGGGTGAATAAGTTTGATCATAATCAATTCCTGGCTTTTGCGAAAAGCCTTGTGCGACGAGTCGGCTTTATATTTTACGACTTCATTATTCTCATTCGTTTTCGCACAAACACCCATTTGTAGCCAACAGGTTTTACATCCTTTGGCGTTTGGACTACAGGTCAAAAACTTCTCGCTTCGCAAGCGAATTTAACTCCGATTGAATCGCATCTTTCCATTGAGGCCAATCAATTCTATGCCGACATTCTTCAACTGATAAAGGATCTAAATCCTCATTATCCTTGAAAATATCAAGGGCTACGTTGTATGCAAAAGCATTATCAATAACAACATTTCTTCGATCCCAACTTTGATTGAACTGGTGTAATAATAGAGATTTCATAATTCTCTTCATCATTTGTAGTTGGAATCTTTTCATCAGTTGTCCCTTGTTTTCTTTTCTGTTTCATCAATATATTCTGGATCATTTGTTCCTTTTTCTTTCGAGGATTTTTATTTTTGGAACCAAGGGGTCGGCCACGCTTCTGGCGTGTTTTTGATTCAAAAGCTATGATTAACTTTTGTCCTTCAGGAACTTCTATCCGTATAGGAGCATCTATAGCTGGAAGATGCGATTTAGTGACTCTGCTGGAGTCAGCAAAAGAATCTGGCAGTTGATTTGCAATTTGTTGCAAATGTATAATCTTTTGAACTTCTAGTTCACTCATATTTGTGCGTGGATCTAAATGATTCAAAGAAGTTTTCCACGCAAGTTCAATCTTATGTCATTTATTCTCTCCCCCTAATTTGGAAAACAAATTTTCATCAAAATGGCAATCAGCAAATCTTTCTAAAAATACATCCCTTGTCAAAGGTTCAAGATACCTTATAATGGATGGGGAGTCATACCCAACATATATCCCCAATCTTCTCTGCGGACCCATTTTTGTCCGTTGGGGTGGTTCAATTGAGACATATACAACACACCCAAAAATTCTCAAATAAGAAATATTTGGCTCTGAACCAAAAGCCAACTGTATGGGAGAAAATTTATGATAACTCGATGGCCTTAAACGCACAAGTGCTGCAACATGTAAAATTGCATGTCCCCAGGCTGCTATAGGGAGATTTGTTTTCATCAATAATGGTCTAGCAATTAATTGCAGCCTTTTAATAAATGATTCAGCTAGACCATTCTGTGTGTGAACATGAGCTACAGGATGTTCAACAATTATTCCAATCGACATGCAATAAGAATCAAATGCATGCGAAGAAAATTCAGCAGCATTGTCTAAACGGATTCGCTTAATAGGATAATCAAGAAACTGCGCTCTTAAACGAATTATTTGGGCAAGTAATCTCGCAAACGCTAGGTTGCGAGTCGATAATAAACAAACATTCGACTATCGGGTCGATGCATTAATCAAGACCATGAAATATCGAAATTGCCCACATGGTGGACTAATCGGTCCACATATATCTCCATGAATCCGTTCTAGAAATGTAGGACTTTCAGCTCCTACTTTTAATGGTGCTGGTCTTATAATCAATTTCCCTTTGGAACATGCAGCACATGAAAGTTTATCAGAAGTCAAAATCCTTTGATTTTTCAAAGGATGACCGTGCGTTGTCTTGATAATTTTTCGCATCATAATTGATCCCGGATGACCCAAACGGTCATGCCAAACTTTAAAAGTAACGGGATTAGTAAACTTGTTTACTAAATGATGCGCCTCAATAGCATTTATTTTTGCATAATATAGGCCAGATGATAGAGATGGTAGTTTTTCCAACAAAACCTTATTACCGGATGTCATTTTTGCGATACTCAAATATTCATGACCATTATCTTCCATAGTCTCAACATGATATCCATTACGTCGGATATCTTTAAAACTCAATAAATTTCTTTGAGACTTTGAGGAATATAATGCTTTATCAATAACAATCATAGTTCCTCTCGGTAATATTATATTAGCTCTTCCGGAGCCTTCAATAAGTTTTGTACTACCATTTATTGAGGTAACACTTGTTTCTCCCACATTCAAATGAGAAAAATATTTCTCATATTTCATTATGGTGTGCGTAGTTCCACTGTCAATAAGACATACACTTTCGATATCGTTATTAATACCAGAAAATAGAACAACAATCATCTGTTTTGTTAAGAAAATATTTACATAAATAAAAATTAAACATATAATATCACAACAAAAGTAATATAAACATATAACACATAATAATAATATTCTAATTATTTTGGACACTTTAATTTCCAATCAAGTGGTCAATTATTTCTTTTGGATGTTCGAAAAGATCAGTAACATCCAGGTGAGCCACATCAACATCAACATTTTCAAGATCGTCATCATTTATTTCATGAGACAAATTTTGAGAAGTAAGTCATCAAGATGTTTTGTCGTGCTACAAGCACGAGACCAGTGATCTTTCATGCCACAATGATAATATTTGTCTTCATAATTTTCGGAACAACATTTCCTTTCTCATTATGTTTTGTCCACTTCAGGTGGTCATAAATATTTTGGCACCTAAATTATTATCACGATTATAATGGCCAAATTTATCACAACGTTCATGATCATATTTTCGACCATAACCACGGTAACGACCACGACCACGATCTCTTCTGGGTTCATGATTTCTAATAGCATTCACTTCATAGAATGGAGTATGCCAGTAGGTCGAGTTTCGTGATTTTTCATCAGTAATTCATTATTATGTTCCACAACAAGAAGACAAAAATCAATTTAGAGTATTTCTTAAAATATTTCTCACGATATTGTTACTGTAGGACAATATCCGTGGCATGAAAAGTGGAGTATGTTTTCTCCAACATATCATCATCCGTTATATCAACTCCACATAGTTTCAACTATGAAACTATTTTAAACATTGAGGAGTTATACTCACTCACGGATTTGAAATCTTGCAACTTCAGGTGCAACCAGTCCTACCGTACTTTCGGGAGAACGACCATCCTCTGGTGGTCGAATTTTCTTTCAAATTTCCATACAAACTAAGAGGATCTGTCACAGTAAGATATTCATTTTTCAAATCCTCATGAACATGATGACGGAGAAATATTATAGCTTTGGCACAATCTTGTGTTGATTACACATTATTTTATACAACGGTGTCTGTCGGACCCGTTGTGGCAAGATGCATTCTGGCATCTAGTGTCCATGATAAATAATTCTTTCCAGTGACATCAAGAGCCACAAATTTGAGTTAATAAAATTGACATAATAATAACAGAAAACGTACCGGTAAAAAACGTACCTGATTGATCTTCAAATAAATTTTAAAAATACTTTACCCGGTGGTAGAAACTCGTGCTGATAACGTGTTATAAAATTCTTTCACATATTATAATGGTGCTATTGTGTGTTTGTTTATTGGAGAGAGAGAGGAGAGAGAAGAGAGGAGAGAGGATATATATATATAACTAACACATGTCCAATATTATAAATATTAAGTGATATTTATCACTTTACGTAATTTTTTTGGATGATAGATATCCATTAATTTAATGAATCTTCGAGATTCATAAGAAACCAACAATTATGTGATGATTTGGAAGCAATTTTAAATAGACGGCCTTAGTAATTGGATCATCATATTCCAAGTTGGGCCACTTTTACCTAGCTTAAACAAAAAATGACACGTAGCCCTCAATTTCCTAACAAAACCAAAATATTTTTGAGGCCATCCAAATTAACTAATTAATGTTATATACATGAGTTAGAGATTTTATTTAAATTATGTGAGCAAATAGGTTTATATATGTCAATAAACTTGACTGCTATAAATCTTATTGGGCCCACATTGTGCTGATATAGTTCGCTTTAGGCTTAAGTTCTCACAATTTTATTTTTTTGTTATTTTTTTAAAAAATCTTATATTAATGGAGTATATATAATTTTTATATGTTAGATAATTTTAATATAATCTTCAAATGTAAAACTTAGATTGATATCCTAACAAATCTTATATATTTAAAATATATTATTAAATAAAAGATTTTTCCCTTATTTTTTTAAAGTTAATAATGTGATACTCATCTCACTACACATTAAATTATTATTATTTATTTTTAATGTTGAGAATCCTTCCAGCCCACAATTTCACTGTATACACACAGTAAGGTACATTCCCTGGCTTATTTTTCTCTTTTCCGTTCTGTAATTAACGGGTGCTCCTGCCGTGTTGTTGACTTTTTTTCTTCTTGAATGTGTTGTTGACTTTTTTTTTTTGCTGAATGTGTTGTTGACTTATTCAACCTCCAATTATCGGTGTAATTTATATTAAAAATTGACAAATCAAATCAACTTATTCTTAAATTCGATTTAAATTTAAAAGAAAGTGTCATTATTTAAAGATAATCTATCACTTTTTAAGTTTCTATTCAAAGAGATCTTGAATTTTTTTATTTAAAAGAAAAGAAAAAAACACAAACTGAAATTACTGCTATATTCTCTTTGGATCAAAATCATGAGCAGCTTATTCCAAAGTATATATATATTATTTTATTTCAAAATTCGTTATACCTGATATTTTAATAAAGATAAAACTCGGAAACATAAATTAAAAAAGTTTTGACCACAAAAGTATTTGGTAAAACCCGCCGTACTTACCACACGTAGACATAATGAAGAAATTCTTATTTATTTATTTATTTTTAGTAATTTTATACAGAAAATTCTACATTTGACTAAGGTTATCGTTTATATATTTCTGTATAATGTGTAAAGAGCGTAAAAATTTTACATTAATTGGTGAATCCGAAATACATATTGCACCAAATTTTATTTTTTAAAAAAACATTACTATATATATATATATATATATAATATATATATATAATGTGTAGCTAAATTAGTAGGGATTATATATATATATATAATGTGTATTTGGTTATGAGTTTAAAATATTGATAAAAATATTTTAATTTTTAAAATATATATATATTTACCAAAAATATCACAATCACAAAACTAGGTTCTTTCACTAAAGATTTTTTCATCTCTTCCCACTAGAATATATGACTCGTTCTTTATGAACACTGTATTTTTTTTTCTTTGTGCCCAAAATAACTTTGAATCATTTGAATTATTCGTTCAATATTTTTTAATAAGAATTAAACGTCGAATTTCTATATATATATGTAAGTACTTTCTCGTAGCATTGCAAACAAGCATACATACAGCTAAAATTGCATCCGTACTGCTGAAAAATGATGAACGGTAGTTTTCTTCTCAACCCTCTGGACTGAAAAGGTACATCCATCCATCTATGTATCTATCTATGTATCTAATATATATATATATATATATATATATATATATATATATCTTTCTAGAACCTTCTATTTCAATTAACTTATATATAATTGTATATAATAGGCTCGAAGGTAAGGTTGCAGTGATAACTGGTGGTGCAAGTGGAATTGGAGAATGCACTGCTAGGCTTTTCGTTAAGTACGGTGCTAAGGTGGTGATTGCTGATGTGCAAGACGATCTCGGGCGTTCAATTTGTGCAGATATCAACGGTGATGATGATGATGACGTCACGTATTATTGTTGTTACGTTCACTGCGACGTGACCAAAGAATGCGATGTCGAGAGAGCGGTAAATACCGCGATATCTAAGTACGGTAAGCTTGATATCATGTACAGTAACGCTGGAATCTCGGGGGACAAAGATCGTTCATCGATTTTGGGGACAGATTACGAATATTTCAGGAAAATTTTCGACGTTAATTTGTTCGGAGCTTTCTTGTGCGCCAAGCATGCGGCTAGGGTTATGATTCCGGTGAAGAAAGGTAGCATTATTTTCACGTCGAGTGTTGCTTCGGTTACTGCCAGTCACGTACCCCACGAGTATGTGGCGTCGAAACATGCAGTGGTAGGGTTGACGAAGAATCTGTGCGTGGAATTAGGTGAATATGGGATTAGGGTTAATTGTATTTCTCCACATGGAGTAGCCACTCCCTTGGTGATGAAGGGTTTCGGATTGAATAAGGAAGAATTGGAAGGGTTTATGTCGGAAATAGCGAACCTTAAAGGTGTAGTCCTTGAGACGGATGATGTTGCACATGCGGCTGTATATTTGGGAAGTGATGAATCTAAGTATTTGAGTGGATTGAATTTGGTAATTGATGGAGGATATAGTACTACCAATGCTGCTCTTAATGAAATAATGAAGAAAGGGTTTTCCTCATAATTAATTAATCACACTTGTAATAAATACCACTTTTTTCATGTATTATGTTGTATCACTGTTATATTTATGAAATTTATTTATTTATTTATCTATTTATCTTATAAGGTAGAAGAAAGTGTCAAATGAATTCCAAATTATGAGTAGAGATTTTTAAGTCGTTTTATATTTAAATTAATTTTTTTGTTCGATCTAAATTTTAAACAACTATATAGAAGAACCAAAATTCAAAATATTATCTTCACTTTTAAGGTTATTCTTACGTTCCTTATAATCCGACATCAAAAATATAAATGTCCCAATTTTTGATATAAATTAATTAATTAATGAGATTATAAATAATAAAAAACAAATTTATTTTAGTAATTAATTTGAAAAAAATAAAAATGAAAACAATTAATTTTCATTTTATATTAGGGTAAATATTCTACTAACACTTGAACTTTTCAAAAATCCAGCTTTTGCACATGTATTTATTTTTGCTTTGAACTGACACTTCAACTATAAAATATCACCTCCAGCTTTTGCAGATGTATTTATTGTTGCTTTGAGTTGACACTTCAACTATAAAATATCACCTCCTTTGCACTTCCGTCCAAAATTTACGTCATCTTCATTTTTCATCCAATTCTCAGGGGCATTTTCGTCTTTTTACAATTATGAGTATTTTATTTTAAGTGTAATTCATTTTCCATCCAATTCTTAGGGGTATTTTCGTCTTTTTACAATTATGAGTATTTTTTAATTATTAATATTTTATTTTTAAGTGTAATTTTGTCATTTCACTTTATGTGCATTTTTTTTTTTACAATTATGAGCATTTTTTAATTATTAGAGTTTTATTTTCAAGGCTAATTTTGTCATTTCACTTTATTATTAAAAATTTGAAAAATATTTTTTGTAATCTGAAGAATTTGATCCTACAACCACACGCTTAAATAAACTATATTTAGCCGCTGAGACAACTATAAAATATAAAATTATTTGGAACTTATATTTTATATTATAATTACGAAAATAATAAATACGCATTTTATATTGCGATTATATTATATATTTTAAATATAAATTATATTAAATATAAATATTCTCAAAAAAATATTATCAAATGACACAATTCAAACCACAAGTTTTTGTTGTTGTCACATTTCTCAAAGCTTGCACTGAAGTTCTTCTTTAACTTTTTTATTTCGAATTCGTCGCAAAAAATGAATTTTGAGATTTTTTATACAATGTCATTGGTGACACTAATAATCTCATTGTAAAAAAAACTTCAAAATTTGTATTGTGCAACGAATTCAAAGTTAAAAATAAATAAATTTAAGGTTTGAGGAAGGGAATGACTACGAAGACAATTGGTTTAAATTGTGTTTGGATAATATTTTTTCAAAATCTTTATATTTAATATAATTTTTAAATAATATAAATTTTTGTAATTGTCCAAATAGTAAATGCTTATTTATTCTTTATACGGTTGTGGTTCAAATCTAGGGATTCACAAATAATTATGTTAAATTTATTTTGGCATTATCTAGTATGCAATATAAAATATAAGTTTTATATAAATTAACATGTTAATATTTGCTCCAGCGGGTTAATATAATTTTGTCATTTGTGTGGTTGAGGGATCGAATCTCTCCAATTTAAGAAACTTTTTCAAAATTTTTAAAATTTTATGAAAAAAAAATTATCCCTAAAAATAAAATCTTAATAATTTAAAAATATTAATGATTTTAAAAGATGACAATGCCCCTAAGAATTGGATAGAAAATGAAGTCTAACAGAAATTTTGGACGGAAGGGCAAATGAGGTGATATTTTATAGTTCAAAGCCAAAATAAATACAGATGCAAAAACTGTATTTTTGAAAAGTTTAAGTATTAATAAGATAATTTACCATTTTATTTATCACCTCAATTTTTTAGTAAGTCTTTTCTCTCTATCAAATTTGGTGTTTTGCTCTACTACCAAATATTTACTTTTTAATAAATTTTTACTTTTAAAAGAAAAATTAATTTTAATTTAAAATATAATGTGCTTCTACACAAGTGAAATGGTAATGAGTTCTTTTAGTTTTAATGAGATTATAGCTGTTCAATCTCTAACCCATATATATAACTGTTCAAAATTAAGGTATAGGATTAGAGTTTAGGATTTAGGGTTTGAGGTTTAGTGTCTAAGGTTTGAGATTTAAGGTTCAAAGTTTAGAGTTTAGGATCTATAATTAGGGTTAAGGATTAGGGTTCAAATTTAGGGTTAGGGTTAAGGTTTAGTGTTTAGTCCAGGGTTTAGGGTTTAGGGTTAGAATATAGGGTTTGGATTCAGGGTTTAGGATTTAGTGATTAAGATTAGGTTTTATGGTTTGGGTTCAGGATTAGGGTTTAAGATCTAGGATTTAGTGGTTAGGATTAGGTTTTATGGTTCGAGTTTAGGATTAGGGTTTAAGGTTTAGTCTAAGATTCATGATTAGGATTAGGATTTAGGGTTTAGGATATAGAGTTATAGTTAGGGTCTAGAATTTAAGGTTAGTGTTTTGAGTTAAGGATTTGGGGGTTAGGGTTAGGGCTCAATATTTAGTCTAAGGTTTGGGATAGGGCTAGGGTCTAAGATTAGGGTATAGGGTTAGAGTTTAGGGTTATGGTCTAAGATCTAGATTCTAGGGTTTAAGGTTTAAAGTTTAAGATTTTGGACCAGAACAGCAAGGAATGAACCGTCTAGAATGAGAATTAGTACAAATGTGAATTGTTTTTAAAATATTTTCTATAATTTTGACTCATTTAAAATATTTAGTGCCTTAGAAAAGAATAAAAAGTAGCCCAAAAAGAATAATGTTAAAGCTTTTATAAAAATATATTTGAGATAAAATATGTACCTATGATTGATATAAACCCAATTAATAGATCGGAATTATCAGTGAAGCCCATCAATCTTTAGATTTTTTTTTTTTTTTTTTGGGTAGAAGTCCAATCGGAAGACAAAAATGGCCCAAAATTAGAATACATAAAAAGTAGATACGATAGTTTCGGAATATCTGAAAATCTGTTTTAGATTCTTACCAAATTAGCATAAGACTAAAATAATAGTAGTAATAAAATCCGATATATGGATTTGGTGTAGATTCGAATTTTATTTATAGTAAGTAGTTAGTGTTTTTATCTAAAAACATCTCATGTTCTAAGCAAAAATAAAAATTTGTGTATATATATACATATGCATATACACTCACACAAAAGAGACTTAGGGTTTGGTCGAAACAAAGACTTTGAGTTTTAAAGAAACAGTGGTTGAGAGTACAATAAACTTGCACGAATATATTTATATTTATATATACAATAATAATGCAATGATTCTGTAAAAATCACATTGTGCAACGGGTCAACCTCCCCAATAGCCTCCCTAAGCTATATATACACACACACACACACACACACGCATCTATATAAAAGAAAGAATATGAAATGAAAAATTTTAATATTAAATTCTTAATATTCAATACATGTATTTGTTTGATATTTATTAGAAAATGAAAATTTTATGTTTTAAGAATTAAAAGTTTTAATAAACAAATTATATTTATAAATAAAATATTTAATTATAATAATTATGATTTTATTTTTATTTTTTATTTTAAAAAAAAATTAAAAAGACAAAAAATTCAAAAAGTTCAATAAATAAATAAATAAATAAATATATATATATATATATATATATATATATATATATATATATAAATAAGATATGTATAATAGATTCACTTATTTTACTATAGAAAATATGGGATTTTGATGGAATTTTCTAAAATAAATACGTAAACCATATTTAATAAGGAAGAAAATCAACTTCATAAAAATAATAATAATGATAATACTTAAACATGGAAATTTGTATCATAACGCTAGAATTCAAAAGATCACAATCTTTACATATATATATATATATACAAACCTTGCAATCTATATAAATCTACATGAAATCTTTCTATATCACCACTATATGCAGTGTATCTATAGACTGGAGGATATATATATATATATATATATATATATGCCCTAGCTGGCTATATATTGAATGCCATGGCAGAAAACCAGCTGTGATCTTCTTCGCCACTGGTCAAATGAATCTAGCTAGAGCTTACTTTTTAATGGAGCGGGGAGATGGAGAAAATTTAATGCAGGTCATGTCGGCAGGAGAGTTGAAACTGATCATGCATGGCGGATTTCTATTTATATATATATTTCTTATATTTATGGAAACTAATAATTAATATGAATCGTCAATTTCATGAGTTCATTAATTTGGCAACAACTACTCCTCTATCTCATTTATCTTAACCGGATTCCAGCATAGGCCCAAAAGAATTTCAAGATTCTACTTTCTTTAAACTTATTTATTAGGGTTAGTTTGTTAGATAAAGAAAAAAGAAAAAGAATAACAATAATAATGTTAACCATGTTATAAAATTTTTTCACACATTACAATGGTGCTGATGTGTGTCTGTTTATTGGAGAGAGAGAGGAGAGAGAAGAGAGGAGAGAGGAGAGAGTTCGCGGGAGAATGAAAATTTCTCTCTTGTATTTGCAATGGAATGGATGTGTGCCTATGCATTACTATATATATATATATATATATATATATTATATATATAACACATGTCTAATATTATAAATATTAGGTGATATTTATCACCTTACGTAATTTTCTAGGATGATGAACATCCATTAATTTAATGAATCTTCGGGATTCATAACACTCCCCCTTGGATGTCCATTACATAAAGAATATGCCTCGTTAAAACTTTACTAGATAAAAACCTAGTGGAAAAAAACTCTAGTGAAGGAAAAAGAGTACACTATTCTTTATGTGTAGATTTCTCCCCCTGATGAGATGATCTCTCGAAATCTTTAAACCGACGCAAACCAATTTTATATCTCAATTTTTCAAAGGTTGCTGTCGGAAGAGCTTTAGTAAATATATCTGCAAGATTATCACGTGATCGAATTTGAATCACATCAATTTCACCATTCTTTTGAAGTTCATGAGTAAAGAAGAATTTAGGTGAAATGTGTTTCGTCCTATCTCCCTTAATATATCCTCCTTTTAATTGAGCTATACAAGTTGCATTATCTTCATATAGAGGAGTTGGAATCTCTCTTCTGGAGGATAAACCACAACTCTCTCTAATATAATGTATTATTGACCTCAACCATACACATTCTCGACTTGCTTCATGAATGACTATTATCTCAGCATGATTAGAAGAAGTTGCTGCTATTGTTTGCTTCGTGGAGCGCCATGATATAGCAGTATTACCATATGTAAATAAATAGTCATTTTGAGAACGTGCCTTATGCGGATCCGAAAGATAACCCGCATATGCATATCCAATCAGTTCTGGGTCATTTACATTTGAATAAAATAATCTCTCTGAGGTCAATTGTCCCTTGGAGGTATCTAAGGATGTGTTTAATACCATTCCAATGTCGTCGTATTGGTGAAGAACTAAATCTTGCTAATAGATTTATAGCAAATGCTATATCAGGTCGAGTATTATTTGCAAGATACATCAGTGCACCAATAGCACTCAAATATGGTACTTCAGGACCAAGTAGTTTTTCATTATTTTCTCGAGGTCTAAATATGTCTTTATTTATATCTAGCGACCTCACGACCATTGGAATACTCAATGGATATGCTTTATCCATGAAAAATCTTTTCAACACTTTAGCTGTATATGTTGACTGATGAACAAAAATTTCATCTTTCATATGTTCAATTTGAAGTATGAGACAAAACTTAGTGTTTCCAAAATCTTTAACTTCAAATTCTGGTTTCAAACAATCTATAGCTTCTCGAAGCTCTTCTGGAGTTCCTATGAGATTGATATCGTCAACATATATAGCAAGAATCACAAAACCAAAATCTGTTTTCTTAATAAAAACACATGGACATATTTGGTCTTTCTTATATCCTGAATTCAATAAGAATTCACTAAGGCGATTGTACCACATGCGTCCAGACTGTTTAAGCCCATATAATGACTTCTGTAATTTGATAGAATAATTTTCACGAGGGCCTTTAGAAGCCTTAGGTAATTTAAATCCTTTAGGGATTTTCATATAAATCTCATTTTCAAGGCTTCCATAAAGATAAGCTGTAATGACATCCATTAGACGCATGTCCACCTTTTCATGAACTGCCAAACTTATAAGATATCGGAGTGTAATAGCATCAATAACGGGTGAATAAGTTTGATCATAATCAATTCCTGGCTTTTGCGAAAAGCCTTGTGCGACGAGTCGTAATTTATATTTTACGACTTCATTATTCTCATGTCGTTTTCGCACAAACACCCATTTGTAGCCAATAGGTTTTACATCCTTTGGCGTTTGGACTACAGGTAAAAAAACTTCTCGCTTCGCAAGCGAATTTAACTCCGATTGAATCGCATCTTTCCATTGAGGCCAATCAATTCTATGCCGACATTCTTCAACTGATAAAGGATCTAAATCCTCATTATCCTTGAAAATATCAAGGGCTACGTTGTATGCAAAAGCATTATCAATAACAACATTTCTTCGATCCCAACTTTGATTTGAACTGGTGTAATGAATAGAGATTTCATAATTCTCTTCATCATTTGTAGTTGGAATCTTTTCATCAGTTGTCCCTTGATTTTCTTTTTCTGTTTCATCAATATGATATTCTGGATCATTTGTTCCCTTTTTCTTTCGAGGATTTTTATTTTTGGAACCAAGGGGTCAGCCACGCTTCTGGCGTGTTTTTGATTCAAAAGCTATATGATTAACTTTTTGTCCTTCAGGAACTTCTATCCGTATAGGAGCATCTATAGCTGGAAGATGCGATTTAGTGACTCTGCTGGAGTCAGCAAAAGAATCTGGCAGTTGATTTGCAATTTGTTGCAAATGTATAATCTTTTGAACTTCTAGTTCACTCATATTTGTGCGTGGATCTAAATGATTCAAAGAAGTTTTCCACGCAAGTTCAATCTTATGTCATTTATTCTCTCCCCCTAATTTGGAAAACAAATTTTCATCAAAATGGCAATCAGCAAATCTTTCTAAAAATACATCCCTTGTCAAAGGTTCAAGATACCTTATAATGGATGGGGAGTCATACCCAACATATATCCCCAATCTTCTCTGCGGACCCATTTTTGTCCGTTGGGGTGGTTCAATTGAGACATATACAACACACCCAAAAATTCTCAAATAAGAAATATTTGGCTCTGAACCAAAAGCCAACTGTATGGGAGAAAATTTATGATAACTCGATGGCCTTAAACGCACAAGTGCTGCAACATGTAAAATTGCATGTCCCCAGGCTGCTATAGGGAGATTTGTTTTCATCAATAATGGTCTAGCAATTAATTGCAGCCTTTTAATAAATGATTCAGCTAGACCATTCTGTGTGTGAACATGAGCTACAGGATGTTCAACAATTATTCCAATCGACATGCAATAAGAATCAAATGCATGCGAAGAAAATTCAGCAGCATTGTCTAAACGGATTCGCTTAATAGGATAATCAAGAAACTGCGCTCTTAAACGAATTATTTGGGCAAGTAATCTCGCAAACGCTAGGTTGCGAGTCGATAATAAACAAACATTCGACTATCGGGTCGATGCATTAATCAAGACCATGAAATATCGAAATTGCCCACATGGTGGACTAATCGGTCCACATATATCTCCATGAATCCGTTCTAGAAATGTAGGACTTTCAGCTCCTACTTTTAATGGTGCTGGTCTTATAATCAATTTCCCTTTGGAACATGCAGCACATGAAAGTTTATCAGAAGTCAAAATCCTTTGATTTTTCAAAGGATGACCGTGCGTTGTCTTGATAATTTTTCGCATCATAATTGATCCCGGATGACCCAAACGGTCATGCCAAACTTTAAAAGTAACGGGATTAGTAAACTTGTGCTTTACTAAATGATGCGCCTCAATAGCATTTATTTTTGCATAATATAGGCCAGATGATAGAGATGGTAGTTTTTCCAACAAAACCTTATTACCGGATGTCATTTTTGCGATACTCAAATATTCATGACCATTATCTTCCATAGTCTCAACATGATATCCATTACGTCGGATATCTTTAAAACTCAATAAATTTCTTTGAGACTTTGAGGAATATAATGCTTTATCAATAACAATCATAGTTCCTCTCGGTAATATTATATTAGCTCTTCCGGAGCCTTCAATAAGTTTTGTACTACCATTTATTGAGGTAACACTTGTTTCTCCCACATTCAAATGAGAAAAATATTTCTCATATTTCATTATGGTGTGCGTAGTTCCACTGTCAATAAGACATACACTTTCGATATCGTTATTAATACCAGAAAATAGAACAACAATCATCTGTTTTGTTAAGAAAATATTTACATAAATAAAAATTAAACATATAATATCACAACAAAAGTAATATAAACATATAACACATAATAATAATATTCTAATTATTTTGGACACTTTAATTTCCAATCAAGTGGTCAATTATTTCTTTTGGATGTTCGAAAAGATCAGTAACATCCAGGTGAGCCACATCAACATCAACATTTTCAAGATCGTCATCATTTATTTCATGAGACAAATTTTGAGAAGTAAGTCATCAAGATGTTTTGTCGTGCTACAAGCACGAGACCAGTGATCTTTCATGCCACAATGATAATATTTGTCTTCATAATTTTTCGGAACAACATTTCCTTTCTCATTATGTTTTGTCCACTTCAGGTGGTCATAAATATTTTGGCACCTAAATTATTATCACGATTATAATGGCCAAATTTATCACAACGTTCATGATCATATTTTCGACCATAACCACGGTAACGACCACGACCACGATCTCTTCTGGGTTCATGATTTCTAATAGCATTCACTTCATAGAATGGAGTATGCCAGTAGGTCGAGTTTCGTGATTTTTCATCAGTAATTCATTATTATGTTCCACAACAAGAAGACAAAAATCAATTTAGAGTATTTCTTAAAATATTTCTCACGATATTGTTACTGTAGGACAATATCCGTGGCATGAAAAGTGGAGTATGTTTTCTCCAACATATCATCATCCGTTATATCAACTCCACATAGTTTCAACTATGAAACTATTTTAAACATTGAGGAGTTATACTCACTCACGGATTTGAAATCTTGCAACTTCAGGTGCAACCAGTCCTACCGTACTTTCGGGAGAACGACCATCCTCTGGTGGTCGAATTTTTCTTTCAAATTTCCATACAAACTAAGAGGATCTGTCACAGTAAGATATTCATTTTTCAAATCCTCATGAACATGATGACGGAGAAATATTATAGCTTTGGCACAATCTTGTGTTGATTACACATTATTTTATACAACGGTGTCTGTCGGACCCGTTGTGGCAAGATGCATTCTGGCATCTAGTGTCCATGATAAATAATTCTTTCCAGTGACATCAAGAGCCACAAATTTGAGTTTAATAAAATTTGACATAATAATAACAGAAAACGTACCGGTAAAAAACGTACCTGATTGATCTTCAAATAAATTTTAAAAATACTTTACCCGGTGGTAGAAACTCGTGCTGATAACGTGTTATAAAATTCTTTCACATATTATAATGGTGCTATTGTGTGTTTGTTTATTGGAGAGAGAGAGGAGAGAGAAGAGAGGAGAGAGGATATATATATATAACTAACACATGTCCAATATTATAAATATTAAGTGATATTTATCACTTTACGTAATTTTTTTGGATGATAGATATCCATTAATTTAATGAATCTTCGAGATTCATAAGAAACCAACATTATGTGATGATTTGGAAGCAATTTTAAATAGACGGCCTTAGTAATTGGATCATCATATTCCAAGTTGGGCCACTTTTACCTAGCTTAAACAAAAAATGACACGTAGCCCTCAATTTCCTAACAAAACCAAAATATTTTTGAGGCCATCCAAATTAACTAATTAATGTTATATACATGAGTTAGAGATTTTATTTAAATTATGTGAGCAAATAGGTTTATATATGTCAATAAACTTGACTGCTATAAATCTTATTGGGCCCACATTGTGCTGATATAGTTCGCTTTAGGCTTAAGTTCTCACAATTTTATTTTTTTTGTTATTTTTTTAAAAAATCTTATATTAATGGAGTATATATAATTTTTATATGTTAGATAATTTTTAATATAATCTTCAAATGTAAAACTTAGATTGATATCCTAACAAATCTTATATATTTAAAATATATTATTAAATAAAAGATTTTTCCCTTATTTTTTTAAAGTTAATAATGTGATACTCATCTCACTACACATTAAATTATTATTATTTATTTTTAATGTTGAGAATCCTTCCAGCCCACAATTTCACTGTATACACACAGTAAGGTACATTCCCTGGCTTATTTTTCTCTTTTCCGTTCTGTAATTAACGGGTGCTCCTGCCGTGTTGTTGACTTTTTTTCTTCTTGAATGTGTTGTTGACTTTTTTTTTTTGCTGAATGTGTTGTTGACTTATTCAACCTCCAATTATCGGTGTAATTTATATTAAAAATTGACAAATCAAATCAACTTATTCTTAAATTCGATTTAAATTTAAAAGAAAGTGTCATTATTTAAAGATAATCTATCACTTTTTAAGTTTCTATTCAAAGAGATCTTGAATTTTTTTATTTAAAAGAAAAGAAAAAAACACAAACTGAAATTACTGCTATATTCTCTTTGGATCAAAATCATGAGCAGCTTATTCCAAAGTATATATATATTATTTTATTTCAAAATTCGTTATACCTGATATTTTAATAAAGATAAAACTCGGAAACATAAATTAAAAAGTTTTGACCACAAAAGTATTTGGTAAAACCCGCCGTACTTACCACACGTAGACATAATGAAGAAATTCTTATTTATTTATTTATTTTTAGTAATTTTATACAGAAAATTCTACATTTGACTAAGGTTATCGTTTATATATTTCTGTATAATGTGTAAAGAGCGTAAAAATTTTACATTAATTGGTGAATCCGAAATACATATTGCACCAAATTTTATTTTTAAAAAAACATTACTAATATATATATATATATATATATATATTATATAATGTGTAGCTAAATTAGTAGGGATATATATATATATATAATGTGTATTTGGTTATGAGTTTAAAATATTGATAAAAATATTTTAATTTTTAAAATATATATATATTTACCAAAAATATCACAATCACAAAACTAGGTTCTTTCACTAAAGATTTTTTTCATCTCTTCCACTAGAATATATGACTCGTTCTTTATGAACACTGTATTTTTTTTTCTTTGTGCCCAAAATAACTTTGAATCATTTGAATTATTCGTTCAATATTTTTTTAATAAGAATTAAACGTCGAATTTCTTATATATATATGTAAGTACTTTCTCGTAGCATTGCAAACAAGCATACATACAGCTAAAATTGCATCCGTACTGCTGAAAAATGATGAACGGTAGTTTCTCTTCTTCTCAACCCTCTGGACTGAAAAGGTACATCCATCCATCTATGTATCTATCTATGTATCTAATATATATATATATATATATATATATATATATATATCTTTCTAGAACCTTCTATTTCAATTAACTATATATATAATTGTATATAATAGGCTCGAAGGTAAGGTTGCAGTGATAACTGGTGGTGCAAGTGGAATTGGAGAATGCACTGCTAGGCTTTTCGTTAAGTACGGTGCTAAGGTGGTGATTGCTGATGTGCAAGACGATCTCGGGCGTTCAATTTGTGCAGATATCAACGGTGATGATGATGATGACGTCACGTATTATTGTTGTTACGTTCACTGCGACGTGACCAAAGAATGCGATGTCGAGAGAGCGGTAAATACCGCGATATCTAAGTACGGTAAGCTTGATATCATGTACAGTAACGCTGGAATCTCGGGGGACAAAGATCGTTCATCGATTTTGGGGACAGATTACGAATATTTCAGGAAAATTTTCGACGTTAATTTGTTCGGAGCTTTCTTGTGCGCCAAGCATGCGGCTAGGGTTATGATTCCGGTGAAGAAAGGTAGCATTATTTTCACGTCGAGTGTTGCTTCGGTTACTGCCAGTCACGTACCCCACGAGTATGTGGCGTCGAAACATGCAGTGGTAGGGTTGACGAAGAATCTGTGCGTGGAATTAGGTGAATATGGGATTAGGGTTAATTGTATTTCTCCACATGGAGTAGCCACTCCCTTGGTGATGAAGGGTTTCGGATTGAATAAGGAAGAATTGGAAGGGTTTATGTCGGAAATAGCGAACCTTAAAGGTGTAGTCCTTGAGACGGATGATGTTGCACATGCGGCTGTATATTTGGGAAGTGATGAATCTAAGTATTTGAGTGGATTGAATTTGGTAATTGATGGAGGATATAGTACTACCAATGCTGCTCTTAATGAAATAATGAAGAAAGGGTTTTCCTCATAATTAATTAATCACACTTGTAATAAATACCACTTTTTTCATGTATTATGTTGTATCACTGTTATATTTATGAAATTTATTTATTTATTTATCTATTTATCTTATAAGGTAGAAGAAAGTGTCAAATGAATTCCAAATTATGAGTAGAGATTTTTAAGTCGTTTTATATTTAAATTAATTTTTTTGTTCGATCTAAATTTTAAACAACTATATAGAAGAACCAAAATTCAAAATATTATCTTCACTTTTAAGGTTATTCTTACGTTCCTTATAATCCGACATCAAAAATATAAATGTCCCAATTTTTGATATAAATTAATTAATTAATGAGATTATAAATAATAAAAAACAAATTTATTTTAGTAATTAATTTGATAAAAAAATAAAAATGAAAACAATTAATTTTCATTTTATATTAGGGTAAATTATTCTACTAACACTTGAACTTTTCAAAAATCCAGCTTTTGCACATGTATTTATTTTTGCTTTGAACTGACACTTCAACTATAAAATATCACCTCCAGCTTTTGCAGATGTATTTATTGTTGCTTTGAGTTGACACTTCAACTATAAAATATCACCTCCTTTGCACTTCCGTCCAAAATTTACGTCATCTTCATTTTTCATCCAATTCTCAGGGGCATTTTCGTCTTTTTACAATTATGAGTATTTTTTAATTATTAGTATTTTATTTTAAAGTGTAATTCATTTTCCATCCAATTTTTAGGGGCATTTTCGTCTTTTTACAATTATGAGTGTTTTTTAATTATTAGTATTTTATTTTTAAGTGTAATTTTGTCATTTCACTTTATGTGCATTTTTATCTTTTTACAATTATGAGCATTTTTTAATTATTAGAGTTTTATTTTCAAGGCTAATTTTGTCATTTCATTTTATTATTAAAAATCTGAAAAATATTTTTTTGTAATCCGAAGAATTTGATCCTACAACCACACGCTTAAATAAACTATATTTAGTCGCTGGGACAACTATAAATATATAAAATTATTTGGAACTTATATTTTATATTATAATTACGAAAATAATAAATACGCATTTTATATTGTGATTATATTCTATATTTTAAATATAAATTATATTAAATATAAATATTCTCAAAAAAATATTATCAAATGACACAATTCAAACCACAAGTTTTTGTTGTTGTCACATTTCTCAAAGCTTGCACTGAAGTTCTTCTTTAACTTTTTTATTTCGAATTCGTCGCAAAAAATGAATTTTGAGATGTTTTTTTATACAATATCATTGGTGACACTAATAATGTCATTGTAAAAAACCTCAAAATTTGTATTGTGCAACGAATTCAAAGTTAAAAATAAATAAATTTAAGGTTTGAGGAAGGGAATGACTACGAAGACAATTGGTTTAAATTGTGTTGTTTGGATAATATTTTTTCAAAATCTTTATATTTAATATAATTTTTAAATAATATAAATTTTGAATAATTGGTGAATTTGATCCCAAACAAATTTATCTTTAGCAAGCTGAGTCTCAAAATATTTTTTTTAACTTTTAAGGTCCCAAACCTTTTTTTGTAAAGAATAATAAGGTCCTTCTTGACGGATTCTGTCAAAATTTTTAAAATTTTAATGGTTGTTTGTCTTTAGTTAATTAAAGATAAGGATAAAAAAATCATTACATATGAAAATAAAGAAAGAAAATAATAATAATAATAAAAATAAAATATTTAAACGTAGAGATAAAAATGTCCTCATATTTTTTAAATTTTTATTTTGAAAATGTCCTCATATTTAAAATTTTAAAAATAAAAATTTTTTCAAAATAGTGAGAATATCAAAAGTAGTCGTCAATCTTCTTCTTCTCCGGTTAATCTTCTTCTTCTCTCTGACACAAGATTTTTATCTTTTTCTAACATCTTTGAAGAAAGGAAAAAGGAAAAAAAAAGTAATTGAAGAAGAGGTTTTTATATAAAGAAAAAAGAAAAAAAGGAGAAAAAGAGATTTAGGAAATTTAAATTTTAACCAATGGAAAGAAATAAAGTTACTTTGTTTCAAGAGAAAGAGGACAGTGGTGATATTGAAATACTCAGTGAATCTTCAATCATTAAAACTCATTTGACAAATCAAAGTTGTTCTAGACAACAAGAAACGAATTCAAGTGGGAGCAAAAATGAAATGTTAAATTAAAAGACATTTGACTTGTTGTTTGAGTAAGTATTCGCATTCCTTATCATGAATATATTTGAGTAAGTATTTAAAGATCTATGGGTAAGAAGAGAATGAATCAGAATTTAAACTCAGATTCATATTAGAATTTCTCTTCTTTTGTTTTTCTTTCTCTTTCTACAAAGACGCTCTTATTCTTCTCTATTTTTTTCTTTTTTCTTTCTTCAAAGATGTCAAAAACGGATAAAAATTTGTAGGAAAGAAGAAGATTGACTAAAGATTTTGATATCCTTTGTTAGATTTTTTATTTTTAAAATTTTGAGTGTGAGGACATTTTTATTCCTTGTTTAAATATTTCTTTATTTATTTTCACATGTAATGACTTTTTTATCCTTGTCTTTAATTAACTAAAGACAAACAACCGTTAAAATTTTAGAAATTTTGACAGAATCCGTCAAGAAGGATCTTATTATTCTATACAAAAAAAAGTTTGGGACCTTAAAAGTTAAAAAAATTATTTTGGGACTCAACTTGCCAAAGCTAAATTTGTTTGGGATCAAACTCACCAATTATTCTATAAATTTTGTATTTGTCCAAATAGTAAATGCTTATTTATTGTTTATACGGTTGTGGTTCAAATCTAGGGATTCACAAATATAATTATGTTAAATTTATTTTGGCATCATCTAGTATGCAATATAAAATATAAGTTTTATATAAATTAACATGTTAATATTTGCTCCAGGGGGTTAATATGATTTTGTCATTTGTGTGGTTGAGGGATCGAATCTCTCCAATTTAAGAAAAAATTTTAAAATTTTATGAAAAGACAAAATTATCCCTAAAAATAAAATCTTAATAATTTTAAAATATTAATGATTTTAAAAGACGAAAATACCCCTAAGAATTGGATAGAAAATGAAGACTAACGGAAATTTTGGACAGAAGGGCAAAGGAGGTGATATTTTATAGTTCAAATGTCAGTTCAAAGCAAAAATAAATACAGATGCAAAAACTGTATTTTTGAAAAGTTTAAGTGTTAGTAAGATAATTTACCCTTTTATTTATCACCTCAATTTTTTTATAGTAAGTCTTTCTCTCTATCAAATTTGGTGTTTTGCTCTACTACCAAATATTTACTTTTTAATAAATTTTTACTTTTAAAAGAAAAATTAATTTTAATTTAAAATATAATGTGCTTCTACACAAGTGAAATGGTAAGGAGTTCTTTTAGTTTTAATGAGATCAAGTGTTCAATCTCTAACCCATATATATAACTATTCAAAATTAAGGTATAGGATTAGAGTTTAGGATTTAGGGTTTGGGGTTTAGTGTCTAAGGTTTGAGATTTAAGGTTCAAAGTTTAGAGTTTAGGATGTATAATTAGGGTTAAAGATTAAGGTTCAAATTTAGGGTTAGGGTTAAGGTTTAGTGTTTAGTCCAGGGTTTAGGGTTAGAATATAGGGTTTGGATTCAAGGTTTAGGATTTAGTGATTAAGATTAGGTTTTATGGTTCGGGTTCAGGATTAGGGTTTAAGATCTAGGATTTAGTGGTTAAGATTAGGTTTTATGGTTCGAGTTTAGGATTAGGGTTTAAGGTTTAGTCTAAGATTCATGATTAGGATTAGGATCTAGGGTTTAGGATTTAGGGTTATAGTTAGGGTCTAGAATTAAGGTTAGTGTTTTGGGTTAAGATACACTGTATATATATATGCAATAGAAAAAGGAAAATTAAATTTATATAGAGAAGAAAAATGAATGTTGAAAGGATAAAAAATTAAATAAAAAACACGAATCTCTTACATTCATGAAAATAAAAATGAATAACTTGAGAAGGAAAAAATAAATACACACGCATCTATATAAAAGAAAGAATATGAAATGAAAAATTTTAATAGTAAATTCTTAATATTCAATACATGTATTTATTTGATATTTATTAGAAAATGAAAATTTTATGTTTTAAGAATTAAAAGTCTTTTAATAAATAAATTATATTTCTAAATAAAAATTTTAATTATAATAATTATGATTTTATTTTTTATTTTTAAATTTTTTAAAAAAAAGTAAAAAGACAACAAAATTCAAAAAGTTCAATAAAAATATATATAAATATATAAATAAGATATGTATAATAGATTCACTTATTTTACTATAGAAAATATGGGATTATGATGGAATTTTCTAAAATAAATACGTAAACCATATTTAATAAGGAAGAAAATCAACTTCATAAAAATAATAATAATGATAATACTTAAACATGGAAATTTGTATCATAACTGCTAGAATTCAAAAGATCACAATCTTTACATATATATATATATATATACATACAAACGTTGCAATCTATATAAATCTACATGAAATCTTTCTATATCACCACTATATGCAGTGTATCTTAAAATTTGCAATCCACATACATGTATATATATATATCAATACCAATCGATTTCCTTCTAAAGAACATATTATCCATGCATGCATGCATGACAATAAAATCTATACATACCTTATGAATCCATACCCTAAAAAATGGATACTTTCCATCAAACCTTGATTTCCCACTATTATAAATATTCCATCACTATATATCAATAATTCACCTCCATAATTTTTTTTTCCCTCCAAAAGAAATAATAATAACAAAAGAAAAAAAAAAGTGTTTTTTCTTTGTATTGATGGAGAATAATCATCACCGCCGTCAGCACCGCCGGAATTTGAGTATTTTAATGTTTCCATGGCTAGCTCACGGCCACATTTCCCCTTTCATAGAGTTAGCAAAAAGACTATCCACAAAAAACATATTCACTATATACATTTGTTCAACTCCAGCCGCTTTATGTCCGGTTAAACTTAAACTCGGTTCAAAATATTCCGAGTCAATCAAGCTGCTCGAACTTCACCTCCCAAAATTACCTAATCTTTCCGATCCAAGACGTCACACCACCAACGGCTTACCTCACTCTCTCATGCCTACACTCAAAGAAGCCTTCAATAGATCCGTACCCGACTTTTGTAAAATCTTGGAAACCCTAAAACCGGATCTACTCATCTACGATTCTCTACAGCCGTGGGCACCAAAAGCTGCATCAGCACTTAACATCCCAGCCGTTGATTTCATTACTAGTAGTCCCGTTATGACTTCGTTCATGATGCATGCATTACTAACGGTGGATGATGATGATCATAAAAAAGGTAAGAAAGATTTTATTTCTTCCAAGATATTTTATCGTGGTTACGAAGCTGATTTGTATAAGGGTTTAATTAACGACGTGGATAAACATCGTAGTTTGGTTGAGAAAATCCCAGTCATTGAATGTATGGAACTTTCTACTAAAATTATTCTAATCAAAGGTTTTGATGAGATCGACGGTAAGTATAGTAATTACGTGACTAACTTGTCGGGGAAGAAAGTAATTCCCGTTGGTCCACTTGTACAAGAATACAGTGGTCATGATGATGATGATGATGATATGATCATAGCATGGTTAGACAAGAAAGAAAAAAAGTCAACTATTTTTGTTTCTTTTGGAAGTGAATATTTTCTTTCTCAGGAAGAAAGGGAGGAAATAGCATGTGGACTTGAACTAAGCGACAAAAATTTCATTTGGGTAATAAGGTTTCCAAAAGGGGAAGAGCTTGTGTTAGAAGACGCACGTGCTTTACCCGAAGGGTTTCTAAAAAGAGTAACTGCAAGCCACAGAGGTAAAGTCATCGAAGGGTGGGCCCCACAGGCTAGAATCTTGAACCACGCGAGTATAGGGGGATTCGTGTCTCACTGCGGTTGGAGTTCGATTTTGGAGAGCATGAAATGCGGCGTACCGATCGTGGCCGTACCTATGCACCTAGACCAACCGATAAACGCTAGGCTGGTGGAAGAAGTCGGCGCCGGCGTGGAGGTTTTGAAAGATAAAGACGGGAGGCTCGACGGGAAGTTAATGGCGGAAGTTATTAAAGAAGTTATGGATGGTGAAAATAAAGGTGAAATTGTGAGGCAAAAAGTTGAGAATTTACGTGGGAAAATTGAAGAAAGAGGTGAAGGAGAAATGGATAGGGTTGTTGAAGAATTGGTTAAATTGTGTTCTAAAAAGGTTACCAATGGCCGTATAATATCTAATTAAAATCCAAAACCCTTTTTTTTTTTTTCTCTTTTTTGGTTTTTCTTGTTAAAGACTGCCACCTTTTTGAGGCATCAGAAGTAGTAGTACTAAATCTCCATGATTTAAAGCTGGAAAATTAAGCTGATCATGGATTTAATTTTATGTTTTTCTTCCTTTGTTTTTCGTGGAAATTAAGAATGTTTGTCATTTTGTCTGAATTCTTTTTTCCCCTTCTGTTACAAGTAAAGGAAAATCAGTATCTAAATGGGCCTAAAAGAATTGGGCTTTTGTGTTTTAAGCTGAGATTTCTAGTATTTTTAAAATCTCGGCCCAAATTTAATAACTTGATAAAATTCAACCCATTTCAAAGCCCAAATTCGATTTCTCCTCTCCTCTGATAAAAATGGCAGAATGGGAAACCAAAGAAAAGAAATCAAGAAGTATTCTTTTTCTATTTTAAGTAAGAAAATTTAACCAATAAAGACAAGATAATTTTCCTTAAATAATATTTTTTAATTTATGTTCAAATAATTCTCTCAAATCAGTGAGGATATTAATTTTTTTATAAAAAAATTGATTCTTGAAATAGCCCTTCAAAGATAAGCACTAAAAACATGCATAGATAGGATAGGACCATTCTTCTTTATGACATATATATATATAGATAGATATAGAGAGAGAAAGAGAGAGAAATTTTGGACCAAACTTTCAAAATATGCTTTTTCCCTTGGGAGGCTTTAAAAAGTTGAAGACAAATTGGTCCAAAGTAACAGTAAAAAGAAAGAAAAAGTTGGAAGTATACTAAAACAAATATTACCAAATCATCTTCTCCTTCCTTTTTTTTACTGATTCTTTTTTCCATTCCTATGAAAATTTCAAAAGTACAAACAAAAATCCCATAAATCTTATTTTATGAATTTAAGATATCTTTTTAATCTTGTACTAATAATAACAATAATGATTATAGATTTAAGAATTTCATCAGTCAAAATTGAGGCCCCCCTTTATCTCCATGAGATTTTGATGTTTAGACAAGAACAGAAACATGTTATTTTTGTCATAATATTTTTGACTGTAAAATGGTAAAATTCAGTCAAAAATAAAGGTAAAATCAAAAGGAGATGAATAATATTCTTGATTTATGCTTTACAGTAAAGAGTTAAAAAGAGACACAGAACAAATAATATTCTTTTGTAAAGCAGAGAAAGAAAGCAAAGTCTGCTGCTAATTGAAAACCAAAATGCTTTGTCTGAGGAAAAGAAAAGAAAAGAAAAGCAAAAGCAAAGAAATATATGCGAACGTGATTGAACATTACTAGAATCTTTCTCATCAGTAAAGAAAATATGTATGTCAAAAAAGGTGAGTGAGGGGAAAGATGGGTATGATTTTCAGCTCTAAAGGGATTCCCATATCACTCTCCAATACAACAAATTCCCAAGAAATCAGCTTTTCTTCTTCTTGATCATTCATGGGTTTTCTTTTTAAGTTCTTCGTCTTATTTCTCTGTTCAACTTCACCAATTTTATCCCAAGTTACAGGTATGTCTTTAATCTGTTGTTATTTACCGTATGTTTAGATGATGCATTTCAAGATAAATCAAGAATTATTGAAGAAAAAAATATATTGAAATTTCTCAATAATATGCAGAGTTTATCAGCATAGATTGTGGAGGAAAGAGTAATTACACTGACCCAAGTACTGGATTGGGATGGATTTCTGATGCTGGATTTATGAGCCATGGAAAATCAGTTGATGTAAATGGAACTGGAACTTCACTGCAGTACAGAAGCAGGAGAGATTTTCCGACAGAGAAAAACAAGAAATACTGTTACAACCTTCAAACAGAAGAAAGGAGGAGATATATTGTAAGAGCAACTTTTCTGTATGATAATTCCGGGGATGATAGTAAAGATGTTTCATATCCAAAATTTCAGCTATACTTGGATGCAACAATATGGTCAACTATAACAGTACAGGATGCTTCTAGAATATATGTCAAGGAAATGATCATCAGAGCACCTTCACATTCCATTGATGTCTGCTTGTGCTGTGCTACAACAGGAACTCCATTTATATCTACTCTTGAGCTTAGACCTCTGAATCTGTCAATGTATGCCACAGATTATGAAGATAACTACTTCTTGAAAATAGCTGCAAGAGTAAACTTTGGTGCTCTGACCAGTAATGCTTTAAGGTATTATCCAAAATTCTCCCAAAAAAAAAAAACCAGATCTTTTTAAGTTCTTGATACTGAAAATTAACATTTAGGGGGAAAAAATGCAATCTTTTTTAGGTACCCGGATGATCCCTACGACAGAATATGGGATTCTGATCTTGAAAAAAGACCAAACTTTCTTGTGGGAGTAGCTGCTGGCACAGAGAGAATCAATACAACAAAATATATCAACACGAATACGAGAGAGTATCCACCTGTTAAAGTTATGCAAACTGCAGTTGTTGGAACTATGGGAAGGCTAAGTTACAGATTGAATCTAGAAGATTTCCCAGCTAATGCTAGAGCTTATGCATATTTTGCTGAAATTGAAGATTTACCAGCAAATGAAACAAGAAAATTTCGAATGACACAGCCTTATATGCCTGATTATAGTAATGCAGTGGTGAATATTGCAGAGAATGCAAATGGAAGTTATGTTCTGTATGAGCCTAGTTATATGAATGTCACACTAGATTTTGTGTTGTCCTTCTCATTTGAGAAAACTGCAGATTCCACAGAAGGGCCTCTTTTGAGTGCAATTGAAATTGGCAGATATGTAAAGATAGATGCAAAGACTAATGAAGAGGATGGTAAGATAAGTATATAGTATTCATTTATATAACATGTATGCATACATACATATATATATATTATATCTGTATAAACTGCAACTGAACTTATTCATTATTTGGAAAACAAATATAAGCTAGCATTCTCAATGCCATTCGAGCCATGTCCACCGGAGGCAATTGGACTGATGAACAAGGTGATGCTTGTGTACCAACATCATGGAATTGGGTGACCTGCAGTAATACCAAACCGCCAAGAATCACAAAAATGTGAGTCCACCAAATCCTTTTTAGAATGTTTCGGAGAAATTAATACAGAATTTGTATGTATAAATCTGACCTTTTCAACAGTTCTCTTTCAGGTAAGAACTTGAAGGGCGAAATACCACCTGAGATAAAAAACATGGAAGGATTGACAGAGTTGTAAGTCTGTGAATACATACAACCTGAGTTGAGCTTACTATATTTTTGTGGCACATATCTTATACATGTATGTATATATTTGTGTGTGTTAAATTGTTCAGGTGGTTGGATAGCAACTTTTTCACAGGTTCTATCCCTGACATGAGTAATCTTGTGAATCTAGAAATTCTGTAAGTGCAGTCTGCTTTGTTGTGCATATTAGCATCTTGTGATCTCGTTCCTCCCGGTGATAATAATCTCTCTTCTGCAGGCATCTGGAGAACAATGGACTGACTGGTCCAATACCTTCTTCCTTGGGTAGCTTGCCAAGTTTAAAAGAACTGTATGCAGACATAGTATTGTAACATTATTTATATGGATTCTTGATTTCTTTATGCAGACATGAAATATGACATTGTTTTATTTTTCATGTCACAGATACATACAGAATAACTCATTGAGTGGAGAAATACCTCCTTCATTGTTAACCGGAAACCTGACTTTCAGGTGAGTATGCTGCACACTTTTTTCTTTGTTGTATATCTATTTGTGGTTGTGTGGGCATCGGAAATACAATACTATAAATTATACCAAGAACATTTCTGCAGATACGAAGGCAATGTTCATTTAAAACGAGCAGGAAAGAACAAGGCACATCATAGATTGATACTTGCAGTTTCAGTAGGAGTGCTAGCAGTTCTTTTTGTTCTTTTTGTAGGAAGTTTACTACTACTTCATTACATAAGACGAAAAACATCCAAGCAGAAATCTGAAAATAAAGGTAAGGTCTCTCACAATACATAGCAGAATAATCAAAATTTTGTTTTGCAATACCTGGTTATAATTGTTTATAATCAAAATAGCTGGTGGTGACTCGCAACGAAACAGCACGAGGAAATCAACACGTGGCGGATCTCTACTAGATGCAAGTGTAGCCTGCTATATTCCTGTCAGTGAAATAGAAGAAGCAACCAACAATTTCTCCAAGAAAATTGGAAAAGGAAGTTTTGGACCAGTATATTATGGAAAGCTGAAAGATGGAAAGGAAGTAGCAGTTAAGATCATGGCTGATTCTTCTAGTCACGGGACAAAACAATTTGTGACTGAGGTAAACAGTTAAGATCAGCAAACTTTGTCAATCCAAATTGTTACAGAATTTAAATGTTGTTGCAGGTTGCACTTTTATCAAGAATTCATCACAGAAACTTGGTTCCACTAATTGGATACTGTGAGGAAGAGTATCAGCGCATGCTTGTTTATGAATACATGCACAATGGAACTTTAAGGGATCAAATACATACACATAGCCAGCAGAAACAGTTGGAATGGATATCGCGTCTTCAAATCGCAGAAGATGCAGCAAAAGGTTGTAATATAGTTTCTTTATTTACATAATCTCACTCGAAACAAAGGCTACATTTTGACTATAATATTTTCAGTTCCCTCTAGGACTCGAGTACCTCCACACTGGCTGCAATCCTACTATCATTCATCGCGATGTGAAAACAAGTAATATTCTTTTAGATATCAATATGAGAGCTAAAGTATCAGATTTTGGACTATCAAGACAAGCAGAAGAAGATTTAACACATATTTCAAGCGTGGCACGAGGAACAGTAGGCTACCTTGATCCAGAGTAAGCCATTTTCAACTTCATCACATGTACTTGTAATGTCCACTGTCCTTTAACTTTAACTTTAACTTACAGGTACTATGCAAATCAGCAATTGACTGAAAAGAGTGACGTTTACAGTTTTGGAGTTGTTCTTTTGGAACTTATCTCAGGAAGGAAACCAGTCTCAATTGAGGAGTATGGGGCTGATTGGGGCATTGTCCACTGGGTATGTTTTATGCATTTCTTGTTTTAGTTTTAGTACCATTATTGGTTTTTTTTGACAATTATGTAATGTATGCAGGCAAGGTCATTGGTTCGGAAAGGAGATGTGATCAGTATTATAGATCCAGTGCTAACAGGGAAGGTGAAAATAGAATCTGTATGGAGAATGGCAGAAGTTGCAATACAATGTGTGGAACAACACAGCTATTCAAGACCAAGAATGCAGGAAATAATAGTAGCAATACAGGATGCAATGAACATTGAAAAAGGAACTCATAAATTAACATCACCAGGAAGAAGAAGCTCAAAAGGACAATCTTCAAGGAAAACACTGTTGACAAGCTTTCTTGATATTCAAAGTCCTCATCTTTCTTCGGATTCCTTCTTCCCATCTGCTAGATAAAAAATAAAAACAAAAACTTGTCACAATATATATATATATACACTAATTCTTCCCTTATGATCCTGTGTTTTTTTATGAGTATACAACTTGTGAATTGTGATTGGTAGTTGTTTTTCTTTTGTACCATTAATCTTTTGTCAACTTTTTGTATTTATTAACTTAAACATTAAGTGGATATTATTAACTAGAAAATTAGATTAGGTGAATTTAGACAAATATTTTTGCATAACTAAAAATCACATAAACATATCTACATCTCACATGTTTTTTTTTTTTGGATAAATTAAATTTGTTTGAAAAGTGGAAAAATAAAATAAAAGGATAAGACTCGGCTAAATTCCACGTGGGATAATCAAGTCCAAGAGATTGATTTGCAAGTAAGGACGACGGGTCAAATTTTAATTTGACGAAATCTCATCCGTTAAATTTGCATCTATTCCACACGTCTCCTATCTCTCCAATCCATATAAATATTAATAATGCAACTTCTAACGTAACCAAATAATATATATATTCACTCATTTACTTATTTTTTATTTAAAATAATTATATATATATATATATAACCAATGATTCATTATTTTATTATTATTATTAGAAACATAAAAACTAATAATAATATTAGTTCATCAACTACCCCCTAACTCTCTGACTTCTTTGCATGCAATATTCAAATTCTTTCTTTCTTTCTTTCTTTTTGCCCTAATAATAATTAGTTATTTTTTAATATTATGTGAAAGAAAAAGAAATGAAAGAGGGAATCCATGTATATTGTTTTACCTAAATTGTCAGAACTGACAGAGTCTTCTCCTCCCTTCATTATTAAAACCCCTAACTAACAAACAAGCAAACAATAATTTCTGTGATTATAAATTAATTTTATACTATTCTTCTCTCTGTTCATGATTCTTGAAAGAGAAAGAAACACAGCTGTATAATCTTAATCTTTTTATTTGTGGGTTTTCTTGAATTTATTTATTTTAATGGAAGATAAAGTACTAAATAAATGAATGAATGAATGAATGAATGATTGTGTATTATTATTATTATTATTGTTAGGAAAATATTATTTTAGGGTTCTTCTTGGTTTAAAAGCAACAATAACGAAAATGAAGTAAAAAGGCAGCCTACAAACTAACCCAACTCAAAATCTTCATTTTCTTTAACCCAAAAATAGGAACTTTTTCTTCTTGTTATTAATTTTAATTTGATATTAATCTACTGAACAAGAAAGACCAAAAAACTGTTGTCATATTCAAAGCCGCCCCTTTTGTGTTCTCACATTATATATATATATTATAAAGGGAGAAATTTGTAGAAGAACTTGAGGAAAAAGGAGAAGAGACCATCAAGAATCAGTCATTCATATATATATATATATATATATCTGCGTGTGTGTTTATATATTCTTTATTTATATTCTTGTCTTGTCTTTTTGGTAAAAGATTAGAGTTTTTCAGAAAAAGAAACGAACTTTGTAGTTTTCGCTGCTGCTAGTTTATATTTGTGAAAGAAAGAGCTCCATTTTTCTGTCTTTTAGCTTTCTGGCTAAAACAAGGGCGATTCTTTAGAGGGGAAAAGGAAGAAAAGAAGCCGTGGATAGGAGTGAAGGTGAGGAGGGAGATGGAGATGATGTATTATCAGCTGAGCAGGTCTTCTTATCAGGACTCTTTGAAAATTCTTGAAGCTGATATACAGCATGCCAACGCTTTGTAAGCTTCTTTTTTTCCCTTTTATCTTTTCTGGGTCTTTCTTTTCTCTGGAAAATAGTATTTAATTTTTGATGGGTTCTGTTCTGTTCTGTTCATCAGAGCATGAATTGTTGGAGGGTAGTAAAAAGGTTATGGTTTAGGGCAATTTGGTGCCCTTTCTTTTGGATGATGATTGGGTTGAGGGTGGGGAGGTAAGTTGATTGTCTTGATTATCATTTCTGAGGAAATTAAGACATATTTGGAACTTATCTTCAAGGCAATGGAGGTCTTCACTAAAACTTTTCCTGCTAAACAATTCAAGAAAGCATATTTGATCATTTCCTTTCCTTTTGTGTGTGTGTTAGTGTGTGAAATGGTGTTTTTTTTTTTTTTTTGGCCCTTTCTTCTCCAAAAATGTTTAATGCAAAAATTGATTGGTTAGTTTCTTTTCATAAACCTTGTTTTCCCTCTTCAATAATTGCTGGGACTTTCTTCTTCCAGAGCTGCTGAAATCCCTAGAGGAAAAGGAGGAGCTAGGGTTCAGATGAAATTAGTTTACAATCACTTGGCACCTGTTTTCCTTTTCTTGCTTCAATGGATGGATTGTTCCTGCTCATGTCTTCTTCCAACATATCTAAACCTTTTTCATGTACTTATTTACAAGGTTTGTACCTTTTTTCTTTTTTTTCCTTCCCGACAATGTTTCAACATTTCTGTTTTTTGTTCTAAAATTTCCGAGTTTTTCCCAGGTATACACAGATGGAAGGCCAAGAATCTCTAGACATGGAAGGAAAGCAACCATTAGTGACTTTTATGGTCTGTTACTATATATATATTTGTTAAGATTCTTCTTGGATATTTAGAGAAACTTATTACAATACATCTCATCCTTAATGAAACAGCCATTATATTGCCATCACTGCAACGACTTCACTACGACTTGGTAGATTCAGATGACATTACTGGAAAAGATAATCTTTCCCTGAAAACCAGTAGCAAGAACAAGAACAAGAAGAAGAACAAGAACAAGAACAACATACTGGAAAGAGGTAATAGTTTTGCACATTTCGATTTGGATAGAGAAGACGAATGTGGAATCTGCTTAGAGCCTTGTACTAAAATGGTTTTGCCAAGCTGCTGTCACGCCATGTGCATCAATTGCTATCGAGATTGGTAAACAAACAAAACTTATCTTACCTCATTTTACAACATTTATGAAATTCATTCTCCCGCTGTGATTGATTGCAGGAACACGAGATCAGCATCTTGTCCCTTTTGTCGAGGTAGTTTGAAAAGAGTAAAGTCGAGGGATTTATGGGTTCTTACATGTAACGATGATGTGATTGAACCAGAAGCTGTTTCTAAAGAGGATTTGTTGAGTTTCTATCTTTACATTGACAGTCTTCCTAAGGATTTTCCAGATGCTCTGTTCATGATGTACTATGAATACTTAATATGATTGAGCAGAAAGAAAGAAGAAAGATGTATATACATACATACATAAATATATATATAATATATATATATATATATAATATATATATATAGAGAGAGAGAGAGAGAGAGAAAAAGCCGACCACTGATAAATTGTAAATAGAGTCTTGGTAGAGAATTCATTCCTTCACTTCCACCTTCATTATTCTGAAAATAACCACCACTTTTATTTTCCTTGTGGTGTTCTTCAGGATGCCCTTTAATTATGAATGCGGTATCCTTTCTTCTATCTTTTTCACCAAAGAATATATATATATATATATACATATATATACATATGTATGATTTGCTATTCTTTTAAGACATGTTCGGGTTAACAAGGTTTCACAGTCTGAATTCTATTAGACAAGTAATATATGTTATGAATCTCGAAGATTCGTTACATTAATGGATGTCCATCATCCCAGAAAATTACGTAAGGTGATAAATATCACTTAATATTTATCATATTGGATATATATATATATATATATATATATATATAAGTTAATGGAACATTATTGAGGGAGAAATGGAGCACTTATTGAAGTGTTATATATATATATATATATATATATAAGTTAATGGAACATTATTGAGGGAGAAATGGAGCACTTATTGAAGTGCTCCACTCATGTATGTAGTATATATATGTGTATAAGGTGTGTAAAATTGAATGTAAGGAAAGAAAAAATTCAATTCATTTCCATCTTCCCGAGAGCATTTCATATTTCCATCTTCCCGAGAGCATTTCATTCTTTTCTTCCAACTCTCTTCCTCTCTTCCCCTCTCTCCCACACTAATATATATATCAAATACATACATACTATAGTATATATTATACTATATATATATACACACATATATATATAGATCACATAATTTTATAATACGTTATCAGCACGAGGCTCTACCAACAATACGAATATTTACCACCGGTACGTTAAGGTACGTTTATTATTATTGTTATGGCAAACTTAACTAAACTGGAATTTGTGGCACTTGATGTCACCGGAAAAAATTATTTATCATGGACACTAGATGCCGAAATGCATCTTGCTGCGATGGGTCTGGCAGACACCATCGTACAAAATAATATATCATCGATACAAGATCGTGCCAAATCTATTATATTTATTCGTCATCATCTTCACGAAGATTTAAAAAATGAATATCTTACTGTAAAAGATCCCCTTATTTTGTGGGGAAATTTGAAAGATAGATTCGACCACCAGAAGATGGTCGTTCTCCCAAAAGCACGATATGATTGGTTGCACCTGAGGTTGCAAGATTTTAAATCTATAAGTGAATATAACTCCGCGATGTTTAAAATAGTTTCACAATTGAAACTATGTGGAGATAATATAACAGATAATGATATGCGGAGAAAACCATACTCCACTTTCATGCACGAATATTGTCCTGCAGCAACAATATCGTGAAAAAGGTTTTAAGAAATATTCTGAATTAATTTCTTGTCTTCTTGTTGCGGAACAAAACAATGAATTATTAATGAAAAATCACGAGACTCAACCTACTAGTTCTACTTCATTCCCTGAAGTGAATGCTGTTAGAAATCATGATCCCAGAAGAGATCGTGGTCGTGGTCGTGGTCGTGGTCGTGGTCATAGCCGAAAATATGATCATGGACGCCGTGATCAATTTGGCCCTTACAATCATAATAATACTTCAGGTGCCAAAAATGTTAATAACCACCCGAAGTGGATAAAACAAAATGGGAAAAGAAATATTGTTCCGAAAAATTATGAGGACATATGTTATCGTTGTGGCATGAAAGGGCACTGGTCTCGTATTTGTCGCACTGCAAAACATCTTGTTGATTTATATCAAGCATCTATTGAAAGAAAAGGTAAAAATGTTGAGGCAAATTTTACTTCTCAAAACTTACCTCATGAAAGAAATGATGAAGATCTTGAAGATAATAATGTTGGTATAACTCACTTGGATGTTGCTGATTTTTTCGAGCATCCAGAAGGAAGAATTGATCATTTAATTGGAGATGGAAGTGTCCAAAAATAAATAGAATATTATTATCTAATTATTGTAATATTTTAGTATTACTTTTATTGTTGTAATATTTTAGTATTACTTTTATTGTTAGTATTACTTTTATTGTAATATTATATGCTTATTTTTTTTTTGTAAAATTTTGTTATCAGACAGATGGCTGTTGTTCAAATTTCTATGAACAACGATATTGAAAGTATCTGTCTTATTGACAGTGGAACTACGCACACCATATTGAAATACCAGAAGTATTTTTCTCACCTGAATGTGGGAGAAACAAGTGTTACCACAATAAATGGTAGTGCAAAACTTATTGAAGGCTCCGGAAGAGCTAATATAATATTACTGGGAGGAACTATGATTGCTATTGAAAAAGCATTATATTCCTCAAAGTCTCAAAGAAATTTATTGAGTTTTAAAGATATCCGACGGAATGGATATCATGTTGAGACTATAGAAGAAAATGGTCATGAATTTGGGAATCACAAAATGACCTCCGGTAATAAAGTTTTGTTGGAAAAACTACCATCTCTATCCTCTGGCCTATATTATGCAAAAATAAATGCTATTGAGGCGCATCATTTAGTAAACCAGAAGTTTACTAATCCCGTTACTTTTAAAGTTTGGCATGACCGTTTGGGTCATCCGGGATCAATTATGATGCGAAAAATTATCGAAACAACGCACGGTCATCCTTTGAAAAATCAAAGGATTTTGACTTCTGATAAACTTTCATGTGCTGCATGTTCCAAAGGGAAATTAATTATAAGACCAGCACCATTGAAAGTAGGAGCTGAAAGTCCTACATTTCTAGAACGGATTCATGGAGATATATGTGGACCGATTAGTCCACCATGTGGGCAATTTAAATATTTTATGGTCTTGATTGATGCATCGACCCGATGGTCGCATGTTTGTTTTATCAACTCGCAACCTGGCGTTTGCGAGATTACTTGCCCAAATAATTCGCTTAAGAGCGCAATTTCCTGATTATCCTATTAAACGAATCCGTCTAGACAATGCTGGTGAATTTACTTCGCATGCATTTAATTCTTATTGCATGTCGAGGAATAATTGTTGAACATCCTGTAGCTCATGTTCACACACAGAATGGTCTAGCTGAATCATTTATTAAAAGGCTGCAATTAATTGCTAGACCATTATTGATGAAAACAAATCTCCCTACAGCAGCCTGGGGACATGCAATTTTGCATGCTGCAGCACTTGTGCGTTTAAGGCCATCGAGTTATCATAAATTTTCTCCCATACATTGGCTTTTGGTTCAGAGCCAAATATTTCTTATTTGAGAATTTTTGGGTGTGCTGTATATGTTCCAATTGAACCACCCCAACGGACAAAAATGGGTCCGCAAAGAAGATTGGGGATATATGTTGGGTTTGACTCCCCGTCCATTATAAGGTATCTTGAACCTTTGACGGGGATGTATTTACAGCAAGATTTGCTGATTGCCATTTTGATGAAAATTTGTTTCCCAAATTAGGGGGAGAGAATAAATGGCATAAAATTGAACTTGCGTGGAAAACATTTGAATCATTTAGATCCACGCACAAATATAAGTGAACTTGAAGTTCAAAAGATTATACATTTGCAACAAATTGCAAATCAACTGCCAGATTCTTTTGCTGACTCTAGCAGAGTCACTAAATCGCATCTTCCAGCTATAGATGCTCCTATACGGATAGAAGTTCCTGAAGGACAGAAAATTAATCCTATAGCTATCGAATCAAAAACACGTCAGAAGCGTGGCCGACCCCTTGGTTCCAAAAATAAAAATCCTCGAAAGAAAAGAGGAACAAATGATCTAGAAGATCATATTGATGAAACAGAAAAGGAAAACCAAGGGACAACTGATGAAAAGATTCCAACTATAAATAATGATGAGAATTCTGAAATCTCAATTAATTATTCCAGTTCGAATCAAAGTTGGGATCGAAAAAACGTTGTTATTGATAATGCTTTTGCATACAACGTAGCCCTTGATATTTTCAAGGATAATGAGGATTTAGATCCTTTATCAGTTGAAGAATGTCGGCATAGAATTGATTGGCCTCAATGGAAAGATGCGATTCAACGGAGTTAAATTCGCTTGCGAAGCGAGAAGTTTTTGGACCTGTAGTCCAAACGCCAAAGGATGTAAAACCTGTTGGCTATAAATGGGTGTTTGTGCGAAAACGAAATGAGAATAATGAAGTCGTAAAATATAAAGCACGACTCGTCGCACAAGGCTTTTCGCAAAAGCCAGGAATTGATTATGATCAAACTTATTCACCCGTTATTGATGCTATACACTCCGATATCTAATAAGTATGGCAGTTCATGAAAAGGTGGACATGCGTCTAATGGATGTTATTACAGCTTATCTTTATGGAAGCCTGAAAATGAAATTTATATGAAAATCCCTGAAGGATTCAAATTACCAAAGGCTTCTAAAGGCCCTCATGAAAATTATTCTATCAAATTACAGAAATCATTATATGGGCTTAAACAGTCTGGACGCATGTGGTACAATCGCCTTAGTGAATTCTTGTTGAATTCAGGATATAAAATAACCAAATCTGTCCATGTGTTTTTATTAAAAACAGATTTTGGTTTTGTGATTCTTGCTATATATGTTGACGATATCAATCTAATAGGAACTCCAGAAGAGCTTCGAGAAGCTATAGATTGTTTGAAACGAGAATTTGAAGTCAAAGACTTTGGAAAAACTAAGTTTTGTCTCGGACTTCAAATTGAACATATGAATGATGGAATTTTTGTTCATCAGTCAACATATACAGCTAAAGTATTAAAAAGATTTTTCATGGATAAAGCATATCCATTGAGTATTCCAATGGTCGTGAGGTCGCTAGATATAAATAAAGACATATTTAGACCTCGAGAAAATGATGAAGAACTACTTGGTCCTGAAGTACCATATTTGAGTGCTATTGGTGCACTGATGTATCTTGCAAATAATACTAGACCGGATATAGCATTTGCTATAAATCTATTAGCAAGATTAGTTCTTCACCAACACGACGACATTGGAATGGTATTAAACACGTCCTTAGATACCTCCAAGGGACAATTGACCTCGGATTATTTTATTCAAATGTAAATGATCCAGAACTGATTGGATATGCAGATGCGGGTTATCTTTCGGATCCGCATAAGGCACGTTCTCAAAATGGCTATTTATTTACATATGGTAATACTGCTATATCATGGCGCTCTACGAAGCAAAACAATAGCAGCAACTTCTTCTAATCATGCTGAAATAATAGCCATTCATGAAGCAAGTCGAGAATGTGTATGGTTGAGGTCAATGACATTATATTAGAGAGAGTTGTGGTTTATCCTCCAGAAGAGAGATTCCAACTCCTCTATATGAAGATAATGCAGCTTGTATAGCTCAATTAAAAGGAGGATATATTAAGGGAGATAGGACGAAACACATTTCACCTAAATTCTTCTTTACTCATGAACTTCAAAAGAACGGTGAAATTGATGTGCTTCAAATTCGATCACGTGATAATCTTGCAGATATATTCACTAAATCTCTTCCGACAGCAACCTTTGAAAAATTGAGATATAAAATTGGTTTGCGTCGATTTAAAGATTTCAAGAAATCATCTCATCAGGGGGAGATATCTACACATGAAGAATAGTGTACTCTTTTTCCTTCACTAGATTTTTTTTTCCCACTGGGTTTTTATCTAGTAAGGTTTTAACGAGGCCTATTCTTTAATGGACATCCAAGGGGGAGTGTTATGAATCCCGAAGATTATTACATTAATGGATGTCCATCATCCCAGAAAATTACGTAAGGTGATAAATATCACTTAATATTTATCATATTGGATATATATATATAAGTTAATGGAACATTATTGAGGGAGAAATGGAGCACTTATTGAAGTGCTCCACTCATGTATGTAGTATATATATGTGTATAAGGTGTGTAAAATTGAATGTAAGGAAAGAAAAAATTCAATTCATTTCCATCTTCCCGAGAGCATTTCATATTTCCATCTTCCCGAGAGCATTTCATTCTTTTCTTCCAACTCTCTTCCTCTCTTCCCCTCTCTCCCACACTAATATATATATCAAATACATACATACTATAGTATATATTATACTATATATATATATACACACATATATATATATAGATTGTTATGAAATTGTAAGAAATATAGAAACTAAAATTTAAAGGATTTAGGTAAAGAGCAGCAAATGCATTCTTGATTAATTCAACATTAGGAGAACTCCTTTCTCACAATTGGTAGTACACTGATGTACAAAATCGTACTATTTATAATACTCCTAAAATGATATATATATACATAAGTATATAAGGGGAGAGAGAGAGAGGAGAAAATGTTCACGGGAGAATCAAAATTTCTCTTGTTTTTCACATCTTACATCTTTCATATACATATGCCTATATATAGGCATAAAAGATATATATATATATATATATATTATAGTAAAAGAATTAACCCACTATATAGGCCATTATAACTCACTATCATACATACCTAACACACTACTAATATTATATATATATAATTATATATATATATATATATATATATATATCCAATATGATAAATATTGGGTGATATTTTATCACTTTACGTAATTTCTGGGGTGATGGACATCCATTAATTTAATGAATCTTCGGGATTCATAACACTCCCCCTTGGATGTCCATTACATAAAGAATAGGCCTCGTTAAAACCTTACTAGATAAAAACCCAGTGGGAAAAAACTCTAGTGAAGGAAAAAGAGTACACTATTCTTTATGTGTAGATTTCTCCCCCTGATGAGATGATTTCTCGAAATCTTTAAATTTCAAATTCTCGTTTCAAACAATCTATAGCTTCTCGAAGCTCTTCTGGAGTTCCTATGAGATTGATATATATAGCAAGAATCACAAAACAAAAATCTGTTTTCTTAATAAAAACACATGGACAGATTTGGTCATTCTTATATTCTGAATTCAATAAGAATTCAATAAGGTGATTATATCACATGCGTCCAGACTGTTTAAGCCCATATAATGACTTCTATAATTTGATAGAATAATTTTCACGAGGGCTTTTAGAAGCCTTTGGTAATTTGAATCCTTCATGGATTTTCATATTATTCACGAGGGCCTTTAGAAGCCTTTGGTAATTTGAATTCTTCATGGATTTTCATATTATTCACGAGGGCTTTTAGAAGCCTTTGGTAATTTGAATCCTTCAGGGATTTTCATATAAATCTCATTTTCAAGGCTTCCATAAAGATAAGCTGTAATGTAATCCATTAGACGCATGTCCACCTTTTCATGAACTGTCATACTTATTAGATATCGGAGTGTAATAGCATCAATAAAGGGTGAATAAGTTTGATCATAATCAATTCCTGGCTTTTTCGAAAAGCCTTGTGCGACGAGTCGTGCTTTATATTTTACGACTTCATTATTCTCATTTCTTTTTCGCACAAACACCCATTTATAGCCAACAGGTTTTATATCCTTTGTCGTTTGGACTACAGGTCCAAAAACTTCTCGCTTCGCAAGCGAATTTAATTCCGTTTGAATTGCATCTTTCCATTGAGGCCAATCAATTCTATGCCGACATTCTTCAACTGATAAAGGATCTAAATCCTCATTATCCTTGAAAATATCAAGGGCTACGTTGTATGCAAAAGCATTATCAATAACAACGTTTTTTCGATCCCAACTTTGATTCGAACTGGAATAATTAATTGAGATTTCAGAATTCTCATAATCATTTATAGTTGGAATCTTTTCATCAGTTTTCCCTTGGTTTCCTTTTTCTATTTCATCAATATGATCTTCTAGATCATTTGTTCCTCTTTTCTTTCGAGGATTTTTATTTTTGGAACCAAGGGGTCGGCCACGCTTCTGACGTGTTTTTGATTCGATAGCTATAGGATTAATTTTCTGTCCTTCAGGAACTTCTATCCGTATAGGAGCATCTATAGCTGGAAGATGCGATTTAGTGACTCTGCTAGAGTCAGCAAAAGAATCTGGCAGTTGATTTGCAATTTGTTGCAAATGTATAATCTTTTGAACTTCAAGTTCACTTATATTTGTGCGTGGATCTAAATGATTCAAAGATGTTTTCCACGCAAGTTCAATTTTATGCCATTTATTCTCTCCCCCTAATTTGGGAAACAAATTTTCATCAAAATGGCAATCAGCAAATCTTGCTGTAAATACATCCTCTGTCAAAGGTTCAAGATACCTTATAATGGACGGGGAGTCATACCCAACATATATCCCCAATCTTCTTTGCGGACCCATTTTTGTCCGTTGGGGTGGTTCAATTGGAACATATACAGCACACCCAAAAATTCTCAAATAAGAAATATTTGGCTCTGAACCAAAAGCCAATTGTATGGGTGAAAATTTATGATAACTCGATGGCCTTAAACGCACAAGTGTTGCAGCATGCAAAATTGCATGTCCCCAGGCTGCTGTAGGGAGATTCGTTTTCATTAATAATGGTCTAGCAATTAATTGCAGCCTTTTAATAAATGATTCGGCTAGACCATTTTGTGTGTGAACATGAGCTACAGGATGTTCAACAATTATTCCAATCGACATGCAATAAGAATTAAATGCATGTGAAGTAAATTCACCAGCATTGTCTAGACGGATTCGTTTAATAGGATAATCAGGAAATTGCGCTCTTAAGCGAATTATTTGGGCAAGTAATCTCGCAAACGCCAGGTTGCGAGTCGATATTAAACAAACATGCGACCATCGGGTCGATGCATCAATTAAAACCATGAAATATCAAAATTGCCCACATGGTGGACTAATCGGTCCACATATATCTCCATGAATCCGTTCTAGAAATGTAGGACTTTCAGCTCCTACTTTCAATGGTGCTGGTTTTATAATTAGTTTCCCTTTGGAACATGCAGCACATGAAGTTTATCAGAAGTCAAAATCCTTTGATTTTTCAAAGGATGACCGTGCGTTGTTTCGATAATTTTTCGCATCATAATTGATCCCGGATGACCCAAACGGTCATGCCATACTTTAAAAGTAACGGGATAGTAAACTTCTGGTTTACTAAATGATGCGTTTCAATGACATTTATTTTGCATATATAGGCCAGAGGATAAAGATGGTAGTTTTTCCAACAAAACCTTATTACCGGAGGTCATTTTTGTGATACCCAAATATTCATGACCATTATCTTCTATAGTCTCAACATGATATCCATTCCGTCGGATATCTTTAAAACTCAATAAATTCTTTGAGACTTTGAGGAATATAATGCTTTTTCAATAGCAATCATAGTTCCCCGGTAATATTATATTAGCTCTTCCGGAGCTCAATAAGTTTTGCACTACCATTTATTGTAGAAACACTTGTTTCTCCCACATTCAGTGATGCGATAAAATACTTCTTGTATTTTAGTATGGTTGGTGCGTAGTTCCATGTCAATAAGACAGACACTTCGATATCGTTGTTCATACCAAAAAATAGAAAACAGCCATCTGTTTGATTAACAAAATATTACATAAATAAAAATTAACATATAATATCACAACAAAAGTAATATAAACATATATATATAATATTAATATTAATTATTTTGGACACTTTAATTTCCAATCAAGTGGTCAATTATTTCTTTTGGATATTCGAAAAGATCAGTAACATCCAGGTGAGCTACATCAACATCAATATTTTCAAGATCGTCATCTTTTATTTCATGAGACAAGTTTTGAGAAATAACTCAACAAGATATTTTGTCATGCTACAGGCACGAGATATTTTGTCGTGCTACAGGCACGAGATCAGTGACCTTTCATGCCACAACGATAATATTTGTCTTCATAATTTTTCGGAACAACATTTCCTTTCTCATTATGTTTTGTCCACTTCAGGTGGTCATAAATAATTTTGGCACCTAAATTATTATCACGATTATAAGGGCCAAATTTATCACGATGTTCATGATCATATTTTCTACCATGACCACGGTAACGACCACGACTACGATCTCTTCTGGGATCATGATTTCATTCACTTCAGGGAATGAAGTAGGCCAGTAGGACGAGTCTCGTGATTTTTCATCAGTAATTCATTATTATGTTCCACAACAAGAAGACAAAAATCAATTTAGAGTATTTATTAAAATCTCTCTCACGATATTGTTACTGCAGGACAATATCTGTGGCATGAAAAGTGGAGTATGTTTTCTCCAACATATCATCATCCGTTACACAGTTTCAGCTATGAAACTATTTTAAACATTGAGGAGTTATTCTCACTCATGGATTTGAAATCTTGCAACCTCAGGTGCAACTAGTCATACCGTGCTTTCGGGAGAACGACCATCTTCTGGTGGTCGAATTTTTCTTTCAAATTTCCTCATAAAATAAGAGGATCTGTCACGGTAAGTTATTCATTATTTTTTTTTCAAATCCTTATGAACACGATCTTGTGTTGATGATACTTTATTTTATACAACGGTGTCTGCCGGACCCGTTGTAGCGAGATGCATTCAGGCATCTAGTGTCCATAATAAATAATTGTTTCCGGTGACATCAAGAACCACAAATTTGAGTTTAATAAAATTTGACATAGTAATAACAGAAAACGTACCGGTAAAAACGTACCTAGTTTTTCTTCAAATAAATTTCAAAAAATACCTTACCCGGTGATAGAGACTCGTGCTGATAACGTGTTATGAAATTGTAAGAAATATAGAAACTAAAATTTAAACGATTTAGGTAAAGAGCAGCAAATGCATTCTTGATTAATTCAACATTAGGAGAACTCCTTTCTCACAATTGGTAGTACACTGATGTACAAAATCGTACTATTTATAATACTCCTAAAATGATATATATATACATAAGTATATAAGGGGAGAGAGAGAGAGGAGAAAATGTTCACGGGAGAATCAAAATTTCTCTTGTTTTTCACATCTTACATCTTTCATATACATATGCCTATATATAGGCATAAAATATATATATATATATATATATATATATATATGTAAAAGAATTAACCCACTATATAGGCCATTATAACTCACTATCATACATACCTAACACACTACTAATATTATATATATATAATTATATATATATATATATATATCCAATATGATAAATATTGTGTGATATTTTATCACTTTACGTAATTTTCTGGGGTGATGGACATCCATTAATTTAATGAATCTTCGGAATTCATAACATAGATCACATAATTTTATAACAATATAAGAATTTAGGTATTGATAAAAAATAAAATAAAATAAAATTTTAATCTTTTTAAAAAAATATTGTAAGGGTTTATGTGTAATTACATTATTGGGATTTGTGTAATTTATCTAAGTGTTTTTTTAAAAAAAATAAAAGTGTTACCTATTTTTCTCTAGAAAGCCAATAAAAAGTTGACAAGTAAGGATCATGACGTGTAAGAGAGAGGGAGCTTAATAGACAGAAGGTGACGACGTCGTTGAGCAACGGCCAACCGACCAGCCAACCAAGCTGCTCAGAGTATCGCCCAAAGAACTTGAACTCTGTGCTTCCCAAGATCCATATTTTCTTAATTATACTTGCAAGAACAAAGAATTAAAGGAAAATATAAAAGAAAGCTCAAGAGTCCCATTTCGAAGGTAAATTTTTTTTTTGTTTTTTTGTTTTTGACCTTTTTCTTGATTTCTTAAACCTCTTATTTGAAAGCTTCAATTAAGGGGAGGACCGCCTTCTTCTTTTCTTATTTTATTTTAATCTTCTTTTTCGATTTCCTTTATTGTTATTTTTATTGCTTTTAATTTTATATGGAAGTGAATTTGTACAATTTGGGAAATTTTATTTTTATTGGAGATTGAATGCTTCTATATTTATTCAGATCTGATTTTTGCTGGAAAACGTCAAATTAGGAAGTGGGGTTTCTGTGATTGCATTTATATGATTGGGTGAAATGTCTGAGAATTCTCAAAATGAGGAGTTGAGAGAAGTTTCTGCAGCAACTGCTGATAGTACTGCGGAACCTACTGCTGCTGGTGAAGAAGAAGCTCCAGTGTCGGTAATTGTAGTCAATCAGGTATTCACTCAGTAATTGTGTATATGTTTCATATGTTGACCCAAAGAAAGGATTTGGTATAATGGATGGAATTTATATTGTGTTAGAATTTAATGATGGTTAGATGGGATTGATATTTAAAATATTTAAGCTCTAGGTTACTTTACTCTTTACCGGGAAATCTTTAACTGCAACTCTAGCTCCGTAGATATATATATATATATATATATATATATATATATATATATATATTATATAGCATAAAGCTCTTTTAATCAAACATGGTCGAGAAACTTGTTTGAATTTATGAACTTATGAAACTATAGTTCATTTCATTATCCTCTTTGTAAATTATGCATTCCTTGCTAAGGAGTGATAGTTCAACTATTTTTGCATGCAATAGATTCAGAAAAATGAAGTCCAGTGGAGTTTTTTTTTCGAAGTTATCATGTCCTTTAATTTTTTTTCTTTTCTTCAGGTTGATGCGTCACATTCTGTAGAAGACTCAAATAATGTAAAAGTTGCAGAAGATTGGGGAAGGGAGGACATGTTTGTTGATTGCTCAGATGAGATAGAAGAAGGCCACCAGAATGAGGAAGGAAATAATATTGTACAGGAAGAAAAGTCCAAACAATTGAATAATAAAACGGATGCTTGGGATTTAGTGGCCGAGGTGCAAAATCTTCGTGATGAACTTGAAAAAACTGTTGCAGAGAAACTTCATGTTGAACAAGATTATGAGGTTTAATTCAATATAATCAATCTATACACATACCTAGACACTAACATGTGATATCTTTGGTCTTATTAAACAAAGATTCATTGTCATACCTTGCAGGAAGAAAGGGCTGTACTCAAGAGAGAACTCAACTATCTTCATTGTCAACTCAAAGCACTAAATGCACAGTCTGATGAACATCATGATAGATTGGTTGATCACCACCATGGATATGAAATAAGGGACAATGGCGAGAAGCATCTGGAATCTGTTGCCACTTTGCATGAGATGATAAATGCTTGCTCCAAGCTTCTTGAAAATTCTCAGGGCAAGTGTGCAACAAGAGATCTCCAAGCATCTTTACAGATGAAGGATGTGGAGATTGAAGAGCTTAACTCAAAGATATTAGAGTGTTCTGTTTCGCAGGATGTCATTCTTTCTTATTTGAGTTCAAAGCAAGAAACTTTTTCTCACCCATCTGAAGTGCAACTTGAGAAAGACCAGAATATTGAGGAGTTTGCGGAGCGTATTTTAGGTCTCCTTCCCACAACCTTCCGTAAAACAGGATTTGCAGAGGAATCTATCGTGGAGAAATATTCTCATGTTGAAGAAAGCATCCGAATTTTGATTGCAAAAAATAGTGAATTTCTCTCTGAAATTCAGCAACTTAAATGCTGTTTGACAGAGATTTCATCTGATATTACTATAGATGATGAAGTAGAGACATTGTCTGCTGCACGTGGTAAACTGCTAGAGCTGAAAAGAAGAGAAGTTGATTTGGATCAAAAGCTGAGCTATTTTGAAACTGAGAACAGGGAACTTGTAGAACATTTTAATCGGAGCAAAGGAATCATTGAAAGCACAAATGCAGAAATTTCAAAGCTAAATGCAGAACTTGAACAGGAGAAGACGAGATATGCTAACACAAAAGATAAGCTTAGCTTGGCGGTGACAAAAGGAAAGGCCTTAGTTCAACATAGAGATTCCTTGAAACAAGTGCTAGCTGAGAAAACAAGCAAGTTAGAGAAATGTTTGATTGAACTACAAGAAAAGTCGGCTGCTTTAGAGGCTGCAGAACAGAGCAAGGATTTGTTGGTAAAAAGTGAAAATTTTACTGCTTCCCTTCAGGAATCTCTAAGCAAAAGGAATTCGATTCTTCAAAAGTGTGGAGAGCTTCTATCAGAGGCTACTGGAAGTGAGAGTATTCAGTCCGTGGAAATAATTGAGAAGATAAGATGGCTAATGGATGCAAGGAATCAACTTCAGAACATGGCTTTAAAGTTTCATAAGTTATCAGATATTCTATCATCAATCAGCTTTCCAGAAGATGTCCCGTCCACTGAATTAGACACTCAGGTTAAATGGCTTATGCAATCATTCTATGTGGCTAAGGAAGAAGCTTTGAGATTGCAAGACGATATGGCTGAGATAAGAGAAGCTGCAAGTAAAGAGATTGATCGCATGACTGCCTCACTTTTGGCAGAAATGCAGGAAAAGGACTATCTCCGAGAGGAATTGCAGGATCTAAGAAGTAAGTATGAAGCAATTGTAGAAAACGAGAATCAAGTTTCAGCAGAAAAGGATCAATTTATAAATATGTTGTTGGAAGCATCTGGAATCACAATGGGTGCTCAGGATGAGGATAATTTTTCTCAGCATGGAATCTCTGGAATTGTTGATAAATGCATTACAAAGATAAAGGAAGAAGCAGGGAAGTCTCTTGAAACTTCTCAGGAAAAAGTGGAATACTTTGAAAGACTTCAGAGTCTTCTTTATGTTAGGGACCAAGAGTTAATGCTATATGTGGATCTCATGGAGGAGGAGATGCAGGATAAAGCAGCAGCGCTTCAGTTGTCAAATGAATTGAAAGTTGTCAATGAGGCACTTCACACGCTCAAAACTGAAAAGGAGACTGTGCAGAGAGATCTTGAACGATCAGAGGAGAAGGCTGCACTGCTAAGGGAAAAATTGTCTATGGCTGTCAAAAAGGGAAAGGGTCTTGTACAAGAGCGGGAAAATTTGAAAGGAATGTTGGAGGGAAAAAATACTGAAATTGAGAGCTTAAAGTCTGAGCTGCATGAGCAAGCTGTTGCTAGCAATGACTTAAAGGATCAGGTTAATAAATTGTTAGCTGATGTTGGTCGCATTCCTAAATTGGAAACTGATCTCACTGCTATCGAGGAAAGAAAAAATGAACTTGAAAAGTTCTTGCTTGAAAGCAATGGCATGTTGCAGAGGCTAATAGAGAGTATTGACAGCATTGATCATCCAGCTGACCTGGTTTTCGAAGAACCTGTTCAGAAGGTAAAATGGCTTGCTACATGCCTGAATGATTCCCTAACCGCAGAAGCCCGAGCACTGCAAGAGTTGGAGGCAGTGAAGCATGATGCCAATACTTTAGTTGATAAGATGAAGGAAGTTGAGTCATCAATGAATTTGATGGAGAAGTCATTAGCTGATTCAGAAAGCAAAATCTTCCAGCTCCTAGATGAAAAGAGAGAACTAGAAGTTGCTAAGATACAATCACAGGAAGAGTTACAGAGAGCAGCAGATGAAGTTACTTCCATGAAAAGCAAGTTTATAGAGGTTTCTGCAACTATAAAGTCATACGAAGATGCTTTAATGTCATCTGAGGAAAATATTTCTAAGCTTACTAATGAAAAAGAAGATGCTTTAGTTAGTAAGGCTGCTGCTGATACGGAGCTTCAGAAATTAAAGGAGGAAAATACCATCTATATCAGCAAACTTGCGGAGGCTGACAAAACAATACAATCCCTTGAAGATGCATTCTCTAATACACAAACAAAATTTTCACAACTTTCTGAGGAACACAACAAAGTAACAAGTATTAGAAGTGAAAAAGAGGATGAGTTAAACAAGCTTAAAGGAGAAGCTGATTCCCTTGCTACCAGGCTTTCTGATGCTTATATAACCATAAAGTCACTGGAAGATGCAATAGCAGATGCACAGAATAACATATCTGATCTTGATAATGCAAACAAGACTTCTAGACAGGAAATTTCAGAACTTAATTCCAGGTTAAATGCTTGCTTGCATGAGTTGGCCGGAACCCGTGGCAGTGTAGAAAATAGGTCTCATGAGCTTTTTGTTCAGTTTTCCAGTCTCCAATCGCTTCTGCAAGATGACACATTGTTGTCCTTAGTTCAGCAGAGCCTTGCAAAGAAGACAGAGAGCGTAAAAGACATGGATCACATTTTTAAAGAAATCCAAGAAAGCTTTTCCAAAATTGGCTCAAAAGTATTACAAAATTATCCTGTTACAGAGGTAAAATAACCTTGATTTCAGATATATCTTTAGTTGCTTCAAAGCATAATGTTTTTGGATTTGCAATTGCCTTACCATGCATAGATTGTCTGGAAGGATTTTCTAGGTGAGATTTTCTGAAGTGGAATATTCATCCATACAATTCAGAGTTGCTATTTTGAGTTTATGGATACACATTTATTCATTAAAATTTGTCCTTTCTTTTTTTTTTTTTTTTATTCCCTGTGAATTTTTTTTAAAGAATTTTCTTCTCTTGTTTTTAAGTTTCTCCTTCCTTCTTTCCTCTTTTTAATTTTTTCCCCCTTGACAAGATTCATTTGTTTTTTGTTTCAATTTGTAGGATGATTCCTCCCTCTTAAATCTTGTACCTGCCGATTTGGATGATGTTAAGAACTTCGATCTTGCTAATGGTGATATAAATGCAGCAGATGATGATGATATCATACTACATTTTCAGGGTACTGTTCAAAAGTTCCATTTAAGAGACAAGACTCTTGCTAAGGGAATTGAAAACTTTTCTAAATTTGTGGATGGGTTAATCTGGGTTCTCTTGGGAAAATTAAGGGTAACAAAGGATGGGGTTATAGAGCTCCTAAAATCTCTTGAACAAAAGGTAGATAAACTTGAAATGGATAGGCTTACACGAGAGAATACAATTCCCATATTAGAAAATGACATTGAAACTTTATTGTATGCTTGCTCTAATGCTATCCATGAATTAGAATCACAGTTGGAAGATGATTTATTAGACTTTAGTTCTACTCCTGCACTGAGAAACCTGGGTGAGAGGTTGTCCAGGGAATTGGGAGCATTTGGTGGAGATGCAGTAGAACATGAGCTAAAGTTTGATGGTAGCAAATATGAACCAACAGCTAAGAAGCTGTTGTTTACAACAAGGCATAGTTGCGAGCAGTTTCAAGGTATCAAGAAGGCAGTGGTCCAAACTATAGAGGGCCTAGAAAATGAATTGGAAGAAACCAAAATGGCATGCAAAAAGTTTTCAGAAGAAAGGGATCTTAATCAAAATCAAATCTCTAAGGTAGAAGCTGAGCTTGGAGCACTGCAGGGCTTGTGCAACGAGGTAAGCCTTAAATTAGAGGATTATCAGGGCAGAGAAGCAATGTGGAAGGAGAGAGAGGTGGAACTTTCAGCAGCACATGCTACTTCAGTAATGAAAGCACAAGGTAATTCAACTGTTGATGTTTTATCTAATTAGTGAATAGGCTGTCATTATGGTTTGTATTGCTAAATAATATCTTCTTCCTTTTTTTTTTCTTCCGTTTATTCACAACTTCTCTTTAACATTTTTATCATATTTTCAGAGTATGAAGATTTTCCGCTGTCAATTTCTCAAATTAGAGCGCTCTTTGATAAGATAAATGCAATTGATCTCTCTTTTGTTGAGTCTGAAGTCGATGACTTTGAGACCCATGGTTCATTTGATGTATGGAAGCTCTTCTATATTGTTGATAAGTTTGGTGGATTGTCTCACCAATTAAATTCCAAAGCTCAAGAAAGACAAATTTTGCAGTCAAAACTTGAAAAACAAGTTCTTGAAATCGAGTATCTGAAGGAGGAAATTGCAGAACATATTAGACAAAAACAAGGGATTGAAAAGATGAGAAATGAGCTCACACTGGGCTTAGAGGATGTTGTTCGGAAACTGGGGGGTGATGAGTTGGTTGGGGTTCATAAAGCTGTTCATGTGATGGAACTATTCCCAATTTTAGAGAAGATGGTTCTGGCTACAAGGGAAGAATCTGAAACTTTAAAATCCAAAATTGAAGAACTGAACACCAAGTTGCTTGGGACCCAAAAGGTTGTGGACGGTTTGTCAAGCAAGCTTAGGTTATTTGAAGAGTCTAATCCTGATGTAGCAAATCTCCCCAAGACCGTCCAAGAAAAAGGCCTTTTTGAGTCATCTTCCTCGACAACTAACTCAGAGATATCTGAAATCCAGGACCTGGTAATTTTTTTATTCTTTGAACTTTAAGATATTTGCTTGCAACATCATTCAGCAATTGTATAGTGATTTTTCAGCTCCACCTTCTTAAATTCATCTATTAAATTGTCACGTGCCCTAAAACTAGAGATAGAGAGGAAAGGGATAAATTTATCCTCTTAACACACAAGAAGTGTGGGTTGATTATAAATTTTGTTAACAAGGGCCAACATGTGCATAACAACTAATGGGGGTAATAACTGAGATTTGAACTTAGGATCACCCTCTATTGTCATGTTTTGCATTGCCTGCTTTCTTCTCAACCTGTGTAAATTAATGAAGCTGCAGACCATTTGTTTTGAATTTCTTTTCCCCAAAAACTTTCTCTGCACTGTTGAGCAATAGAATTATCAGGTTTCAATTTTAATACATCTTCTATTGTCAGGGACCAACTGCAAATAGTACAGCTGTATCTTCTGTTCCATATGCTGCCCATCCACGAACTCTGCGTAAAGGCTCAAGTGATCACCTTGCAATTGTCGTTGATTCAGAATCTCAAAAATTGATAAACCATGAGCAAGCTGATGATGACAAAGGTTCTTTTCTTTTGTCTAATTTTTATTATAATTATCATTCATACAAGCAGATTTAAGTTCTAGCAACTTATTACTGAATTGTCATGTTGCAGGTCATGTTTTCAAATCTCTTAATACATCAGGTCTCATACCCAGACAAGGAAAGATAATTGCTGATCGATTCGATGGAATTTGGTAATGTGGCACCCATATTTGTTTCACTTTCTCAGATTAGAAACCTGCATTCTTTCTTGAACTATTATTGTTAATCCAGTTCAGAACTTGATAAACTATAGTAAATTAGAAGATGGATGAATAGTTGTATTTGAGACCTTCTATTTTGATGGTTATGCTGATTTGAAATTCTGTTCCATTTGAATAGGGTATCCGGTGATCGAGCTTTAATGAGACATCCAAGAGCAAGGCTAAGCTTCATTGCTTATTGTCTCCTGTTGCATATTTGGCTACTTGGCTCTATTCTGTAAGAGTACAATTCGAAAAGGAGATATATATATATATAGTCTATTATATTGTTTCAACCTGTAAATTTGATAGTTCATTTTTCGTAATCTCCATAAGCCTAAAGTTTAGGTGTACATAATACTATCATCCCCTTTCTGATTCTCTGCAATTACAGTTTTAGGAAATCAGAGAATTGAAATTCTTACATATATACTGGAGAAATGTTCCATAGTTCCCTAGTTCCCTAGTTTAGATCTCAATATTGGTTGGTGTATCATATTTGAGAACAAAATGTGGTACTCTTAGGGATATATAATTCATTTTAATGCAATGCCATTCATCATTGAACATTCTCTCTTTTGGAGTTCTGGATTGTTCTAGAGATTCGCATCTTTTTTGATCAATTTCTGATGAATCATTGTAAGAAAATATTCTGTTTCTGCTGGTCATATGATGCACAATCTTGTTGGCAATTCAAGAAAATTAACTGTGGGATAAAACTTGTCTTTAAAACTTGTCTTTAAGGCTAAGAATTACAAATTCATCAATGAAAATCTAGTAATAAATTAATAATCAATTTTTTTTTAAATTGAAGGAATTTTTATTTAGTCATATAATAAAAAAGTTGTGACATTTTATAATATGCACCGATAACTATGTAACGGTAGATATAATATTTATTACCTTTCTTCTTTAATAATTACTCAATTTGTATTTTTTCTAGTAATACTTATCCATCTTCATTAATTACCTCTTACTTTTTTTTTTTTGCCTTTTTAAAAAATGGGTAGTACCAACAGACTACTCTCACATGGAAAGCAACCTCTTCAAAATTTTTAATTAACCATTTTCATCCCTAAACTTTATTGAATTTATACGTTTTGACCCTAAAATTCTTTTTATTCGTCTTTTTTATTTTTGTTGTACAACTATTTATACAATCCGTCCTTCCATCCAATTCTATTAAAAAAAATTATCAAATAAATTCCATTTTTATACATTTTAGTCCCTAAAATAACAACTCACCTGTCAAATTATGTAATAACTTTTGATACAATTTTTACACAAAAAAGTCAAATTGTATAAATTGTTAAAAGATAAGTATCAAAAAATTATTAATAGAAAAGTTTAAGGATTTAAATGTGTATTTTCTTTTCTTTTTTTCTTCTTTCTAATCTAAATTGATGACGTAAGATGCCAAAATTTGGCTATATAAACACAGCAAAACACAGTATAGAACATACAATCAAATCAAAAAAACATAAGAATTAGAGAGAGAAAGTAAGAAAAGAAAAAAAAAATGAAGTCATCAACTTTGGTAGTAATATTTTCCATGGTTCTATTTGCTTTCTTGTTGCCTCAAATGAAGGAAGTTGAAGGATCCAGTTCTAGACTTCCTCTCACAGTTGATACTAGGAAGTTCTCAAATTCCTCCAATATAGTCATATATCGTATGTATTCTTGAATTTTTGCTCCAAAATTTTGTTTCGTTGCTAAATTTTATATTAATACTGAAAAATATTTAATCATTTTTTAACCATTTTTAACTATTTAATTCCGAGATATAGCTCAGTTAATAAAATTTCGTATGTCTCTCAACTCCCATTAGAAGATTTTAAAAAAATAGACCGAATTTATTGAGTTTTATGTTTATTTTTGTCACGAAATATTTCACAAACATTGGAAACAAAAATATATTTAGAATAACGTTTGTGTTTTTGTTTATTTGGAATGCAGCGTGCACAAACCATTGCCAGAAAGCCTGTTGTAGCTGCGATATTACAAAGAAGCCTCCGGCATGTACTCAATGCTGCAAAGATTGATTGATTGATCGAATGAATGATGTCTTGGAAAAAAATTGTCTGAATTTATGAATTCAATGTTTTGTTGTTCTTGAAAGAAAGAAATTCCTATTCAAAGATTTTTAATAAAGATTCTTCATTATTATGAATTTGTATTTTTTTTTCTAATATTCTAAAATAAATTTTCAAAATTATTAAACACAACTTTCTAATAAAAGGAAGACTTGAACCTCCGATCTTGTGATTAGCCGTCACACACTTTGTTATGGTAAAACTATTTTGATGCTACTGTTTTTTGTTGTTTTTTCCCCTTATTATAATAATACCCACAGATATTTCTTGATACCTTAAATTCAAGAATTCAAGAACTTAAAAAAGCTCATGAATTCAACAATTAATATATCTTTTATTGATAAAAGAACAATATCTTTACTTACATAAATTTACTGGTAATAGAGGAAGAGAGGAAACTCTTTCTTTAATAATAATAATAAAAAAAAAACTGTATTTTTATTGTTTTTTTGGTTTCTGGTTTGTATCTTTTATTTTTCTTTATTTCAATTTCTTGAATTTTGTTGGAGAATTTGTCTGAAATTTCGATTTTATATTTTAAAATTTTTTAAATTTAAAAAAGATTTCTTGCAAAATCACAACTTTGGGCTGAGCTTTCGTGGGGTTCTTAAGATAATTCGAATAATATCTTAAGTTTCTGCTGCAGATTAAAGAAAATTTGCATAGCCATTTTAATAGCTTTGGAGCTGAAAGTTTTCTTGAATTTATCAAATAATGGATGCAATTGGTGTTAACTGTTGGTGGCAGTCTGGATTAAATACTCTATCCGCAACCTGGAAACTCAGAGGTAATATTTTCACTTATTTGTTGCCTTTTTCTGCTATGTTTTCTGGGCTCCTGTTCTTTCGTCTGTATGTCGGGATGTTCTTTTTGTAGTGGAGAAATGAAGTCGATTTGGGTTCGAACCCAGAAAAAAGATTGCCCTTTTATACAAAAAATCGCCCTTATATGCTGGGGTGAAAGTATAATTTAGCTGATTATACATTGTCTTCTTAGGTATATGTTGGGTTTTTCTTCTTGATATTCCTACCTTTGGTTTTGATTGTCCAAAGATGCTCAATTTGGCTAGGTTTAGGAGGAACCAGTTTGGTTGGTCCTTGTAACTCAGCAAAATTCAGGCCAAGTGGATCTTGTAGAGTGAGTTTCAAGTGAGATTTTCCTTTACCTGTCCAATTATGTACTTTCATTTGTTTTTCTTTCATGTAATATATCTTTCTTGATTGTTTGAATTATAAGGGAGTGAGGACCAACTTAAAGGCTTTTGCAAGGCAGAATCAAGATAAAAGTTTGAGAATACGAAGAAGATCAAAACAATCTGATACTTCACTACCAAATAAGACTCTGAAAGATGATCAGGATAACATTCCCAGTATACCATCCCTTGCTGATGATAATACTCGACAAAACACTCCCCTGGTTCCATCTAGAAGTACAGTGCTTCAGGCATGCACCGTTACTTCTGGTCTAATTTGCGGTTTGGGTGTTATTGTTCGGCAGGTATCACTTCCTTTCTCTTTAGTTTCTCCAAGTTAGGTTCAGAACATGACCAATCTCCATCAGTTGCAATCAAATGTAGTAGTAGTGAATGTTAGAACATGTTGTAGTTTTTGTTCTTCATCTTTTGTACTAATCATTCACAGTCACAAACATATGACGGTTGCTGGATATCGTTTTTTGTTTCATTTATCGATTCTCATCAATTTTCATATCACAATCACTTGATAAAGCCATTGGAAACTATCCTTAAAAATTGATTCTTTTTGTGATTGGATTTGCAGAGTTCTCATTTCTTGCATCAAGAAGGATTGCCAATTATTGACTGTTCTACAGAAATACCATGTAAGAGAGAATTTAGGCCTATCCCTTATAATTTTCTTGTAAAAATATTCTTCTTTGAGTTTCGTTTATGACCTCATATTTACAAACAAGATTACGAATGACACCAGAAGAACAAATGTGTAATTCAGTTACCTTCGAGCTGTGGCATCTTGAGCTGACTCTGGGACTCGTTGCACTGATATCATCGTGCCGTTACTTACTATTAAAGTCATGGCCAGATTTTGCCGAGTCCAGTGAAGCAGCTAACCGTCAGGTATCTTAGCTCACTCTCTACATGTCTCTATTTTGGGATATACTAGGAAACATTGACTAGTTAACATATATTATATCATTAACAAACCATGATCTCCTACTGTTAGCTTTTTATGATGTTATTTGAATTGCAGGTCCTAACATCATTAGAACCTGTGGATTATATGTTTGTGGCATTTCTTCCAGGAATTAGTGAGGTACACAAAAGGAAACTTTTATACTTGTTTTATCCCTCTGTTTCATCGGTACATATTGGTTGTTTTGCAGGAACTTCTCTTCCGAGGTGCTTTATTACCAATTTTTGGCATTAACTGGCCAAGTATTCTTGGAGTTGCTACCTTATTTGGAGTGTTGCACTTGGGAAGTGGTCGAAAGTATTCTTTTGCCGTCTGGTACTATAATCTTTTTTTGCTTTAGATGAAACATTTTTACATTTGGCAAATTATGATCAAATTATGATGACTATTCTTCTCTGTTGCAAAGCAAATGCTCATTTGATGATCTCTCGTTATTTAGGGCCACATTTGTTGGGGTTGCCTATGGTTATGCTACAATGTTGTCCTCGAGTATTCTCGTGCCTATTGCTTCTCATGCCATGAACAACCTAGTTGGTGGCATCATGTGGCGGTACATGTCAAATTCATCAAAGTAAATCTGGTAATATGGCAAACTTATGTTTCTGTCCTTAAATATTTTTGCCAAAATAGGACTAAATTGACAGAATGTGAAAGGCAGAATAAGAGCATTTAGAACAGAGAAAATTAGGCCATTCTCTTCTGCAAACTTTCTTGAGAAAATATTTACTACCTTCCTTTCCTGCAATTACTCCCTTTTAAGAAAAAGATACAAAATTTGAAACTGAAAGGTTATTAAGGGAACCCAAAACAAGTAAAAGGAAAAAGAATAAAGAATGGAAAAGAGCTACTACTAACGACAAACAATTACTTCCAACCTGTTTCATTAATTATATTTATTGACTTTCTTCAGAATTTTCCTATATAAACCAAAACCTGTGACCACAAATCTTGAAACTTGAAAGAAAAAGATGAAGTCTTTAGTTGTATTCTCTCTTCTTCTGTTCCTTTTCGGTTTGCCTGAACTGAATGTTGATGGATCCAGCACCAGACTTCCCATCATTCTTGATCTCCACAAGTTCTCAAATACATCAGATGTTATCGTAGTTCGTAATGTTTTCTCCATTCCTGCTGCTTTCTTTTCTTGTTCTTTTTTGTTATTATATTCTGGATTTTCAATCTTGTGTTTTGTTTTGTTTGATTTGATCTGCAGCATGCAAAAACCACTGCGTAACACTTTGCTGTCACTGCAAAGTTTCTACAATTCCTCCTCTCTGTACGAAATGCTGTGAAGCAGATTGATATCAGGATTGGCGGACAAGATCAAATGTTTTTAATGAGAAAAGGAAAAAAAATAAAATGAAGAATCTGATGTTTTTTATGTTAGAGAAAAATTTGTCTGTTTTTGTTCTTATTAAAAGTAACTTACTTTGATATCATATTCTTGATTTCTTATATATTTATATCATCTTGATTCCTTTATTTTAAACCAATTGAGTTATATTTTTTGAAAAAAAGAAAATGAATTCTTGTAAAATCTGAGCCGTCCAGGAGTTAAAAACCTCTACTTACAGTTTAAGTGAAATTAAAATTTTAAATTTTAAATTAATTAAATTACATTTGAGCGGGATTTTTTACCGCTGTTTGTATTTGGGCTTTTTGTGGGTTTGGGTGTAAGGTTTTTATCAAGATTTGTTCTTGGGCTTATATTTGGACTTGGACTAAGAATTTTTGAGCTTAATTTGAAAATATTTGGGCTTCAAATTGGGTTTGGGCTTAAGATTTGAGCAGGATTTAGTTTTGGTCCTATATTTGAACTTGGACATGTAATTTGGGCTTAAAATTTTGGTTTCGTATTTAATTATATATAAACCTTAATTAAGAAAATATTTTTCGCTCATTAAAAAATGGAAAAAAAGAATTTAAGTAAGTAATAAATAAATACCGTCATAAACCTCCGCAGAACCCTCGGAGGTGAAAGGGCGCTTCTCGGCTCCAGAGACTGTTTCTCAGTTGAGCAGGAGGTGCTCTTTGAGCTAAGCATTAATGGCGAAAAATCGTAGGGATTTCGGTTCTAATGCGGAATCAACATCCTACAACACCGTCTTCGTGGATACCAGTCTTGATACGCACCTCGTCTTGACCGTCTCTTCCTCCGATACCGTCTATGATTTCAAAGGTAAACCTTTTTTTTTTTTTTTTAATTCGAAGATTTTCTGTCTAGTGGTTTAGGTTTTGCATGTATTTGAAACGCGGACATTTATGATATGGATATGTATGTGAATATATCAGATGGTTAATGATTAGAATTGTGTGATTTTGTTATGCTGGAAGTTGGGCATAGTGATTGGATGTGCTTATACTTTTACATTTAATTCTACTCTTGGTGTTAAGTTATATTTTTGCATGTTGTTTGCAGAGAAGATGCTACGCCAACACACTGAGATTTTTCCTAAATTAAATGGAGTGAAGATCCACTCTGTGCAGGTAGATTGTTTATGTAATGATTATCTTACATTATCTACGTATATCTTATACTTTGGCTGATTGTTTTATGAACTTCACAGGTGAAACGTCTAGGTCATTTCTATCACCTACCTGATTCTATGCTTGTGAGTAGTGCTTTTGGCGGAGCTAAAAAAGCTTGGATTGTATTTGTTGAGGCATCCTGTTCAGAAGAACATGGCAAGGAACTGGTTCTTAATGGGGCACATGAAAAGGATTTTAGAGTTTCACCATTGGCTGCCAGCTCTGGAGATGATGGTTGCAGATACAACAATGAGACTACTGATTTCAGCCGTTTAGATGAGTTACCATCTATGCTTAAGAAACGCAAGATTGAATGTATTGAAAATGTTGGGCATACCATGAATAAGAAGAATAAGGTTGAGAACAAACTTGATCTGTCGGTTGATGCTAGTAGAAAAGTTCAAAGTGACATGGAAACAAGGAAAATTGTGGGGGAACTTTCTGATACTCTGTCTTCAGATACCAATTTGAAGTTGGCACCGAAAACATCAGAATCTGAGATCATTCTGGAGCAAACTGGTGAGCTAGATAGAGAAGAAGTTTACAGAGATAAGTCTATTTCTACAACTGAGGAACACATGATTGAACTGGAAAAGGTGCCTCTTCCCCAAGAAGTCAAGGAGGACAAACTTGTAACTGGTTCGGTCAGTAAGAACGATAAGAAAGAAAAGATTTTATCTGTTTCTCATGAGCAGCTTGCCATTAGTCAACCCAATACCATGCTCATTGAGAGTGTTTCTCCTGCTCGTCTGAATACAGAGCCTCCTGAAGCCAGTCAACATGAAGAACCTATGGAGTTGGTGCCTAATGATGATCTTAAACCGATGCTATCCGAAAGATGTAATCATTTGGTTGAAGTTGGAGCTAATGGGACTAACAGCGAGTCAATTACTTCCCTAGACTTCATGGGGACCAGTAGTCAGACTGAAGCTGTAGGTTCTGTTGGGAACAAGAAGAAGAAAACAAAAACTAAGAAGAAAACTCCAGTTTCCACTGATGTGGGAACTAAAATTACAGCTCCTCTTTCTTCAACTGTGGCAGACTTAACTCTGAAAGACCTTGAGAATGACAAGATAGTGAATGATCAAAGCATGCTTTCTCTCAATGAAAGTCAGAAAAAAAATGATACAAGTGAAAACGAAGTAGTGCTGTCACATAACCATGATCCTCAAGTACAGCCATTTGAAAGTTTTAAACCATCAGATCAGATTGAATCACCAGAGATGAGTGAAGGTGGAGTTGATGGGACTAACAACAAGTCAGTTTCTTCCCATAAGTTCATGGGGACCAGTAGTCTGATTGAAGCTGTAGGTTCTGTTGGGACCAAGAAGAAGAAAATAAAAACCAAGAAGAAAACTCCAGGTTCCACTAAGGTAGGAACTGAAATTACAACTGTGACAGACTTAGCTCTGAATGACCTTAAGAATGACAAGATAGTGAATGATCAAAGCATGCTTTCTCTTGATGGAAGTCAGGAAAATGATACAAGGGAAAAAGAAGTAGTGCTGTCGCATAACCATGATCCTCAAGTTCAGCCATCTGTAAGTGTTAAACCATCAGAGATGAGTGAAGGTGGAGCTGATGGGACTAACGACAAATCAGTGCCTTCCCTTAACTTCATGGGGACCAGTAGTCCAACTAAAGCTGCAGGTTCTGTTGGGATCAAGAAGAAGAAAATAAAAACCAAGAAGAAAACTCCAGGTTCCACTGAGGTAGGAACTAAAATTACAACTCCTCTTTCTTCAACTGTGACAGACTTAGCTCTGAATGACCTTAAGAATAACAAGATAGTGAATGACCAAAGCATGCTTTCTCTTGATGGAAGTCAGGATACAAGGGAAAAAGAAGTAGTGCTGTCGCATAACCATGATCCTCAAGTACAGCCATCTGTAAGTGTTAAACCATCAGAGATGAGTGAAGGTGGAGCTGATGGGACTAACAACAAGTCAGTGCCTTCCCTTAACTTAATGGGGACCAGTAGTCCAACTGAAGCTGTAGGTTCTGTTGGGACCAAGAATAAGAAAACAAAAACCAAGAAAAAAACTCCAGGTTCTACTGGGGTGGGAACTAAAATTGCAGCTCCTCTTTCTTCAACTGTGGCAGACTTAGCTCTGAAAGGCCTTGAGAATGACAAGATAGTGAATGATCAAAGCATGCTTTCTCTTGATGAAAGTCAGAAAAATTATACAAGTGAAAAAGAAATAGTGCTGTTGCATAACCATGATCCTCGAGTACGGCCATCTGAAAGTGTTATACCATCAGATCAGATTGAAGAACAAGAGATGAATAAAGGATCAATTCTTTCCTGTAATCTCTCACTTCCAAATAAGGTGGTGGAAACTGGTAGTTCTGGTACCATTAAGAGGAAAAAATTGAAAGCCAAGAAGTCGGCTGCAAAACTCCAGGATAAATCAGATATTGATAACCTGCATGAAACTTGTTTACCTGCACAAGGTGTTGCTCTTGATGTAGAGATGAACGATGGTACTGCTGAGAGAAATAAAGGTATAACTCCGATTGACCAGCTGAAGGATAACAATGAATTGTCATCTAGATATGAACCAGAAGGAAACAAAATCTTAGATTCAGCTAAAGAAACTGTCAATGAAAAAGCATCAGGCTTTGCAGAAATGTCACTGGATCATGGAATTGAAGCTGGAAAATCTGGCCACAGCCGTAAGAAAAAGAGCGCAAAATTGCATGCTGCAATTGATGAAGGTAGTTCTCCCATGCAGCATTCTATTCCTGTCAATGCTTTAGCTGCTAAGCATATTGAAGGGGACAGGGGACTGTCTTTGAAAAATGAACCCAAGGTGACACCTTCTAAAGCAAGCAAAACTTCTTATTTGGGTGAAGTGACTGTAAACTGCAGTGAACCAGGCTTTACAGGTCAGAAATTGGACAGTGAAAATGGTTTGGAATCGGTGAAATCTGGTGGCAGTCAGAAGAAAAAGAGGTCAAAGAAACATACCAACTCTGTATGTGATGCAGCTGTTAAACATTATGCTAGTGAAGCTGAAGAAAATCAAAGTACTTTCTCTGGTACTGTGGAAACTGAAAAATCAAAGAAGGGAGCAAGAAAAGAATCTAGTGGAAGTAAGAGAATAGTTTCACCATTAGCTGACCCTGATGAGACCCTTGAAACTGCAATAGATCTCCATGACAATCTGAGAGAAGCCAAAAATGATGAAAACATGGACACAAGTGCCCTCCAGGATCAGCCTATCAGGCTGCAAACTAATGAGGTGCAGCAACTGCTGCCTGGTGAGGCTGACAAGGAGCAAGTGATTGGAGAGAATATAAAGAAAAAAGTGAAGAAACCCAAAAGGAATCTGAAAAACGTGGCAGAGACTCAGAGCAACTCAATAACCAAAAGGAAAAATGCTAGGGTTGAAGACTTGGCAGCTTCAGGTGATAAAATGGGAGACGGGGACCCTCAGTGTGACAGCATGGATAGAAGTGCATTAGCTGAAACAAGAACTGGTAACAAATCAACACATGCTGAGGTGCTGGTCGGGAAGCATGCTTGTGTTGGGTCCAAATCTTCAAATCCTGAGGAAGATCTTAAAGGTTCATGCTCATCTGAAGTTCCAAGTTATCATTCTAGAGATAATCATATGGAGGGGAGGCCTGAAACTGAGATGAATACTAAGAATATTGCTGAAATATCTGAAGATGGAGATGGAATCAATTTCAGGCAATACTTTGTTTCTGAACAGCAACAAATTGAAGGTTCTGCTAACCAGGTGAAAGAAGCATTACATTCAACAAAAGCCAAGAGAGAAACAAAGAAGCCCAATTTTATATCTGATGAGACAGTCAAGGCAAACCAGGTAAAGCACAATATTGATGCCAATCAACTTGCAGAATCTTCAGCAGATGCAAAGGGAAATAAAGACCTGCCTTTGACCAATAAGGAGAAGTTGGAAGCTTATGGTGATGTAGTGAAGGCTTTAAAATCTCATGATGTTGATGAAGAAAAGACGCCTCAGAAGTCCAAAACAGTGGTGGAGAATAACAGAAATGTGACGGCATCAAGCTCTAGTAGTAGTGCAAAAGGTTCTAAAAGAACATTTCAAGATACAACTAGTAAAAAGAAGCAATCAGGATTCTATAAGGGTGGTATATCTGCTCAAACAGTTTTGAGCAAAAATGATGAGGATATTGTGAATAGTTCACAACAAAAGAAGAGTTTGTTGAATGCTCCAGGTGCACTTTTTGGTGATGACAGTAGTGGAAGTTCTGGGAATGAAAACCATGGAAATTCAGATGCTAGCACACGCACGCCATCTGACCATTCATCATCATCAGGGTTCTCAGATCGTGAAAATTCATCAAGTCAAGACTCAAGACGAACTGGTAATTGAAGTTCAAATATGATGCATATTCTTCTTTTTGCTTTGGCTGATGCTAGATTTCTTGCTGATTTTTATCAACTCTGGTTCCTGATATTTTGTCACTGCCAACTCCCCCCACCCCTTCCTCGCTCATCTCCTTTGAACTAGAAACAAAATGAAAGTACAAAAAAAAAAAAAAAAGGGGCGAAGAAAGGAAAACATAGACAACCATCCAAGGATGCAATGAACATTTCTGTTGCCTATCTCAGAATTTCCATACATATTCCTCTTCAAGCTATTCAATACTGAAAATTAGTTTTGCTGCATGTAGATGGTAGTTTGGTAAACATAATATCTGCAAATTTTAATATTACTGGAGCAGCACCATCCTTTGTCTTTTGGGAAGGGGAAGGGGTGAGAAGTTGCACCTCTAAAATCATCTGTAAACAGGAAAGGTTCCAATGCAAGTTATCAACATAGAGTAGCCTAATTCAAGGGAGTTGATGCAAAATTTTGTCCAGCATGATTTCTTTTCATGTAACTTATTTATGTATTTATTTATTTATTTATTTATTTTTCATTGTTTTTGTGCCTTAAAAGTTTTGATCATTGAATTTACCCTTTGATTTTGTCACAGGATTGGGGAATTCAAGAAAGGAAGATGAAGATGGTGGCCGCAAGAGTTCCTTAAATTCCAAGTAAGTACAATTCCATATCTTATTCTTTTATAGATTTTGAAGGAAGGGAATGCGGTCCACGTAAAAGCTACTCTTTAATATGAGCATGCTTATGCACTACAAGTTGGTTGTCATTGCAGTGACATTTCTGATTGTCCCAAGTTACATGCTTACGATTATATGAAAATTGTTTCTGTCCTTGTTTTCATACAAAATTTATACAAAGGTTCTGTTACTGTTGTGCTTTATTATAACAGTAAATGAGACTGGGACAGCCTATCATCATAATCTGCCGGATGTGCACCAATATGGAATGAATTGTATGTCACACAACATATTTACTTCCTTCAAAATCATTACTAATCATGGAACTGGTTACTGCAACAGGCATCCGGACCCAAGCGAAATGTCTATGGGCATGATTCTTAGAAGTTCTAAGCGTTTCAAGAAGGCAAAGCTTACAGCAGTTCAATCTCAAGAGGCAGATACAGAAAGTCAGCCCATTGAGTTTGTTCCAGATAGTCAAGCCAACCAGTAATATTTTGGTTCCAAGTCTTGCATCATGATGTTGTATTCCAGATCATGCAGTGTCCCAAGTGCTTGTCTATTCTTGTTGGTGCATCGTTTTTGTTCGATACCTTCCTTATTTTCCAAGCAAGGGAGGAAAATCGTATTATTATAGTACTGTAGATAACTCATTGGCTGCATCCACTAAAAGAAGATGAGATGACCCAGGAGGAGCTCCCCCTGAAGAACCTGGTTTGTCTATTCTCTTTTCATTTTTGATTTGCTAATTTGTTTGAGTTAATCACCGCTTGTAGTTCTAATACCTTATATATATATATATATATGGTGTATCCAATTTTTTTGAAATTAACACACAAAAGTATTTATTGGATAACCAATTTGCAAATTCCGTTTCTTCCTGTGAATGAATAATTCAATAAAAGCAAACATAAGATGCTTAAAGAATGGGATAAGAATTTCAGTTTTGAAAAAAAAAAATTGAAAAATCAATGGAATTGGGAACAAAAGATTTTGATACTAAAGAAAAGAAAAGGAAGGTTCTCCAAATCAAGAGTATTGATTCCCCTTCCTTTTTCTAAAAATCACTTCAGTATCTAAACCGAACCCATCGACGGTTCTAACGTTAACTAACTCGGACCGTTTAAAAAGCTTCTTCAACGGTTCGACACTATACAAATCATTAGCCGAGAATTTATCCGCTCGTCTGGATAACGCCACGTGTAAAACACAAACACCACCAGGCTTTAACGTCCGTTCGATCTCCCCAACAAACTTCTCCGGATAAAGTGCGTGATCAAATACATTCGAGAACTCAAAATCAAAAGTTCCGTTACCGAACGGTTGTTTATGAAAGTCTCCCCGGATAACCAGCGGCGGCGACGGTACGAGGTCAATTCCGATCGAATCCGACACTCCAACTCGTTTCAGAGCTTCCACCTCTTGTCCCATTCTGGCCCCAATCGCCAGCGCTTTAGAATCGTCGGAGAGCAGTTTTTCCCTCTTTAGATCTCCGAAAAATTTCGAGAATACCTCAATTTTCCTGTCCCAGTCTCGTGTTTTCCATATCCTGCGGAGCTGCGGATTGAGAGTTTTTTTAAGCTGTCGCTGGATGTAGGACTCGTACGATGTGTACCCCGGTCGGATTCTCAGATCCCGGAGGATATTAGTCTCCGACGGTGGCGAGTTTTTGTCGGTGGCTTCTCTCGTCCTCGTCGTCAAGGTAATAGGATTTTTCCGTGAAAAGAGCAGCAAAAATAAAGGTAAAAAAAGTAGGAGAGAAAAGAAGAAACACTTTGTTGAGGCGAATTGCGTGCTCGAAGCTACTAATTTCATCTCTGCAACCACCTGCGCGCAATTATACATATTATGCATATGCATATATATATATATATATATATATATAATTGAATAATAATATTGTGGAATGACAGTTGGCCATGTGAACGGTATATATGGAGAGAATTTAGAAAGACAAATATACCAATAATTAGGAATGTTAATTCCGCGTGTGATAATTTACATGACTATAATTAGCCTCCACTAGCTACAGCCGGTTTCAGGTGGCGGTGGAGTCACGGCAGTGTTGTTGGTCTCAGAAAACGAGGAGGACTAATATATATATATATATATATATATATATATATATATATATATATCTGATCATGAGTTTTAATCATGAATATTATTGTTATGATGAACTAACTAGCTAGAATCTAGATCGAGGTACATGCATGGCGATTCTATATATATATATATATATACGAAAGAGAAAGAAAATAAAGAGAGAGATAGGATGGGGGAGTTAATGGTTTGGGGGGTGATGACACCTGGTTTGAAAAAAGCATGCACAGGTCACTGTGGCGGTTTTGTGTGTGTGTATATATATATATATATAATATGTGTGTGCCTGTCACCCATGATGGATGCCAGACTCATTAGCATTTGTTGAACTAGATTTGATATGAGCATTTGTTGAACTATAATATGTGTGTGCTGTTGGATTTTTCCTGGAAATTTTTTCCTACATTTTGTTTTTTTTACAGACAAATATTCAAATTCGAAATTTTGTGAACGCAAGAATCAAGCTTTAACCCAACTCGGAGTTTGCTTTGACATTTGTTGACCCAAGTTGATGGATTTTAAGTATTGGGCTTTAATTTTTTATTTTACTTAAATTTTATGTTATGTTATAAGAGGTTGTCAAAAGGCCATACGGATAAGATCATCTTGGGCCAAAAGCCTCAAAACAACCACAGTAGACTTTTTTTATAAAGCCCAGCAATTATTCTAATCAGAAATATGAAATAGTCAAAGCTCTAATTCCACATTTTGACATTCTGCATTGGGAGTTTGGGACCCACCCACACACACACACACACACACATATATATTCAATAATAATTTGAAAGGAGATTCATTTGAGATTTTAGGAAATATAATATATATATATATATATATATATATATATTATATATTATGACTTTTACAAAATAAAAAGTTGAATAATGAGAAATTAGGGAAAAATAAATTGCCACTAGACATGAAGATAAAGTTCATGGAAGAATATTCATCAAAAACCAATGTTAAAAAAATGTCTCATCATTTACATCAGCAATATATATATATATATATATTTGTTTAATACCATAATGTCTAAAAATCAATCCAAATATTTGACTATTATTTTTATTTTGATTGACTTTGATCAGATCATTTTACTAATTAATCTATTTATTTCCAATATATTATTAAAACTCACAAATAAATTAACCCCATTTTGCTTCAACTAATTTGTTGATTACTAGAATTGATTTTGCTTATTTAATACACTTACTATTAATAGTACATGTCATGCCCTAATCATAATTATTATTACATATTGAAATATATATATATATATATATATATATATATATATTATATATATATATATTCATAAATATTTGTAAGTCTAAACTTATATACATATATTTATTATCAGAATTTATTTCTTATAAAAAAAATGTATATAACTCGAAGATGTGTTACAAATTTTATAAGCAATACATCTAAAACATGTGGTGTAAACTCCCAATATACATACATATATATATATATATATATATATATATATATATATGCAGTCAACAGCAAAAACAATGAATATGGCAACTTCCACACAAGATGCTTCAAGCATAATGATGAGTTTCTACCCGTTATAACATATGTATACATTATATATATATATATATATATATATATATATATGTATATGTATTCAATGTTTTGGGGTGGCAACACAATGTCCATTTATATATATAATATGTAAGTATGAAGAATAATGAGAGGTGGGATTTAGATTTGATACAGAAGCCATGCCCATGAAAAAGAAAAGAAAAGAAAAGAAATAATTTTAATGGCCCTTATGGTACAGCAAAAGGGTTCACTGAATTTAAAACAAGAAAAAGGAGAAGTTGTAGAAGAAGACTTGCCCCCCATGAATCAATAACTCAAGGAATCTATACACTTTTCTTTTTCCTTTTTTTATTGTTTTACTTTTGTTTCATCTCAAATTCAATGCCAAGAAAACAGGCATGAATATTAATTACAATAAACAAAAAGAAAACTACCCTTTTTTTTTCTTTTTATATAATAAATGTGTTTTAATTATAGATAACGCTTTTAAGTCATCTTCACATGCAAATTAATCTTTATTCGAACTAGTATAAAGTTCTTTGTAAGAAGTAAATTCTAATTCTGAATTCTAAAATCTAAATTCTAAATAGGATTTCGATCTAATAAAGTTACTCAAGATAAAAACACTTGTTCATGTGTGTTTTAGGGTTCAATCTATTTTTTTTTTATTTTTTATGTTAGCAACGTGTGTCTTATTGATTGATGAAAAAGTATATCTTCGATAAAATCACTATCATATCTCGAACTTATAATCTTTTAAAATTATAAATAATACTACTATCAATTGAATTACAAGTTCTTTAAAAGAAAATGTTATTAACAAAAGCAAAAGTGGACTAAAAAAAACATTTTTTTTTAAGTTAAAAACAAAAAAAAACATGTCAACGACAAGAACTCACGTCTGTTTCTCACCAAAATGTTGTCCTCGAACACAATCAATCATTTATTTGATAATATTTTTTGTATAAATATTTAATTAGATTTGGGGGTTTGATTCTTTCTTCCTCAATCATGAAGCTGCTGTTTTTTAAAAGGAACATATGTGTTTTTTTCTTCTGTGTTCGAGCTGTCAAAAGAATCTTTGCCTTATTCATATATATATATATATATATATATATATAACCATCTTCCATTAATCTTAATTAGCTGCATTCTCTACAAATTTAAAAGAATCTTTGCCTTCACATTACTATTATTATTATTATTAAGTTTTTTTGAAGAATGGGAAGACAGCCTTGTTGTGATAAGGTTGGATTGAAAAGAGGGCCATGGACTATTGAAGAAGATAATAAGCTAATGAACTTCATTCTTAATAATGGCATTCAGTGCTGGAGACTTGTTCCTAAATTGGCTGGTAAGTTAATTTACCTTAGCTTCCTATACATACATACATATATATATATATATATATATTTCTTGTTTTTGAATATCAATATTGATTCTTTTTCCAGGTTTGTTGAGGTGTGGAAAGAGTTGCAGATTGAGATGGATCAATTACCTTAGGCCAGATCTCAAAAGAGGTGCTTGGACTGATGCTGAGGAAGATATGGTCATCCAACTTCATTCCCGATTGGGTAACCGGTAATAAATTTTTCATTGTTTTAGTCACAATATGATATTGTTCGCTTTGAATATAAGTTTTTACAGTCTTGTTTCTAAACATCTTTCTAAATGTAAAATTCTTATATATTAAACATTATTTTCAAATGTCGAATTTGAATGAATATTTTGCATTTCTTGAAATATAAATGTTATGTACTTGGTGCAGGTGGTCAAAGATTGCTACACATTTTCCGGGAAGAACAGATAATGAGATAAAGAATCATTGGAATACTAAAATCAAGAAGAAATTGAAACTTCTAGGGTTAGATCCCTTAACTCACAAGCCATTATTAAATGAGGATCAAGAAATTCAAGATCAAGGGATGATTCAAGAATATCATACTACTACTACTTCTTCTTCATCAGGAGAACAACAGCAACAGGAGATTAGTACTGAAGAAGAAACAAATCTGATGATGATGAATAATAATAGTACTGCAGATGATGATAATAATAGTAATAATGTTGCATGCATGTTTATGGAGATGAAGCCGTGTTCAGAAATGAATATTGGGAATGGAGAGCTTCTTCTGGATTCTTTCTACTCTGGAATAGGAGGCCATAATTGGATTAACAGTCCTCTTCCATGGGATCTTTTCTCTTCTTCAGATGATAATTTCTTTTAAATAAAATAATTTCGTATTTCATATGATACATACATAATTAAACTAAATTTATTAAATAAAACTGTTACTAATTGAATTGAAACTTTTTTAGTTTTATATATATATATATATATAATTCAATATTTCTTCTTGAATGTTAAGTTGAAAGTAGAAAAGATTGGTTTTCATCAGAAAAAAAAGAAGAAGAAAGGGGACAAATGAGGAATTCACTATTAGATAAGAATGTGATAGTATATTTCTTTTTTTTTTCTCCACTTTATGAATTAGTGCTTTCCATTTTGTACTTTGAATTCAATTATTCATTTTGGCAGTTTGTAAAAAAAAAAAAGCAAAACTTTTTTCTGGAATTTATGATCTAAAATTATCTTGAAAAAATAAACTTTTGAAATATCCTAAGAAATGGAGAAAGACTTCTGGAGAAGTCCAGAAACTATAAAATTTCCAGCACCTTCTAATATCTATATCCACTTCCAATTCCAGAATTTTCCATTTTCTTCTTTAAATTCAGTTTCTCCACTCGTACAAAATCGCCAAGACAAGAATCTTGAACTTCAAAAAAAAAAAAAAAAAAAAATTGAAAGCTTTCATATTAAGATAAAAAGAAAAAAATGTCAGGGTGTTTATCAAATCTTCCAATTTCAAATCTCAGAATATCTGAGAGAACAAGTTTCCCTCATCAGAAATCTTTCCGATCAGTCTGCAGTCCTGTTGCAGTTCCAATTTCACGGCGAATTTACCACACTATGGCTTCTTCTTCTTCTTCTGAGGGCAGAGTTAATGATCTTAACCACTTGCAGAGGTCAACCAAGAATCATCAGTCCGCTGCTCAACAACCCAGAAGAACATCTGCTCCAGTTACCGGCCCTGCCGGTAAGCCTTTTCTTTCATAAATTTTATCAATTTTTAGTATATTTAGGAACATTTTTATAGAAAGATTATGACATTATACATGTATTTATTTTCGATGTGGGACTATGGGCAGGGATGTGGGACAGGTTTCCAACGGCAAGAACAGTGCAGCAAATGATGGAAACAATGGAGAGGTTGATGGATGACGACGACCCTTTTGCCTATACTAGCAGCAGCGCCGCCGGCAACGGCGGAGGAAGATGGTGGCCGTCGCAGCAGTCTACGGAGGAGGAAAGGTACGGCAACAGAGGAAGAGGAAGGAGGCCTTGGGAAATCAAGGAAAAAGAAGAAGAATACAAGATGAGATTTGACATGCCTGGAATGACTAAAAATGATGTCAAAGTTTGGATTGAAGACAAAATTTTGGTAGTGAAAGCTGAGAAAATTCCCAAAAATAATAGTAAAGAAGAAGAAGAAGAAGAAGAAGAATGGGGAGCTGAGAGCTATGGAAGATACAGTAACAGAATTGCTTTGCCTGAAAATGTTGAATTTGAGAAAATTAAAGCTGAGGTTAAAAATGGTGTTCTTTACATCTCTGTACCTAAACCCACTCCCCGTACCAAGATTTTAGGTATCAATGTTCAATGAATTTTTGTATCTTTTTCTTTTAAAAACTTTTGGGGTCGATTTGAGAACGTTTTAAAATTCCATGTACTGAAGTGTAAGTACATAATTATATAAAATTATAAAAAATTTGTGTGGGCCGATTTTTTGTATGGGCCGAGTTTTTATATGGGCCGATTTTGCTTTCTTTTTTATATGGGTTGTTTTGATTTTCGGCTACATGTTTTTTCTTGGGCTGCCCTTTTTTGACCGAGGCCTTTTTCTTTTTTTTCTTTTTTTAATTACAGCAATATATATATATATATATATATACTAGGCTAAATTTCGTTCCTAGGAAATAGAAAGAATGTTGTATATATAGGAAGTCTTTTATAAAAAAAAAAATTCAATTTTTTTTAAAATGAAATTACAACTAGTCCATCATAATTAATTTTAAATAATAACAAAATATTAGAATAATAAATTTTAAATTTAATTATGTTTTTTTTGTTTTTTTAATCAATATTTACGTAGTCAAAGAAGAATAAAATTGAGAAAAGCTTTAAAATATTAAGTTGTTTAATTTTCCTTTGTTTATGTATATATATAAAAAAAAAAGATAGATATTTTTTATTTTCTAGTTTAAATAAATTAGACTTTTATATTGTTATATGTATATAATTCTTTAATATTGATATACGTTTGATAAAAGAATTACAGACAAATCTTACAAAAGAGAGATTAAAAATCCTAGAGAAAGAAAGAAAGCGATTAGAAAAAAAATTTATGAGCTATTGCTGATTAGGCTTTTGCGGAGTCGCGTCTCTTTTACAAATCCAAGCTGGTTAGTGTTTTCATATGTTTTTTATTCTGGTTTTGGTTTTTAAATTGGGATAAGCTTGATTTTTGTTTATGGTTGAATAAACAGAGAAGATGACAATTGATGCACACAGAGTAATGACTGTAATTAGGTTTGCGGCACCTAAATTTCGAAACGCCCACGACAAGGTTGCGTTTGTTGTAAGTACATCCTTTTTCGCCTCTGGTTTCATGCTCCATGCTGCCGGCTCATCTGCCTTCGTTGAAAACGCACTTTTCTCCCCTTCTAATTGGTACACGAACAAACAAAATTAGGGTTTGGAATTTTATTTTTTCCCCCCAATTTGCTTGCAATTGGCTGTATTTTGTTAATTATTGGTGTGATTGCTTGCAGACGAAACTTCCATTAATAATTGGAATGAACTTGATGATTGTTATGGGTTTGTTTTCTCGAAGGGTTCAAACAAAATTCTGTTCAAGTGTTTTGTATTGAATGACAATCTTTTAGTTCATATTTTAAGGGAAGGTGATTCTGAATCTGCTCAATTTGAAATAAAGTTTTGGTTGTTTTTTTCTTCTTCCAATTTTTTTTTTGTTGCTTATGTTTATTAATATATATATATATATATATATATAATTTTTTTTTTTTGTGTGTTTAGTGTCGAGGAATATGTAGCTGATGAAGTTGAACACTCTTATGAATTAATGTACAAGAATTTCAAGCAATTGGTTGGATTTATTGACTCCATAATCTTTGAGTAAGTATGCCTGAGTTTTCATCCCTACCATGGATGGCGCTCCACGGGTCTCCAAATCTTACAAATCCCTAGATTTCTTAATTTCTCTAACTCCCTCTTTTCTTTTCTTTTTTATTTTCTATTTTTTAATTACACGTGTAAAGGTGAATTATTATTATTATTTTATTTTTCTTTTCGCTTTGTGACGAAAGGTAAAGAAATTTGATCTCAAACAATTATTTTTTTAATAAATTCCGTCAAAACTTTAAATATTTAATATTTTATTATTTTAACTAATAAATAATAATTAAGTCACTATCACTTTATAAGAAATATCTATTGAAATTTTAAAAAATTCTAAAAAATAATTGATGTTGTGGAGACTTCTGGACTGTTTTTCTCTTCATTTTGGATTTTTCAGTTCAATTTTCTTTTGGTTGTTCCTCAAAGAAAATGAAAAATTTATAGACGCATTTTGGATTAGTAATTTGTTTAGATATTTTTTAGATTTTGATGAGAAATAATAATATTAGTTTTAAATAATTTTTGGATCAGATACGATATCTAGATAAATGATATTTATTATTGATAGTTGGAGATATAATTTGAATAAAATGTAATTTTGTATTTTAGTGATAAAGATATTTTGTACATATATCAATAATAGTGAATAAAAATGTATTATTGAATAAAAAATTTCTATTTAATATGAGTTTAAAAGTTTTTTTTTTGTTTTCAAAGCTAATTTTTTTTTTTATAATAACAAGGAAAGAAAGGAAGATAAGATAGGTATAAATATATTTTCTTTGGGGGCTAAAATGGAAAATTCAGAAATAGTTTGGATTGGATTGTGATTTCTTAAATGTTTAGGGGAATAATAAGAGATAATTTTTGAAACTCCCCGAAAATTAAACGCCGTCTAGTCCCGATTTCCCACGCTTCGGCAGTCAGTCTTTTAGTCTTATTCTTCTACTTCTTCTCAAATTCTAATGAAAAGAATGTTCCTTTTTCTTGGATTTTTTCTCGGTTAATCTTCTATTTACTGTACTTAATTCTGCACAAGGTACCGAATTTAGCATTGTTTTAGTATCTTTTTCTTTTTTCATTGCTCTATCTTTCTCGTTTGGTTGGGATTTTCTGGATGAGCACTAGGAGTTGATTAGGATCAATTCAATGATTGATTTGTTCTGTCACTTCCTTAGGATTATATAACTGTTCAATTCGTGTTTTAAGGTGAAATCCGAATAGCGGATTTTGGATCCTGGAAATTTCATCAAAGTTAATGGTATTGATTTGAGTTGGATAGGGCTTGATAATGTGTTCATATATATATATATATGTTCAGGATATGCCAAATTGATTGATTTTAGTGTATCGAAATGCTTGATGCATATGTTATGGTGGAAAGGTTTTTATAGTCTAATGTATTTTTATAGTGCCTGTTATCTGTTTGATGTTTTGCTTTATTGAGCATTGAATTCAATGTGTTTGATGTTTTGTCCTAATGAGAGTTAAACTGAATCTAAACTCGTTAGTACGTATTGTCATTGTATAAGTTAATTGTATATTGGCATGCTCTTTTTTTTTTCTTTGTAGAATATGTATAATGTGTACATAACTCGATGATCTTCTAAAATTGGTTGGATCCTTCCATTAATTTAGCTTCTATATTGCACTCTTCAGATTTTCCGATCTCTCCAAGTGTATACTCTTATTTGTTTCCCTTTCTGTAACTGTTTGATGTAGATATGATGATGTTATCCAGTCGATATTTTGGGTGAAACTTTGAAACATTTTCTGGCTTGTCGTCTTTAAATCTTTTCTTGAATTGAAAATATGGATATTTGGAATTTTACTCACAATGTAAGGTTGTATGTTCATTAATGTTCTTGATTTGAACCCTAAATTCTCGTCAATCCAGGTTTATTTATTTCCTTACAGTTGTAAGCATGAATTCTATGTGAATCAGGATTGTCAGTGCTTGAAATGTATGCTGCAATTTGTGGAGATATAGGATATAGAAAATTTGTGCAGCATTACACCTGTGTGTGACTGGTACTAATTTGTTCAACCTGATTGATACTCTATTCAATACTTCTGATGGAGCATGCAAAAAGAATTGTTGATTTCCTAGAGACGACAGGCATATTTTTGACAAAGTGATGGATTTGAGATCTTTCTTAGGGAATTTACTTCAGTTCAAATATCCAGTTGCATCTGTAGTTCTGTGCTATGAATTGACATCCTTGAAAAAGAAATTAACTGGGTTTTTTTTATTTTCCTTTCAGAGGTAAGTAGCTACATTGGAAGCTGATTGTGGTTGTCAAGAGGAAAAGGAGGAACTACAGGAAGTCAGTTTTTCTCCGTGCTAGGAATATAATATTCCCCAGAAGTCTTGTTTTTGCTTGAGGCATTCTTTATATCACACTACACTTCAATGAAGCTTTTTCAGTTTCTTAGATCCTTGCGCATAAGTTCCAAACACTTTGAAATTAAAGGCCCTCTACAGTCTCGTTTCTTTCAGCCCGATTATGCTCCTAGAGATCCCACAGCCAAGCCTAAAAGGTATAAGTACCCTGCTGTTTATGATCCATATGGACCTAGACCCCCACCTTCCGATAAGGTCATACAGCTTGCTGAGAGAATTGCATCTTTAACTGATGAAGAGCGTAAGAAAATTACTCCCACACTTCTTGAGAGATTAAAGCATCCCAAGTTGGAACCAATATCAGGAGATGGCGTGGACTTGGGTCCACAGGGAGGGGCTGCTTCTGGATCTTCAAAAACAGAGGAGAAGAAAGCAGAGAAAACAGCATTTGATGTTAAGTTAGAGAAATTTGATGCGGCTGCAAAGATCAAAGTAATCAAAGAGGTGCGTGCCTTTACAAATTTGGGATTGAAGGAAGCAAAAGATCTCGTTGAGAAGGTACCTTCTTTACTTAAGCAAGGGGTTACTAAAGAAGAAGCAAATGCTATCATAGATAAGATCAAGGCTGCGGGTGGGGTTGCAGTGATGGAATAGAATAAAACCCTTTTTGGAGCATTTTACTATGTTTTCACTTCTTACTTTAGAATTGCTTTTGTTAGCTTTGTCATTTATGAAGGAACTATGTTGATGCCACCTTCAGTATGACTAAATCCTCATGATTATTTATCTTTCCAAAAGTTGAAACAAATGATTTAATTTCAATGCATAATTCTGAAATCTTCACATTCAAATCTATTGAACTGAAATCAAACACTCTTTTTTAGTAGTTAGGGCTTCCCTTCCTTGTTAACACCTCCAATATGATTTCCTGTTGTATTCTTGTTTTACAGTGCCTAATGTTTAGCATTCAGAACACTCAAATGCATAAAATGCTGTTCAATCGGTTGGCTCAGGACTTTAAACTTCAAATTTAAGGCGAGTATTTTTTTCTCAAGCATCGGCTAACTTCTTTATTAGGGACAACAAAAAATGGAAAAATAATCTGTGAAACATGCTAAAGAAAAACACTACCACAACTACATTGTATTGTATTCTCTCTCTAACCCCCTCTCTCTATCTATATCACAATCTCACTGATCTCAAACACTGGTTGTTCGCATCCTAGCCTTTTCTATTCAGGACTCTAAACTCACAGCAGGATGAGCTCTGTGGTGTCTGCCAAATACATTTGCAGCATCTTCTGGAGTTGTGTATATTTTGACTATAAAATGGGATGAAAATTATGTCATCCATGTACCGTAGTTACATAGTACCTGCAGGCTCACTCACTCTTTATCTTCTTCTGTGTCTTTGCTGGCAAAAGCGCTGTCTGTATCTACCCTACTATGTCCTACTTCCTGAGAGCAAGAATGAAACAGTAGTTAATTGCTAGAATTTAGTCCAGAAACCAAATGATTCGATTAAAATTACAGCATTTCTAGTGATTCAGGCAAAATGATATTATTGCACTGCCATATCAAATGGGATATGTCACATTGATGTGAAATATAATATAAGTATGGATGTTTGTTGTTTGGGGGGGCCAAGAAGGGAAAGAAAGAGCAAAGGTGAGTTATTATAAGCCAAAAAAAGAGAAGAATGGATGTCAAAAGTGAAGAATTCGCCGATTTGAGTAACAAAAGATCAAAGTCTTATCATAGTTACCTTTTCGGGGGTGCTAGAAGGATGTTCATCACTTCTTCCATTCTCACAATTGTTAGAAATTTTATGTACTTCCAATCCATTAATCGGATCCTTCAGCTCTGGTGAAGAACTAGAACCATTTAGCTTAAGCTTCTCGTTACTCAGAGATTCACCAGTTCTAGACGCAGAACTCTCACTCAGAGATTCACCAGTTCTAGACGCAGAACTCTCAGCTTCACTTCCAAGTTCTATCTCATCTAGATTGGTTTCTTTTTCGAATTTTGTGTTGATATCTTTAGCTTCGGCCTTTTTTTTCTCTCCTTCTCTTTGTTGTCTCCTCCTCGCTTCTTGCGCCTTTAATTGTTTAAACCTACAAAAAAGTACAAAGGTAAGACCAAAACTAGTCTTTCAACAGTATCACAGAACACTCATAAAACCAGTAACTGCTCAACCTTTCACCAGGACGAAGCCCTTCTGGAGACGTTTGTTGTTCTCTTGCTTTAGTCCTTTTCTCTTTTAACACCACATCAGATGCAGATATCTGCATTTTTGGTTGTTCTTTCTTGTCAGCACTATCATTAAATTCCTTCACTGGATTTTTTGCACCTCCCAATTTCTGCAGCCATATTTGTTGCGCTGTGCTTAGTATGTTGTTTGTGAACCTAAATAACAAGTTAATTTTTAATTCCTTCAGTCAGGAAAAACATAAAATGGAGCACCCCAAATTCATCACAACAGATGGGGAAAGAAGTTTAGGTTTGCAGTAAGTTGGAGAAGATTACCAGTAAAGGCTTAGACCTGAAGGAACTGAAAGAGCAAAATAACCAATCATTAAGGGCAGAAATTTGGTTATGGCTTGAGAATTCTTCAGGTTCGGATCATTGGTCTGAATATTAGAGAAAAGAAATGTAGCAAATTAGTAAATCAATTTTAACATTTTATTTTAAACATTTTCATAAAACCAAGTGAAATCAACACAAAACAAAATGGAAAGCTAATACATGAGCCAACAACCATTATTGCTGGTCTCAACACTCTTTGAAACATTAATACAGAAATGAACTTTCAACTTAACAAACCTGTGGAGGTTGCATTACTTGAACAGAGATGTACTGTGAGATAATCAACAGCACTGGCAAGACAAGATAGGCCAAGGTATCAGACCATCCAAGTGGAGGATGACCATCCTGACAACAATGAGAAGGAAACTGCTGAATTAGAAATTTATTCCAAGCCAGGAGAAAAACAGCATAGCCCAAAAAAAAAAAAGGGATCTATTGAATTGTAGGTAAGAAACCAGACAGAGGCATATATAGAGTACTCTGATTTTGCAACCTAGAAAAGCCATGTCTGCTCACCAGATCATCCAAATAAAAAGGAGACAAACATAATAATAATACATGAAAAAGAAAACAAGTTGTGGGGATGGATATATAGACTTACGACAAAAGGGAAAAGCCAAGAGGTACCACTGCCAGTTTGTCGAGCAGCAATTGTAGTTGGACCAGCTAGTGATGGTATCCAAAAGAAGCCTTCAGTTAGGAGTCCCTTAACATATTTGTAAAGACAAAAAGAAGACCCTTAGTTTCAGAAACTAAATGTCTTATCATAAAGTAAGTAATCATGTTCATAGAACATAGATATGAGGTAGAAATTGAACAAAGGACCCGTCATAAGCTGGCATGGTACCTCATTTGCTACATTAGAAAGAGCTCTATACAGGCCAATCCATATAGGTATAGTGGCAAGAGTTGGCAAACATCCTGAAAATGGAAGATATTTTATAAGAATTACTGAATTGCATACATAGAAGGTAAAGATTAAGGTGCTATCAGAAAGCAAAAAGTTAATCTTTTTGCCCTATTGTTGATCTTTCTCTCCCCCCACCTCCCAACTTTCGGATGCCTTTTGTTGCTTAGATGAACAAGTAGCAACTTAGGATCTGTGAACCAAATTTCAGAAGGAAATACAACAGTGACCTACCTGCCAGTGGGTTTATGCCAGCAAGTTTATATAGTCGTGCAGTTTCAAGTTGAATTCTCTCCTGAAAGAACATAAGTAATACTAGTGACGACTACAGATACTTAAGAAGTCTATCCAAAGGAATATTTCGATTCTACCAAACAAATACAATCACTTCACAGCTCAAGGTCAATGAATATCTACAGCATATTAACCACCGTTCCAAAAGCCTACCATTCTTGAATAGTAATTGAGAAACCACAAAGAAAGGAAAAGTTGTAACCTGATCTCCAGCATACCGTTCTTGAATAGCCTTTATTTGAGGTGTTAATGATCGCATTGCCATTGCAGATTCCACCTGGGTGCAAGAGTTTATAAAGCAATTAATATCTCATAATGTGGAATGATGGGATCAAGAACAGCTTTGATTACATAGTTCAAAAGATTCAGACAGTAAAACAGTAACATTGAAAAAAATATATAAACATTTATGGGCATACGCTCACCTGTTTCTTGGTTAAAGGAAAAGTAGCTACCTTTACTAGCACAGTCAATAAAATAATAGCAAAACCATAAGAATAGGGTACGTGCAAAGTGGAGAGCCCATCCTTCAAGACCTGAGTACAAAACAGAATTATAGTTTAGCCTTCTTTACATAATCATAGCATTTAGAACAAGAAGTGAAAAATTAGAACACAGAGAAAGTAACAATTAATCCAAACCTTCAGAACAGATTCCATTCCATTGGTGATACCAGACAGCCAATCACTGCTATCTTTTGTAGCGGACGTAGTAGAATCAAGAACATCAGAAGAGCCCGAAACTGCAGCATCAGCAACAGTATACAAGAAACCTTCTGCTCTATCAAAAAAGTGCTGAATTATCCCCGCAGCATTTTCAGGGTCAGGAAACGGAACTTTCCCAAGCCCAAATCGAGCAACTCCAAGTTCACCACGTAAAAGGGGTCTCCTAAATGATAAATTGTCCCAATGAACTCTACGAAAACTAGGGTTTAAGACCATAGACCGGTCTGAAAAAGATGGTAGGATTGAATTAGGCATAATCCCAAGTGGGACTGAGAAATTTGACATTTTTAATCTAATCCAAAATGAGATAATCTTCGCCTATGCTGCTTCAGTACAAAGATCCAGGAATCAAGAACTGGGAAGAAACTGATAGATGATTCTTGAAAATTTCAGGCAGTGGACAATCGAATAGAATTTTTAGAATATCTGCTTTGATTCTTGATACCATCCTAAAAACATAAAAAGAATAGCGGAAATATTAGCATAAAGAATTGGGGGGAACTTCCTTTCAGCTATCAATCTTTTCTTTTCTTTTCATTTATTTTTCCTTTTTAGGGTGTAGTTGAACACACTTGCAAGAATGTATAAGATCGAAATACCTATTATCATAAAGGTTAAAATTGTTATAAATATCATAAAATTTTAATTTTTTATTTCCCTAATAACACGAATAAAGTATGACAGTTTTAAGGGAAACCTGTCCCTTAAAACTGGGCAATTGGGCTGAAATGTCTAAAGCGTTCAAGAACTATATTTTGGGCCTGCCCTTTCTTTTTGCTCAAAAACCAACCATACCAGTTCTTGCCACTCTGCTAATTAGTTGAAATTATAATGGTTATACAACTCAGTTTTTAATTAGTTGATATCAAATAAAAATTAGAACTTTTCAAAGTGAAGAGTCTCTATTTACACTTATTAGTGTAGTGTCACATGGTGTTTAAGTCATATTTTCTTTAGATTATGGTGCAATTTTGTAAGAGTAATCCTATTTTCTTTCTTCTTTTTTTTTCTACAAAAGAATATATATATATATACACATGGGGTTACAAAGTTGATAAGAGACATTTGGTGGAGCAAGTAATGTGAGGTCCTGATTTCACCAATATCACATTTTGGATAAGGGAACAATCTAGAATTCACAATTCTAATTGGATCTCCTTTTTTCCCTTACTATTCTCCACTCTTTAATCCAATTTTTCTTTTTTCCCATCTGCATCGTCAGCCAGAAAACACAAGGGAAAAAAGGAAAAATCCTTCCAAGAACTCTCATATGGCAGCAACAATGGCAACAATGGCCGTTCTTAATGCCAAATTCTTGGGCATCAACTCTACCAAATCAGCTCTGAAACCAACCACAACAAAACCAATTTCCCTTCTCCCGATTCAAAACCTTCCCCAAGGTCTAGTAATTACCTCAAAGACAGCACCAGAGTCAATTTCATTAGCAGGATCAACAGCGATTGCCGGCGCAATCTTCTCGACCTTGAGCTCCTGCGATGCAGCTCTCGCCGCGCAACAAATAGCAGATATCGCAGAAGGCGATAACCGCGGCCTCGCTCTCCTACTTCCGATCATTCCAGCCGTAGCTTGGGTTCTCTTCAACATCCTCCAACCAGCCCTAAATCAATTCAACCGAATGAGGAGCACCAAAGGAATCATCGTAGGTCTCGGATTAAGTGGATTGGCTGCGTCGAGTCTCGTACACCCACCTCAGGCATCGGCATCGACGGAAATCGCCGCGATTGCTGAAGCTGCTGCGAATGATAATAGGGGACAACTTTTGCTGCTTGTCATAGCTCCAGCCATTGCTTGGGTGCTCTACAACATTCTACAGCCTGCCTTGAACCAATTGAACAAGATGAGATCTGAATAATAATTATTAATCTCTGTAATTTCTTCTTTTTTGGGTACATGTAATTCTCCCCCATCTCTTGTATCAATCAACTTTTTTAAAAAAACAAAAATCTTCTGTTTATCGTAATATTATCTTGGATTTATAGTGAACAATTGTAACATACTCAGGAACCAATTTAAGTATATATACAAGTAGATTTGCTTTGTGATATATATATATATATACACATATGAATAAAAACTAAAAATTAAAAATATGGAACTTATCAAAAATAAATAAATAAATAAAAATATGGAGGACCTATAATGTAAATAATATCTTTACTAAATTGAACATTTTGCTCAACCTCCTCCAAACACCTACTGGTTTTGTCAACTGTTTATTCATTATCTATAGTGAACTGCAACCCATATATATATATATATAATATGTATGTATATGTATATATATGGACCTTAGATTTTTACCCTTTTCGCAATTTTGTATGATCTTCCAAGGCCGCTGTAGAAGAAGATACTGAAAGTAGAGGAATGGAGGAATTTAGCCTTCAAATGATTTACACGATTTTCGTATTATGTACTATGTTTACCTTCTACTTATTAATCATGGGAAACCGCCGCCGTTCAAAGCCTTGCCACAAGGAAAAGCTTCCACCGTCACCGACAGGACTGCCGATCATCGGCCACTTACACCATCTCCTAACGGACATCGACATGCCGCACCACAGCTTTGCTAAACTATCTCAGAAACTCGGCGGGGCTCCGATAATATACGTCCGGCTCGGTCGCGTCCCCACGGTGGTTATTTCTTCAGCGCGGCTCGCCGAACTCGTACTGAAAACTCACGATCACGTTTTCGCTAATCGTCCTCAGCTCATTTCGGCTCAGTACCTTTCCTTTGGTTGCTCTGACATCACATTCTCCTCTTACGGTCCGTACTGGCGTCAAGTGAGGAAAATCTGCGTGACCGAACTACTGAGTTCAAAGCGAGTCAACTCGTTCGAACTCGTGAGAAACGAAGAAGTAAACCGAATGTTACAGACCGTGTTTGCTCGCTCGAATTCAGATCTGGACTTAAGCGAGCTTTTTTTCAAACTGGCAAACGATATACTCTGCCGCGTGGCGTTCGGAAAGAGATTCATCGACGATAACGACGTAGTTGACAGAAAAAACTTCAGTAATCGCGAAGGGGGGAAAATCAAGAAGGATTTAGTGGGAGTTTTAACGGAGACGCAGGCGCTACTGGCGGGGTTTTGTGTGGGGGATTTTTTCCCGGGATGGGAATGGGTAAATTTGATAAGCGGAACGAAGAAAAGATTATTGAAGAACTTGGAAGATCTGAGAATGGTTTGTGACGAGATTATAAACGAACACCTGCGGATGAAGAAGAAATCCGACGACATCGACGGTGGTGGTGATGATCATCAAACCGCCGGAAAAGAAGATTTCGTGGATGTGCTACTTAGGGTTCAGAAAAGAACTGATCTAGAAGTTCCCATTACTGACGATAATCTCAAAGCTCTTGTTCTGGTAAACATTCCTTTCCATCTCCTTCATCTCATCATGCACTCTGCGTCTGATCATTTACATAATTTTTTTCATTAATATTTTCTCAATTGAATAAATTTTCAAAACATTGCTTAATATTTTCTCAAGCTATTTTGTTTATTTTTTAGTTCGTTAAACTTTGTAATATATTCATAAATGTATGAAGACGCTTGGAGATATTTCAAAAGATTGGAGCGGTTGAGTTGATTGTCAAAGGGCAGTCAGCATTAGAGTCATTCATGCATCAGTGGTTTTTGTTTGCTTTCCAAAGTCTAAAAAATTTGTTCTTACATGGGATGATGAAGAAAAATTTATCTTACTTATGATTTCTGCTAGGACAAAAATACCTAAAAAAAATCATTGATTTTTTCATAGGACATGTTTGTAGCTGGTACAGACACATCATCGGCAACAATGGAATGGACTATGACAGAATTAGCGAAACATCCAGAAATAATGAAAAAGGCACAAAACGAAGTGAGGCAAATTGCAGGCAACAAAGGTAAAGTAGACGAGACCGATCTTCAAAACCTAAATTATCTCAGATCCGTGATCAAAGAAACCATGAGAATTCACCCGCCAGTTCCTCTGCTCGTTCCACGAGAATCCATGGAAGAATGCATTCTCGACGGTTACTATATACCGGCGAGAACTCGAGTCCTAATTAACACCTTCGCGATCGGGAGAAATCCCGAGTCGTGGGAGAATCCAATGGAGTTTAATCCCGAGAGGTTTGCTAATGATGAAATTGATTTCAAGGGTCAGGATTTCAAGTTCTTGCCGTTCGGAGGAGGGAGAAGAGGTTGTCCTGGCTACTCGTTTGGTTTGGCGACGGTGCAGATTTCGTTGGCTCGTTTACTGTTTCATTTTGATTGGTCACTTCCTAATGGAATAGGAAATGGTGATCTTGATTTGTCTGAAACTTTTGGGCTTGCCATTAGGAAAAAAGTTGCTCTGAAACTCATCCCGACAATCAGTTTAGAGCATCCACTTGAAGGTAATCATACACAACTCTAAAAATATCAATCAAAAGTATATTTCAATCTTTAGAGGAAATGCATGTAATTTGTTTTTGGTTTTGTTTAAGTACAAGATTTCTATGAACAAAACTTTCAATGTCAGCAGATTTGTTTATAATTGTCCAAACATCCTGGTTCCTCAGCAGATCTCTTCATCCTTTAACACTGTTGAATAAGGATAAATCATGGATGTTAGAAATCTTATCTCCATGGAATTCAAAATCATCAAGGAGTTTACATACTTACATTGATTTTTCTTTGGGTTTCTCCTCTGAGTTGTCGTCCTCGGACGACTCTGAATCCAGATTTAAAGATGTAAGCTTGCCAAAAGACTCCTTAGCATCCCCGAAGAAATCCTTTACTTTGTCTAGAACAGTTTTAAGCTCTTCTTTCCTTGGAAGCTAATAATACAAAAACATGTTTGTAGAATCAGGAATTGTTTGTTCTTACTGTGTCAAAAGAAAAGAATATCCCGAATTGACAGTTAAAATAACTAAAAGTAGATTGATATCTAGCAACCAATGTCAATCTCCATGGCCATGAAACCAAAGCTTAAAAACTTTCATTTCATCAGATGCTTTGGCTGAAATAAGTAAAAATAACAGGAAAAGTACCTCTATAACATTGCTGGTGGAAAGTGCAGCTCTCAGATTGTTATTCTCCTGCATATGAATAACTATTTTATAACCATATACTAATGTTCATTAATCAACTGAAGAAGAAGAAGAAGAAGAACGAAGATACAAATTACACTGTAAAATGTTGGAGAAGAGAAGTAGAACATTACAACTATTTTATAACCATATCTGAATTCTGTAGCTGATCGCAAAGAACGGTGTTGTTTGATTGCCATCTTCTGTATCTCTTTCTCATCCTGTGTTAATTAAAACACCATTATTTATCAATGATAATTTCTCAGATAAAATGTTGAATAATATAAACACTTGAAATTAACATCCAATTCGATAGAGAGAAGCAAATTCAAGAAAAAGAAAACAGTGAAGAAAGAACTCACTCTGTAAATAACTGCTGCAATATTCCTAGCAAGAGTATCTTTATAAATGTACTTTCCAAGAAAATTGTCTTTTGCAGCAACCATGATCTTTGCAGTAGTGCCACCAGTAATAAGATTAAGTGGGTACCAAAGGTAAACCTGCTCAAACATAAAAGATTGAATGTTCAAATCTGTGTATACACCAAAATCACACTAAAGAAGAAGAAGATAAAAGGGATTATTTCCCTTTTAATTAGGAAGAAGAAAGATTACTACCAATTCTTGGTAAACGAAACGAACCCAGATAAAATTGAACATTAGGAAGGTGAAATTAGAACAAAAGAATCAGGAATTCATGGAAAAGCTAGAGTCTTTATTCAAAGAAAGAAAAGAAAAAGAAAAAGGAAAAGAGAAGTAACATTAGCCATGCGGATGAAAATAACGAAACGAGGGTTTCCATCATCTTCAATCTTTGGCAAAGCAGGAGCTGTTCTCTGGTACTGACGACCCGCCATTCCTTTCTTGCCTTTAGCTTCCACTACCAAATGTTTGTATTGTCTAACCCTTTTCTGGGTTGTTGTTGATATTCTTGTTCCTGTTCTTGTGGAGAAGAAGAAAGAGTGTCTGAGGAGTGAATCTTCATGAGTTCTTGAACTTGATATGGGTAATCTAACTAAGTGATTCAAAGACATAGCCACCTCCATTCTTTTATAACCTCAATTTCTCAGAATTATTACTATGAATTTTCCTTCGGTTCACTTTTTTGGGAATTGGAGGAATTTCTTCCGCTCTCTTTGATACTGGAGGTGGATGGAGAGACAAATCACCAAAATGTAATGCTGACACTTGGACCTTGGCTTAGCTTATCCAGTATCCACTTCTTTTTTTTTTTTTTTTAAATAATAAAAGTTCCTCCTTTTTTTGGGGTCAATACTTTTTTCCCTTCTTACACCACCTTTAAACAGACAATAATGGAAATAAGAAACTTATAGGCATTTTTTAACTTATTGAAAAAAAATTGTCTGGTGATTATAACAACATCTAAAAACTTAAGCCGAACAGAGGACAAGAATTGGAAGCATCAAACACACACAGAGATATATACATACATATATATATATATATATATTTATATTATACAAAAATTAGGCAAATTCTGTAGCAGAGAAGAGATTCTAATGACTTTTTTTACATGGTTACTTTGTTTCCTGTACAAAAGTGGATCTTCTTGACAGTACAGTTACAGTCCTACTAAAAATACCCAAATTCTAATGTACAGAGACTAACTTACAAAAAAACGAAAGAAAGAATGAAAATGGAAAAGAATGGCAAGCTCCCCAAGACTTTCATCAAAGAAAATTGAATAAGAATCTCTCCAACTTGTACAAAACTCATCCAAACATTACCTTCTTGAAAAAGTTGGCATCTTTCCCTTTTAAAAAGGGTATTTTTTTTTTTCTTCTGCTGTCAATTTGAAGATGGCGGCTCAATATGAAAACTCATTGCCACGAACTGAGATATATTTCTTGACCCATATAGCTATATCTTCAGAACATGCACGGGCAACAGGTGTCTTGAACAGTGATCCAAGTGTAGCAAATTCATGAACTGTATCTTTGTAATCAAGCAATGGTGCATCTACATTCAACTTCCGAAGTTCTTCGCTGTATGAGATAGCACGGTCCCTCATCCAATCATGTTCTGCCACAACTGTTAGTGTTGGAGGCATGTATTTTAAAGGAACTTCTGTACAAGTAAGAGGGTTTCCAGCTGGATGATCCAGGCTAAACTCTTCTTCTGGGAGGAAGAGTTTCCATGCAAGAACAGAGGTAGCTTTATCATATATATAAGAGTTTGCCAGATTGATCTCAGAATGCGTTGGAACGTTTCCTATAAAAAATGGACACACAAGGACTTGTGCAACTACCCTTATAGGATCCAAAAGATTTCCAGCCTCGACCGACTTGCGAGCAACATAATTGGCTATGTTGGCACCACATCCAACTCCGAGTAGGACACACCTAATTTAATGAGACAAGTTAGAGACTTTCTTTTGTAGTCAATTATGCAGCAGCTGCTACTGCTAATGGATGCCCCGAGAAGAAGAGAGGGAGAAGGAAATGGATAATGCCATATCTTGAGAACATGTATTATGCAAATAAACTATGTATTCTAGAAATATCCCCCATCTAGGCCTAAGGAACAAATATTTTCAAACATTTGTTTCACATTTGTTCTAACATCCAAAAATACATGATGATCGAATGTAATAGTCATTGTCTCTGTTTATACCCACATTTTGATGACCACACAAGCATACAATGAGCCTAAACATATAAAAGGAGACAAGAAGTACAGAATGCCAGACAGATTCCTCTAATTAAGGCTAGAAAAAAACAGTTGTAACCCCATGTGCTAAATAAGCAACTAATATCTGGTCATATTTTCAATTTCTTCAAACAAAATAAATGCTGATTAAATAGCCCATTTATATACTTGAAAGACTTGGTGCAAAGTAATGGAAGAGTATAAAAATGGCAGAGTGATGGTAAAAGTAGCTGCAGCAGCAGGGCATATTAGCAAGAGATGCAGCAGAAACAAAAAGAGGTGAAAGATAGATCAGATCAAAAAGTATAACAGAAGAGATGAATAAGAAATAAGATTATCAGATCTCTGAAAACTAATAACTTTTTGACAACAAAAACAGAATTTAACTTAAAAATGCTTCAAAGAACATTAACATAAACACTGGAAGCTTATGCCATTAGAAATTTACCTTGAAGGATCTCCATGTGCTGCCAGCCATGGCTCAACCATAGTGGCCAAATATCCATCAACAATCTGCAAGCTCTTACCAACTCCCTCTCTTTCACTACCCCTAAACCTTCCATTCCTTAACGGTTGTTGATCAAACTCGGCCATGTTTGCCTGCGTTGCCAACCAATTTATTACCTTCAAAGCATCTTCAAATGCCGCAGGATACTTACTCTCAGGTGCCAACCTATAACCTACCGCCACCACAATAGCATCACAAGATATCGCCAACCTCCGGCAAAAACCATCGTTTGTAACAGTATCATTCCCACCATTCACCCAAATCCCTCCGTGAAATTGCAAAATCACAGGGAGTTTCCTACAATTCCTCTTATACCTATCCGGTGAATACCCACCATAAACCCCTGTCTCTAGCTTCCTCCCAGCTTCAGAACCCGTTTCATCCGTCGATTCCTTTTCTTTACTCTTAGTAAGAGCAGATACGGGCAGAAAAATCCTGAGTGACAACGAACTCAGGGGATCGATGTGAAGGTCCTTAGTAGCTACTCCACCATCTTCACCGGAAAAACTAGGGATAGCAGGTACTTTAGGTTCGCCGGAACGAGAAACAACGCCGTAAGGATTGGAATCGGAGACTGATTCAAGAAGATCTTGTAATCGGCGTTTAAGCCAAAACTTAGTGGTGAAGCTGTAAACTTTCAACTTAATACTCGGCATTGCATAGTAATAATACTCTTCTCCTTCTTCTTCAAAAGCATTATTCACAAAACTGATTAGGGTTTTTGAAATTTATAAATAAAGACGCCACTAAAGAGAGAAAAATAAGAACTTTCCTATAATTCAATTCAATTTCAAGACTAATTCAAATCTTTTTGCCAAAATTCCAATTCGAAGAGGAAACAGATATTCTGGGCAGCTTCTAGATAAAGTAAATAATTTTGTGCTTTTCTTGAACGGACGATATTTATGATAAAAAAACAAAAAGAGTGGACCCCATTGCTGACGTTGCTGACATGCCAAGTCATTTCAACTAATTCTTACTAAACAAAGAATTACGTGTTTCTCGGGTGTCTTAATACAGTTTTTTTTTTTTCCTAAAATTATTATTATTATTTACTAATAATGCTAATGGTTTTATTTGTGAAATCGAGTTTTCACTTTCCTTACAAAAATATAAATAAATATACTTACAAAAAATTAATAATAAATATATATATTTATAATTTTATTGAATTATTGTAATGGTGACAGCTTGGCTGAGCTGTAGAATGAAGTGGATTTCCGCGGATATGAGGAGGCTAATGGAATAATATAATTTCAATTATTATTAATTTTATTTTTGTATAATATATATATATTGGGAGGAAGATTTCTTCTTCTTTCCAATTATGAGAAAGTTTTATATAATTAGGTAATTTTGAATTTTATTTTTCAAATCTTTAAGTTAGAAAATGTTCCATTCAAAATTAAGGTGCTCAAAATAATCATTACATATATATATTTATACATATGTATTTGACTAAAGATATCCAAAAAAAAAATCAATATACTTGAATCTGTCGGAATAAAATAGATGTTAGAAAAAACACAATAGATTCAACAAAATTCATAGTCCATATTTCTTTTTTTTTTTTTTTTTTTTTTGTTTCATTTTCTTTTGTTGGCTACAAAACTAATAATTTCTCCAAGAACTATTCATTTTACCCACCTTTTGGAAAGTTTAAGATTACAATAAATGAATCACCATCACCATGAATCCAATACTTCTTCTTCATAACTATTTCCAGATTAACAACAAATTTCAATGGCTTTCCTTCCTTCCTCCTTCCTCCTTCCTCCTCCCTCCTCCTCCTTCCTCCTTCCTCCTCCTCCTTCCTCGGCCGCGCCACAACCCAATAAAAGTAAGGAAAAACAAAATTTGTGGTTGCTAACAACAACATTTCCTTTTCTACAATATAACACCTTACTATCCCAACCACCCCGAAAAAGAAAAAGAAAAAAGACAGAAAGTTAACTATAAAGTCTGTAATTAAACAGAAGTCAAGCGAGCAAGACTTGATTGAGAAGGAGGAACAACAAGGACTGCTTCATTAGTAGTGCTGACTGCTTTCTCTGCAGCCAGTTCTTCCAAGCGATTCCACTTTGCTTCGCGTCTGGCTTTAATCTCATCTTCCTTGGATTCTTCTTCTTGAAACTTCTGCAAGCACTCCCTAAATAGTTCAGGATCAAGATCATAGAATAGTTTACGAACATTCAGTGTTAAGCCGTGAACCGCCTGGTTCCAATGGTGTCTAGCATTTCTTTCCAGTGCAGGGAAGATGATAGGGAGTATAATCTTTCGGTTCTGCTTAATCAGACTATCGATATGATCATTGTTCCATAAGAACAAAGCCCTTTCAGCTACCTGGAAAACAAACAAATTTTTCTTAGTCGACGTGTATAATATACAAGTTTAATGTAACCATGTGAATAACTTGGCAAAAAGTGACAGGAGAGAAATCACATTCATGAGAAGGATACTAGAGAAGAGGATTAGACACGGAGCAAAATCGACAAGTATGCATTATGAGAACTGACAGTATAGGCACACACTAGCAACAATAAGAATGAGTCGATATGTATCTATCTTGTTTTTCATTCTCAGTTTAATTTTTTTTCACCAGTAGTTGATACTTCCATGATATCCAAGTCCTGTACATACGCCAGGTTGTAATAGATATTAGTATATACCGTAAGACATTAGCTACAATCATAACAAACAAGAAAGGATACTATGGAAACAGATCAAGATTAGAGTCGCTACACAAAACGAATGATTTTTACCTAATACGCTAATTACAGGCAAAAACAATCAACATTTATTAGCTCCAGAAACAGACATGAAGAAAAAATGTCAGCTCTACAAAACCATAGAGCCACAGAGCTGCATGACAAGACTAATGTGGGTAATTAAAACAGCTTTTAGTATAAAGAACTTCTTGAAGTTTGATCAGAACCTTGATAAGACAATTGCTATAGGAAAACAAATTCATGGCTGGATAGTCTAGCCAAATTCTGTATATATACGGCTCCATATAACAGGCATTAGACCAATTACAGGAAACAAATGATCCATAAGTTAACCTTGTAGTTACCTTTCCTCGTATAAAAGCCTCTCCCTATATGAGCTGCTTCTTTTAATAGACACAAAACTTGCACATAAATTGCTAACATTGAACCGTTCCACCATTTTTTCTTTAATACAGTACATTGGATCACCAACACCTGGAACTATTAAACTGATGGATAGGAGAATATGTTGATATTTGGACACAAACTCTGAACAAGCTCTTCCCACTTTTGGATTGTGTCATGACCCGATCAAAATATTTGGTATGAGTTGCATAATTAGAGACAATATCTCAAGTTTGAATCATGCCAGCAAAATTGTTATATTTACTGCCTCTTGCTCACATAAAACCATTACTCTAGCCAATACTTTAAGCATCAATATTTCTATGTTCCTTTTTGGTGTTGAATTCATACTTAGCATGCAAGAGCAATAACATACAACTTACTAATGATATTAGGGGCAGCTTAACTTGAAATAGAATTGAATTTCAGTCTCACCCAAAGAAATGAACATCCAAAGGGACCATTGGCATCAGTTATAGCTAGACCTCCCCTTGCACTGATATAAAAACACTCAACATTAATTTCTATATCACCTAATCAAATATCATCTTGGGTATCAACCATTAGGAATTAGGAAAAGTACTATCATTACAACAGTCTCTACTAGGAACTGAAAATTGCCATCTCCATCTAGATACTGGTTCGTGAGGAGCGGCAGATATTTTCAGGACTTAACAATAACTATCTGCCATATTATTATTTTTTTTGTATATAATCATTTTGCTCGAAACATGTTGCCAAAAGAAAGGATAAGAATATTGAGCAGAAATTGAACAAACTCTTAACAGTTCAAGGACATTTATCAGGATGATGACGTGTGAAATTGTCATTGAATGTGTAATGGCCATTCAATATGCACCTAATTTCAGAAACAAGATGAACAAAATGATTGATGCACAAATATAAAACATGGATTACCTGGAAATGTAAACAGTTCAAGCAACAAGCAATTTGGCGAAACAAAGGAACCATACAGCGCTGGAACTCTGGCGGCTGGGTTGCCTCTAGAACTTCTTCTAACTCATTCAAGAACATAACTTCCTTTGAGCTGTTAGTGACCGGCCAATACCTTATTAGTCCCCTAATAACAATATCAGCAAGCTTGCAGTCTTTCTCCACAAATTGTGTGATACAATATGATAGCTGCTGGTGGTACATTCCTAAGCATCTAGGTCTGTGTAATGGAATCAAGGCCCTAACCAAGAAGAGCTTGTGTTCTTCTTTGAGTGGCAAGGCAAATCCATTGACAATACTGCCCAAGATCTCCAGAAGCTCAGCAATGCCATTATGCTTTTCAGTCTCAAAGATAAAACGATAAAATATGTTGTTGATAGCTTTCCTGATAAAGGGACGGTGTACCATAAACTTTCCATAGATGCGATGAAGTATAGTTTTCAAGTACTCCCTCTCCCTAGGATCTTCGGAGTCAAAAAGCTCAAGCAACTTTAGAACAAAGGAGTGATCAATGTATTTTTTTGCCAGTTTTGCATCAGTTTCGGGGGATGCTACAAATCTCAGAAGAAACTCATACACAATCTGCAAATGTGACCATGCAGGATCCATAGATGGCTCCTCTTCTTCCACGTCAAAAGCTTCCAGGATATTATTCTCTCGTGGCTGGGGACTAAATGCCCTGAATAAATTAGCACTTACCATCTTAATGGCTTCTTGCATGACAATTTCAGCAAATTTCGCATTAACAGAAGTCACATACTCCACTAGCTCTAACAAAGTTTGCCTCTTTATCTCCTTCTCTTTAAGGTTCTTTGTAGGATCAGTAAAGTCAAAGACAACACAACACATGTTAAGCTTTCTAATGAACAAATTCTGTTTCTCAGAATTTGGAACTTCTCTGAAACTAGGTAAAGCTTCATAAGAAACAATCACTGAATTTCCATTGGCATCAAAATTTCCATCTCTGTGAAATTTATCTCGTATGTTATACCCATCACCAGAGACTGAATGAGGTGCTGATATAACTGTTGAATCCCCCAACCTTTTATTTCCTCCAGCACTTTTTTTTGAATTAGTTGAAGAACCTAAACTGTTAGTAGAATTTTCAGCAGACTTGGACTGCTTCCGGGGAATTTTACCAAATAGTTTGAGCATACTTGTTAAAATACCCAAATCCCCACCAAACAAAATCCAATAAAAGTCTCCAAATTTCAAAGTTGAGTCACCAACCCAATCAAAAGTAAAATTAAATCTGCCATTTGAACAACAAAATACACCAAATCAATACCACTCGTAGAAATGAAAACAAAATAAACAAGATGATGTAGCTAACAAGAGACAATGAAATTTTAAACTTACCCAAAAGCCTAGAGTCTTTCGAAAGAAAGAGGCCGGTCTTCTATCTAGGCGTATCTAATGATGAACAGTTCCACGAAGAGAAAAGACCAGGCAAAGAAACCCATTTTGAATCCCGAACCATGAATCAACGACCCAGAAATGTCTTAATCAAACATCAAAAGAAGACTTATTCGCCATCACAACCTTATCAAAATCCTCTACTTTTTTTCACCAAAATCCAAGTTTCAAAAAAAAAATTTGATAAAAAGTTTAAATCTTTTGACTTAAACACAAGAACCCAGATGCGAAAAGCCAGTTGAAACCGGTAAGATCATCAACACCACCAAAGTTGTGGTATTTAATTGCGAAGACCGCCTTTTCTCTTCCCTATTCTTGATAACCAAAGTAATGGGGGGCACAAATAAAGTAGGATATATTCAACCCAAGTCTACAGCACTTCCCGCAATCCCCCAATTCAGATTAAAAATTAAAGAAAAAGAAAAAAGATTTGATTAATTGAGGGAAAAAATTAAATAAAGAAATAAGTTTTCCAAAAGAATAACCCCAGAAAAGAGGAAAAAAAAAAAACACAGGGAATAAAAAGAACCCAAAATGAGAAAAAAAGAGAGAGAGAAAGAGAAAGCAATGAGTGGGGAATAGTTTACAGGAAAGATATTGAGAAAGGGCATGTAGAGCCACCTGGAAATAATTTTCCTTCTTTGCATATTTTTATTTTTTTTTTCAAAATAATAACAATAATAATGCATTCATAATAAAAATCCAAAAGTTCTAAGAAAAAAAAACATAAATTATAATTGAACATTTTCACTTATTTAAATTCAAAGAATTCTTTATTAATTTCTGCCAATATGATGTCAGTGCCCTATGACCAGAAATAATTAGCTGTTTTAGTATAATATTTATCTTATTACATTGTAGACTAAATCAAACTTTACACATAAAATAATAATGATGAGGACATCAATATTGACGGGGATTAACTCTTTCAGTTTCTCCTCATAATGACAAAACATTTTCTTTAAATATAAAAATAAAGTTTTTTTTTATCACATCCATTATAAAATAATGATTACTGAATTTTAATTTTAAAGCTGAAGATATTAGGATAAGAATATCAATAGATATTTTCTAAATATACTCTATAAAATAACACAAAAATTAATATATATTTTTAAAAGTAGTTGTTGAACCAAGACCATAGAATTAGGCAAAGCATGGATCAGCAATCAAGAAGCCGTTAGTCAGCTAACGGCGTTTGCAATTCCACCTCGTGTATACAAAATCATATTTTTCTCCGGCCACTCAAAAATGACTTTCTTGGTGTCGTCCGGAGTCAGAAATCACTAAATTTAATAAAGGACAAATCTGCATCATATCCAAGGACCATAGTTTTTTGTGTGTACATTATATAACCTCAAGAATTGCTTTAACATCAGGGGACATTACTAAAAACTTCCATCTTCTATTTCTATCAGCACAACTACTTTTCATTACACTGTTGATATTGATGTTTCCTCCAACCTTTCTATGGACACCAATAGGGTAATAAATAATAATCTACAGAAAAAAAAAGAGGGTAATAATAATGACAAATACAAAATCATTGTGGTACTGACCAATAATAGGGTAGGAAAGCCCTTTCTTTCTTGTTAGATTTGGTTTTAGCTTGGATCATCAGTCAGCTCTGCTACGAAGAAAAGCTTGTATTGATGGCTCTCTTCCAAGAAAATCGGATATTATTTCGAGGGAGTCTCTTGAGGCCCCTGGAGCCAGTACCTGTGTTTTTTTTCAGTACAAATTTATCAGTCAATTCCCAGAATCTTTATAGTTGTAGTACAATCATCAGTTTTCAAATAACTTGACAAAGTTGTGATGATAATATTTCTTCCTTAATTACCTTACTCCTCAATTGCATGCCTGCATATTGATTGAAAATGTCGCTGCTGAATTTCGAGGCAAAAATATCTGCGGCAAATACCTATCATTCAGGACAATGGTATTAGAGAATGATGAATGGGCACTATCCATTTTCCCTACTATCCTCTTATTCCAAAGTTAGTATCCCAGTTTAGACAGCAATAGACAAAAAAAATAATAATAATAAAAAGGAAAGAGTTTAAAACATGAAGTATAACGAAAAAGTGGAAAAGGACTCTGACCTCACTCCACATACGACTATAGCAAGTAGCTTCATGGCCAATAACAGTACGAGGAAAACAAGAAGCTGGATTTGTTCCTTCTATTCCTGGCAATCCCAGCATAACCTGCAGAAATGAATTGCATGATAAGCATTCATTAGCATGCTATTCCATCATGAATGAACTATACTACACTGTTGTTACCTTTGGATGAAGATGTTTGAACAGTCCCATTATGTCAACATTTTCCGCAGAATGTATAATCTGATCAAAAAGACCTGGAAGCCACATGAACAGAGAACTTCAAAAGAGGGGACCAAAGGGGCAGAGGGGGACCAAAGAATTATTGACGAGTTCATGATCTGATCCTAAATTATGAACACATCAGTATGACAAGAATTAGCAGACTCAAAAAGCAGAGAACATTTACACAGAAATGAAATGCTTAGCATGTAAATATGAGATGTCTTAATTGTCCTTCAAACAGTAGATAACTGCTGAAACTTTCGCACACGTTGGAAGCTACTTACAATAAAGAATATCTTGCTTCAATTTCAATGCCGAAAATGAATATCTCCACTGCTTTAACAATTCACATGTTTTATCATCCAAAGGCATTGTAATATCCTATAAAAAGGATTACCAAAAAAGAACAATCTCAAGTCATTTAACAGTAAATATTCACTAATATGTGATTAGTGCAGTGACATTATAACATAGGAGGGGAAAGCAAGTTCCTGTCATGAGTGTTTCCTATATATATACATATTTATTTATATTAAAAGAAGAGAATCCAAAACATAAGAAATGTTTAAATGTTTCACCTGGTGGAAACCAGAAATCAGTTTCAGAGAGAGGCTCTCAAAACACCTAGGCACAAGATCAAAGCATAAGTATCCAAGCATAAGTACATATTTTTATATATCAAAAGTAATGGTCAGCTCATACACACACCAATTCTCAAAAATGTGGGCGGGGATCTCCATGAAGTCAGGATCCAGATGCAACCCTGAAAATCTGGCAAATGATGCCTGGTTGCAAATATGGTGAACCTAAAAGTACACAAGTACAGATATGTTTCAAAATAATTATACGAAAGATCCAACACTTGAAAATATTAAGGACTAAAATATATTTATTATCTACTAATAGGTCATACTAACAGAAGCACCCAGAAACTATTCTGGAAGGCAATTTGGGAAAATAATCACCACTGCAGAAGCAGATTAATGTACAATTGTCTAGCGGTACATATAATGATTTCTTCTTTGTGGTTTAAATGGATACAGCTCATCATTGAGATTAGCAACAGTAGATACTTTTAATGATAATCACTCCAAGTGTAACAAGATAATATGCTGAATCTGTAGAGCATCACTATGACTTAGTCAAACATATTGCATCATAGCAGTATGCACAATCTATGAAAGTTATGGTTATGTTGTTAAAATATGTAAGAGTTCTCTTACTAGAAGTCACATACCACATGGCCAAACTCATGGAAAAGATTAACCACTTCAGAGAAGCACAATAACCCCAACTGGCCATCCACTCCCTTTTCAAACTGCGAAATAAGTAATGCTACGGGAATCTGGATGGAAGAAAATGTGTGAGAGAGAGATCCGCAGACATAAAGGTTCTACTTTAATGGATGTGTAAATTGTAGATGCCTTAATTTCAGCTAGACAATGTCCAACAAAGGGCTGAAAAGCACAAATTTGAACTTGGCAAGAAGAGTTGATTACCAGTCTTGTGCTACTGATTAATGAGAAATTTTGAAGAGCCACCACACATGTATGAGCATATTTTCCTTCCCTGTTAAGCACAAGATTATGCTTTTTTTCAAATGAAGACATGTTGGTTTTTCAAAAAGGATCTAATGACAGAAAATGTAAGAGCAAACCTGGAGTATATATCTAGGTAGAAATGACCAAGGAGTTCACCAGAGTTTAAAGCAAAGACTGAAAAAAGCTGAACATCACTGTGCCAAGCTTCTGCATCTGCAATTTCTTCAAATCTTAACCCTGCATCAAAAGAACAGAAGTGATTATTTAACTATCTGTGAGCTTAATGTTTCAGAAGTCTATGAATATATGAGATAGCAATCAAAGTTACCAAATAGATCTTGACAGATTTTTAAAATCCCTGACAAAACCAAGTTAATAGGAAAGTACTGTTTAACAACACCAAAGTCCACATTATATTGTTGTTCTCTGACTTTCTTCACGTAGTATGGCAAGTCCTCCATCCCAAAGGTTAGTTCTCCTTCCTCCTGTTTCTGAATCAAAAGAAATACCAAAGCATGAAAACACTAAACACTTAGTATAATTGGAAGGCAACAGTATGGTGATTTCTATTGTAGTTAATCCAGAGATCAAATGTCAAACACATCTGTAAAGTAAAAAACAAACCTTTAGTTCTGTTAAGATGGTAAGCTCCTGGGAGGCCCTATCAGTTAAGCTAGCAGAAATGTTTTCCAAAAACTCAAACACCTAAAAAGATAAGTAATCAGAACTAATTCACGTTAAACAACATTAGAGTACATAAAATTCCACTTTCAATTATGACATCACATTTTTACTGTCTAATGGAATATGCATGAGCTGATCATCAAGCTTCTTGACAACTGATTAGCCAAAACATGGATAATATATCTGGTTTCAGTTTGCAACATTTAATTTCAACTTTTTTTTTCTTTTTTCCTCCAGGAAAATGTCAAAAAAATAAACAATGATATAAACCAAAAAATAAAAGAAACCTTCCATTTGAATAAGTAAATTGATGAATTCTATAAATATTTATGTCATACTAAAGCAAAAGATATCTGCTTCTTAGTAATAAGGTTACTGTTTCACAAATACTGTCATTCCCCTGGGGAATCCAAAATGGGAGAGAAATACAGAGAAAGAGAAAGAGGGGGTGGGGTGGATTGGAAAGATCATTTTTTAAAGTAAGTGAGCAAGTTCATTAAATATAGGCCATTAAACAACTTAGTAGCACATCCAAAAATAAATGAAATAATATACCTTTGAAGATGATTTTCCCATTCTGTGATCAGTTGAATAATCAGCATAATTTGCATACCCAAGCAATCTAGCAAGTCTATGCCTCATTTGAATCTGAAAAATAGGAAGAGAATATAATTCCCTGTTGGATCTTAAAATTCACCACCATTTGATCCAAAAGAAAGTCAATATGGTACGGCAACACCATATAGTAGTAAACCATTGACAATTGATGATAGTCCTATCAGTGTAAATCACAAATTTTATTTATATTTATATTTTTTGATAGTTCAGTATAAAATCATAAGAAATGTCATTTTTTTTCTTCTTCTACGTCCAAGAAAAAGTCAAACCTTTAAAGAAGAAGTTAATAATAAAACTTTTGCTGTGTTAGTTTTTTACAACTCAAATGAACATGATGGAGCTTGTTGAAAGGTTTGAAACAATAAAACACATCAAAAGAGGTATTCTTTATGGGATTTAAAATAACAAGTCGAAATACTGGAACTTCCTTTTCCTCCATTTTCCCCTAAAAACTAAGGAGCAAAACAAAAGATAAAAGTACATAAAAGTTATTAAGAAGCAAATAGCTACTAGAGAGTGGGTAGTCCCCTTATTGTATTAATGCAATAAGAAGGCTTCATATATACGCATAAATGCTTCTTACCAGTTTTTCTAAAACAGAGATATTGGCATGACATCTCTGCCCATATGCCACCGCTACAGCCTTCCTTGTCAATCCTACCTAAAGGTGAATAATGGATAAAGAGACGTTAAATTTTCCTAGCATTAGGGTATTAAACATATTGCCACCATGCAAGAAACATTAGTAAATATCACAACATAATCAAGTGATCTGGAATTTACTTTGCACATCTCTAAAATTGGGGAAACATGATGACTTTTCAGAGTAATCTTGTATTTACCCTTTGCAGCTTCATCTAAGCTCTGCAATAGCAAAAGATAATTCTGTTTAGATATAATACACTAATTTAATCATAGGGATTGCAAAATATTCTTGGGATGTGTTTCTTTTCAATATATTTTAATAGCCATGTCCATAGTGTCTTTGCACCCTCCCTAGTGCTAGCTATGAAATATTATGAAAGACAACCAAATATAAAGATCATACTTAGCTCAAAATGTAAAGAAAAAAGAATTATTAGACCTTAAAGAACTCCAACGGCAATCCAGCAAGCTCAATCTCATTGAAAAGGAGAAATGTGGTATCATCATTCAAATTTTGTATATATTTCATATTAAGCTCTTCTATTTGGGTCTTTAGACGCTGAAGTTCTTCTCTCTTGGTTAAAGTGAGATTTAGCCCATTGCACTCAAAATCTCGAACCTGTCACTGAATATCATAGAATAAATGTACGTACTGAAGAAAACTCGGAGCAAAAAGATGAAAAAGGGACAAGCATACTGAGAAACAGATTTTAAAGCTAAACAAATAGAGCAATTGGTTCAATATCAAACAACTAAGGCCTTGTAGATGGCTCCAAAAGGTAACGAATTAGCCAATTTCAAACGACAAATAATTTGTTATTCCATGATACAAAAGCTCACAAAAAAATTGGATATTCATCCATACCAGGAACTGAGCAAATCGCTTAGCTTCAGAGTTCATCCAATCACCCTTAGAAATAACAGCTTTAACAACACGGTATACATCTTCCCGCTTACTGCATAGGTTATAGAAATAAAACATATAAGATAACTTTGATAGTAAGAGTGCAGAACCCATTATATGACAACTATACTACTGCCGATTTTATGGCATGTGTAATCAAAATACAAACTAGATTTAAGGGGTGAGTTAAAAAACACACACACTGACAAATACTTCCATGTAATCTTTTAATGGAAAATTAGGATCCCTGCAGATTTTCACATGAAGAAAGATATTGCAAACATATCCTTATGGCGAGTTCTCTTATCTCCTCTCCATGACAATTAAAAACAGCAAAAAACTACCTGAAATGCAATCATAAGCCTACGAACATATTGCATACTTTAGATTTCTCCTCATTTGTTCAGAAAGCCAGGCTAAGATATTGCTTATGAAAATGCTGAAAATCACATTTCACAAAAAGTACTACGTCCTTAGGTAGTGCTATATCAATAGCAAGGATTGACTGCTGAACCTGCTTAATGAGATATGTGCATCTATCCTCCGTTCAGCCTCAGCACTTGCCTTGCGAATGTCTTCAGAAGTAGATACTAGTTTTGGAAAGACGCAGGACTGAACTAAAGGAAATTGTTCTGCTTCTAGCTCTGCTAATGGCAATACTGCGTTCGCATAACAAACCTGCAGGTTCGGAAGTTATAAAACACTTCGGGCGCTTTAATAGAGTCAGCATTTTCCATAATATGAATTTTTTACCATTTTAATGTAACCCTGATATGCCACTGCCATTACTAAATAGGTAGATAGACCTAAAATCAGATCCACGCTTCAGGAAACATCAAACTCAATTGAATGTCACTCAATGCAAATGGACCTTTTCCCGTTAATTACAATGATTGATAAAAGGAAGAATCTTCATTACCTTATCAAGAGGAATCGACGCAACAGCATCATGAACCTTCTTAGATTTGTCAATTATTCTGTCTGCCAGTTTCAAAATTTCCGAAGCAGACAGATTTATATGCACTTTTGAGCCTATAACCTCTGAATCGTCAAAATAAAACCTCAAATTCAAAAATCTAATGAAAAAAAAAAAAAAAAACAACACTAAACAATCTACATTAATTCTATGCTAAAGCGGAATAATGAACCTTTCTTCCTCCGATTTTTGCCGCGAGAACTGATTGCATGGATGGCGAAGTTGACTGCAACAACCAGAAGAGCAGCACCGCCGGTTAGAGCAATAAGACGATGACTGTACTTTTTCTCTCTCTTCTCTTCGCCGGAAACCATTTTCACTGTGCGTATGTCTGAAATAGGGGAAAATCCCAAGTCCTTCAGTCCTCTTTCTCTTTCACACTGTTTCTGATAAAGGCAAATGGGAGGGAAAATTGGCGACAGAATCTAAGGGCGGATTATTACAGAGAAATTGCAATTTCTGACAATAACCTGCCACGTCAGCATTTCTTTTCTTTCTTTTTTTCTCTTTCTTTTTTTTGTAGGGTAATATATTAAAAGCTCTTTGGGCTGACTTTTTAATTGGGCTCAAACAAAACCCATGTTTGGATGCTAGCAAAATACAATATCATGTTTTTTTTTTTTCCTTAATTTTTTGGCCAATAAAATAAATATTATATATATATATATATATATATATTTTTTATTTTTTTTTTTAGATAAATAATTCAATCTCTAATTTATTTATGTATGTATACAGTTATATATATATTAATTATTTTGTGATTATAGTTTTAATTAACTTCGTGTATGTATATATATATATATATATATATTGATGGATGATTCGAGATTAAATATGAATTGGCAAAAATGCTTGTCCAACAAGAAAAGAAGATACAGAAAGTGCCAAAAGCACTATGGCGTGTTTGACCGGTTGGTTTAATTACTTGGGAGGAAAGTTTGTGTATATATTAAATTAATTAGATGTAATTTGATATACTGTTTATGAATTTACTACTATTGTATATTTTTGTGTGTACATTTTATTCTTTTACTTAAAAAAAAAAAAAAGAAAATTATATATTACAACAACCATATTTTATAATTATTATAATTTTAAATAATTCAAATTAAATTAATATTAATTTTATTTTACCTTAATTCTTACAAAATATTATTTATTAAATTTTTAATCTCATATAATATTTAATATATATATATATACACGCTTACCTACCGACACCCATACCTATCAGTATCACTTCTTCCTTTGGGTCGCATATTGGAGATTTTCCTCTTTTTTTTTTTTTTTAATTAATATTTTTATTTGTATTACTTTTAAAAATTTAAATAAATTTATTATTAATAAATTTATTATTAATTAATTTATCACATTTTTTTAAAAAAATTTATAATATTAATTTATTTTATTTCTATTATTTATAGATTTATTTATAATTTTTGTATATCATAAATTTAAAATATGGTCAAAATTAAAATATTATAAATTATTTTTAAAATTGTTACTTTTATAAATAAAATTACTAATTACTTATTTTAGTTATTTTATAGTTATCTTTATATATATATATATAAATATTAAATCGATATTTATAATGATTATAACCTTCAATTAATTCATAAATTATGCCGAAAAAATATTACCTTAAAAACAAAACTATCTTTTATGTTGATAAGGTGACTGGGGCCTAAGTTTCTCGAAGGCCTCAAATCCATATCCTTTCATAAGCTTATATATATATATATATAATAAGAAAAGAAAATAACATGAAAGCAAAATAAATAAAGAAAGAGTAAAGTAAAGGGTAAAGTGTTATTTTTGTCCTTTCTTTATACTTGTAAATTAAAAGTAATAACAATATTGTACAAATTGAAAAATGATGAAAATCCCACCAAAAAAAAGAAAAAAGAAAAAATAAAAAGAAAGTTGACATTTTCTTTAAGTATTTATTTTGCGTCTAACTTCTGTAATAAATATATCTTATTCTCGCTAGTTTTAGAAGATATTTTTTTATTTACTAATTTAATTTTTTCTTTATGTAAAATATTTGATATTAGTTGAAAAGAGAAAAATATATTTAAAAATATTTAAAGTATATTTAATGAAAGTAGATGGGACTTCCTTGTAGGGTTTGGTATTTACTATAAAAACAAAACAATAAAAATAAATAATAATAATAATAATAATAATAATAATAAAAGGAAAAAGCATTTTCTTCTATGTGCGAGATAAATACATCAAAATAGAACCAGTAATAAACTAATGGTCCACAATTTATTCTCCACCACTGTTTTCATTTAATATATATTTAACAATATTTTTAAAAAGTATTTAAATATTATATGATATTAGTCAAAATTATAATATCTCTAAAATATTAAATGATTTAAAATACATATTTATCTCTATATATATATATTTAAAATTTGAAGTATTTTTTTTTATTATATTAATAACAGAATTCTGATAAATAAATCGTAATTCACTTGATAATATAACAAATTATGAAGTAAGACTAATTCAAAAATCAAAATTATGATATCAATAAATTTAAATAATAAATAAAATTAATATTAATTAAACTGATATTTTTTATAATATATATTTAAAAAATAATTTTAGTAGATAAACTCGGAAAACCGGTGCCGTACTTTTACTCCCACCGTGATTTTTACCGGGGAAAACGGTAAAAATATTTACAACTTAATATTATTCACCCAATATTATCTTTTTTATTAATATAATAAAAGGTAGTTTATATGGAAAAATAAATTTGAAATTTAATATTAACCAATGAATGTATATCTATATATTTTAAAGTTCGTAATTAAACGGTGATTTTAATTTTAGAAAAATATCGGATAAACTCGGAAACCGGTACCGTAATTCTCCTCCCGCCACGACTTTTATGAGAGAAAAGTAGAACGATTCCTTTCCCCACACGTGTCTGTCATCTTCACCCTCTTTCTCACTCTTCGCCTCTTTTAAAATCGGTGTATATATATATATATATATTATTTTATAATTATAATTATAATTAATTATTTATATATATATATATATGTATATATATAGTTGGTCTCCAATCTGAGCAATTTGTTTTGGTTTCTAAGCCCATTCTCTATTTCCCTCACTTTTTCCAGTTCCGTCCTCTTTCGTATTCTTCTTCTTCTTCCATCTATAATACGTATATTTTTTCCTTCATCCGTTTCCGGCGGCGTCTTCCCATCTCACTTTTTTCTTTTATTTTTCATATCTGTTCCGTTTTCAGGTTTAGATATCTGCCGAAATCGATCGGCAAGGGGTAGGTTTCTTTTTGTTTATCAATTTTTCACGAGATTCAGCGAGATTCAATCTAACCTAATTCCGTTGCATTTTGGGTTTTTATCCTAATTAACTTCAGTTTCTTAGTTCCGACTAGTGCCTCTGAATTAGGTAAATTTGATTTATTTTTTCAAAAAAAAAAAAAAAAGAATAGATTGATTATTGATAGTTGGATTGGGCCTAATTCATTCTTTCTGGAAACCTAGGGTTTCGCAGTATTCTTTTGTGTATATGATTAGGATAGTTTAGTTAATCGGTTTGCTTGATTTTAGCCTCTTTTTTTTTTCTTAACTTTCGTTAACCAATTTTTGGGGTTCTTGACAAGAAGCTCTGTGAAAGTTTTGGTTGCGTTGTTTTAGTTTGTATTCCGAAATCGAGGGTATTCTTGTCGAATCCTCCGTAGTGTAGCTCTCTGTTATCGTTTCACATTCCTTTTGGAAAAAAAAAAACAAAGAAAAAAAAAAACGAAAAAAAAGTCGAAAAGGGAAAGAAAAAAAAAAAAAAAACTTTTTCGTCCTTTCATCCATTCTTTGTAGGTTATCTTTTAGTTTAGGGGTATAAACATAAAAAAAAATCTGGACTTTGTGAGAGAATTGAGAATGGGATTGAACTTAACTCATCGGCCTTTCCCTGCTCACATGGCCGAGGATAACTTGATTTCACCAATAAGGATCGTGAATAGTTATCTTGTGGAGGGTATTCCTGAAAAGAATGGGGAAGGTGATTATGGGAGGGATAGACGTGATGGTTGTGGCTCATCAGATTCCGTTTCAGTTTCTAAAGACATTGCGGACCTCTTGCCTTCTGATCCATTTGGAATGGACATAACCACCACTTTCACGGCCATCACTGATTGGCTTGAGAGTTTTGAAGCTGATTATGGTGGGAGAAAGTTTAGGGCGGTGGCGGCCAATGAAGATTATGAATTGTTTCCGGATTTTAATTTTTTATGGAACAAAACTACGAGGTTCCAAATTTTTCCTGTAAATACTCATGGAGGAAACAAGAAGAACACAACTGAGCAGTTGAATCTTCAACCCGAGGACAGAAATTGTGGAAGTGCATTGGCATCTAATGACTTTTTAACTCCATTTGAACATGGAAACGCGAGCAGCAGCAGCGAGACTAGGGAAAATCAGGTAATTTGGGGCAAACTTGAGGGTGCTGAGTGCAGTGGTGATGCAATTTCGCACGAAGCTTGGACTCTTGTTCTTCCTTATCTAGGAATTAAGGATTTGCTATCGGTGGAAATGGTTTGTAGGTCATTACATTCTACAGTTCGAAGTGATCCATCATTTTGGAACACGATCCATATTGACAAGCCCTTGAATGAGAAGATCACTGACGACAATCTTCTGCAGTTGACCAATAGAGCAGAGGGTGAGTTACAGTGCCTGAGGTTACTGGAGTGTACCCGGATTACTGATGATGGTCTGAGGCGTGTGCTTGAGTCTAATCCCAAGCTGAATAAGGTTAGCACAACTTTTCAGTTATTCATCAGTGTCTTGAGTTAGATTCTATGTAGTTAATAAACGAACCATCTACTGTATTTGTGTGTGTTTTTAAGATGTCTGCTTGTTAATTTTATTGGGATTATTTTACATATAAAATGTATTAAAGAATTGAGGCCACATTATTTTGGATTCTTTCCTCATAATAGCTCTGGACTTTACTTTAATGTTGCTGGTTACCTGTTTGCAAATAGTTTAAAATTATTTGTGCTTTCCGATTTTGCAGAGTTGAACTACTTACGTATAGCTTTACTTTCTGCAGTCTTTTCTTATACTTAATACATATTAAGTAATTTCTGTTCTAATAAAATAGTCATAAAACAGAATATTTGGATGGTATTGTGTCAATTAGGAATCTTGATCTATCACAAATGCTGACTGTATGTATTCTGAGCTTTTGAGGAAAGTAAAATTTAACAAGGACCATTTAGTTATAGTTAGGACCATGCCTTGGCAAACCTATGTTGATGAGACATTATAATCTTCACTTTTGTTCATGAAATTGAACAGTTCATTTTATTTATGAAATTGGAACTGAAATTATTTTATTGTTTTTTTTTCTATATGATCTGTACCAATGGGATGGTTGCTTGAGATGATTTAGGTTGCATGGGTCATTAATTTACCATATAAATACTTACCTTGCTCGTCAATGTACTTGGTCTATGTGTCATTATCTTTTATTTGCATATCAACAAAAATGGGAAAATTTTTTTTATGGTATATATACTTTTGACTGTTGAGGTTCATTCTCGTTTCTATATGCACTTTCCTGTTCTGGTTCTGAATTTAGAATTATGTAACGCAGCTCTGTGTAGCAGCGTGTACACGAATGAATATCGAGGGAATTCTTAATATATTAAGAGACTTCAATAAGGGTAGTCGAGGTATTAGGTACCTACGGATTGGTGGGATTTACGGTGTTACACAGGAGTATTTTGAGGAATTTCAACGCTTGTTGGGAACAGATGAACGCCAGGAAAAAGAGGCTCAAGAGGCTCGCAAGCCACATTTTTATGTCCGGGGAAATATATATCTGCTATTTGATGACAATCGTTCCATTGATATTGAGGCATGCCCCAAGTGTGAACGGTTGAGGTTGGTCTATGATTGTCCTTTTGAGGGTTGTCGAACAAAAGATGGTACACCTGATTCATGCAGGGGTTGTACGTTGTGCATAGCCCGCTGCATTCAGTGTGGTAGGTGTATCAGTGACAATGAGTATGAAGAGACATTTTTCTTGGATCTGCTTTGCGCAGATTGTTTGACCAAGTAAATATTTTGAAAAGATCAAAAGAAAAGATCATTGCAGAATCTTATTCTGTTTCGGCATGAGTTTTGTTTTCAAGGCTTGGGGGTAATTATGGTTGCCTACTTTTGCGGCTTTTTATTGTTCATTATCCCCATTTGGTCTTGATATATGAGAGTCCGAAGCAGGTTCTTGATATTGTTGCCCTGGAGGCTTTTTCAGGCTTGGGAGTAAGTTGATCTATGTTTTTATACCATTGAGTGGGGGTTAAAAAAAAAAAAGAAAAGAAGGAAGAAAAAGAAGAGAAAAAGGAAAAAGAAAAAAAAAAGAAAAAAAAGAGAAATATAAAGAAACTAAAAAAAAAAAAAAAGTTGTTCAGTAGATATGGATCATCCTTTTGGGGTGGAAATTAGAGGGATCTTTTACTTGCTACCTATTTGTGAAGACAAGTTATGTTGATGCATTCTCATGTCTTGTTAGCTTGAGTGGTTGCTGTGCATCTTACCTTGTCATTCCGTGTATATTCATTTGGAAGTCATGTGGAATAGTGTCAACAAGAGATCTGATTGAAGTTAGGCCTAATGTATGAGTTTCTGTTTTTCTCGACTGGTTGGAAACAGTAAAGCATCATGAAATTCTATAGTGGAATTCAGAGTTGATCTCCGCTCCTACGACTTATGCTGAGATTGGATGCACATTGGATGGACAAATCTCAATTATTTTCTGAATTCTTTTTTGTTCATTTATGTTATTTTCATTTGCTCTGAAACTCTTACTATGGTGTTGTTGAATAACTATGCTGAAAGGTTAGAAAGAATTTGGTGTTGATGAGGCATGTGTTGTTGTAATGGAAGTTGGTTCTTATTGACTTCCATGGTTAGAGAACTATATAACTTTGTACCGTTAAGTTTACATTTTGTGTGCAAATAAATGTTAGTTTTCCACAACTTCCACAAAAATTTTAGATTGAATGCATATGGCAGTCTTCTTCCTGTACTTTTTATGTGGCACAAGATTTGTTTTCAAACTTACTCTCCATGTTGAACTTTGTAAATTTCTGTGTTTCTGTGTTTTTTGGGGGATTATATATATATATATATATATATCTATCTATCTATCTATATATATATATATATATATATATATGTATGTGTGTATATGCACAGAGACTGCATCCTCATTTTCAAGATCGAAACAAATGACATTTGTGGAATTTCATATATTATTCAATCGCCATTTTTATTTTGAAACCGATCAGAATAGTGACGACAATGATAGTGTTATTTAAATAACATATTTTTCTAAAATATTAAAATTTTTATTTTCATTAAAATTATATAAAAATTATTAAAAATATTTTATGGATAATAAATATAAAAGATTTTAATATCTTATAAATTTATTGGTAACGTCAGTTATGAAAAATTTACTTCAAAATTTTTTTAATCAAAAATTAGTACCTAATTCTGTTAAGAAATCGTAAAAGGGAGGTTTGACAGTATTTGAGTGGGATACAATTAAGCTAAATCACAATTCTAAAATTTTGTATTTTAATTTTTATTATAGAATAAAATTTTAATTTTAAAAATATACTAATAAGTTAATAATGCGTTGCTATTCTGATAAATAAATTATTTGTTGATAAACACTTTTATTATAAACATAAAAATTTTAATTAATATAATAAAAATAATTTTAAATTAAAAATTACAGGCGATGATCTTTGAATGAATACTTAAATTTTATGTAAGAAAAAGAAAATGTTAAACATTCAAATAAATCAACTATACCAAAAAAGAAATACAGAAAATTTGTCTTTGGAAATAATAGCTATAAAATTAAAATTTGCAGAGAAACTATAGAAAGAGGAGAAAAAGAAAAACAAACACGAACATACAAGAAGAAGAAGAAGAAGAAGAAGAAAAGAATTTGTACAAAAACAATCTGAATCTGAAGCCAACATAAAAAATTAAGATAATTATTTGTGGGATTTTTTGCCTAAGTTTTTAATCCAAGAGAAGCTAAATATCTTCTTCACTTTCTCCTTCTTTTTCTTCTTATTCTTCTTCTTGTTATCATTTTCAAGATCTTCATGTGAGGACTGTTGAGGATCCCATTGGTCTGCCCATGAAAGACCCTCAGATTTGAAAATATCCATTTCTGTTTCCCCTTCTCCTCCTTTCTTCTTCTTCCTCCTCTCTCCTCCTGCATCTTTTTTACACACTGCCCATGGCAAAAACAACTAAACAAAATGTTATTAATCTATGGTCCATCCATATTTCTCTCCTTTTTCTATGGCTTTTCAATCAGGAGATTCTGAGGTTGTTTTTTTTTTTTTTTTTTGGTTTTATCCGTGTCCAATAGCCGCTTCAGTGGCTCCGAATATGAGAAAGAAAGTCTAATAAAGAAAGAGAAACAAAACTATATTTCTTGATGCTTACCAATTGAAGATGGGATGAAATCTGGTATTCATACACAAATCTGATCCATTGGATCTTCAATTTTCCCCTATATTTCTCCAAATGATTCTACAGCAATGCCTAAAAAAAAAAAAATTGTTATTGGTAATACTCAACATGACCTGCAATCTCCCTACACAACAGTTTTACTTCACCAGCCAGCTTCAAGCTTCTACTGATCACAAGTCCTGTTTGTTTATGGGTAGAAGTTGGTTTGTATGATTTAGCTTCTTCAACCTTTCCCAATACCAGAGCTTCCCTGGCTGGAATCACGTTTTCCCACCAAAACTCGCGTAAAACTCCATACATCAGTTCCCAGTAACCACGATCCCTGCATACTCGAAATATAGTGCTCCCATTTGGAGTCCAACAATACAGATCAACCCAATCTCTATCCATTATCTCCATTTGACCCTGCACTTGTGGCATGTAATAGAATGGCATTTTCGACCATGGTAACCCCACCTCTGGCTTACCTTTGTTGTAAGGGCACTTGACTTCTAGAATGCCACCGTCTGGGAAGTATCCGACAAGACCATCTGGAGAAGCACCAACCCAATTGAACTGTTCCTGTGGATGGACTGCAAAACCATATGAGCTCACATCACGGCCCGTGATGCTTTTGTACCGCTCTATAGCTGCTGCTTCGTTCAAGACACCCCATTCCATGGCATGTTTCTTTGAAGCTTCTATTGTTAATTGTTCGTCTACCGTAAACACTTTCTCTTGCCAAAGTTCAGGTCTTCGCGTGCCTTTCCAGAATCCCAAAGCAGTGCTGAAGGTGCTTGTTGTTAATTTGTCCTTGCGAAGTGCAAACCATTCCTCAGAGCGTTGTGGAGCTACTGAGGCCTTGAGATGAGCAGTCAAAACAAGTGAAGGGGGACAATGGTTGAAGGAAAAGATTGTGGAGATGCATGCTGAGGAACAAGTATGTAAGGTTCTAACAAAAACAATTCCAAACTTTCGCCTCCTGGGAATTGGCCCTTTTGCTCTGTGAAGGCTGTTGAATCTAGCGATGCAGCAGGCATTGGTCATCGCACCACTGCTAGCCCCTCTGCTATAAGTACAACAAGAAACAGCTTAGTAGTGATGTGGCATCTTTGCTCTACACAAAGATCAACAAAATGCGTATCATCGATTACTACCATGAAATATTTACTAGCTAAGAAAAGTCACAGTAAAACGATTCTAGAAAGAAACCTTCTCCCCTTTTTTCCAGTGTCTTCTAGATACTTATCACCTACTTTGATTTCGTGTTTTTTGTGAAATATATTACACGGATCGTTTCTGGATTAACCTGACCCCTACTGCCCACAGGTAGGTTTAGACAAGTTCCTATTGAAGTAGATACTAGAATGCCAAGTATGACTCGTAACCATCTATCATCCGGGCATATATGATGATTATTCTTTCACCATCTTTATATAAAACAGGACAATGAAGAAATCCATATTTACTTTACTTTGTGCCATGGTAATGTAATGTAGTACAGTACTAAATAAGTAACCTAAAATGTGGGTAAACCAAGAAGAACCATAGAATACTACTGTGTAAATCAGATAGAAGTTCTAAAGATAGAATCTTTTAAGAAAATTATTCTCAAAAGTTTCTGTTTTGCTAAATTTCAACAGCAATAACTACAAAAATCGGAGCAATTTGAACAACTTAGATACCATATAAAAACCTAAGTCAGTTAACCAAATACTAAGCATGTTTATAGAACTTTATCCTTTCCAATACCAGAGATTTCCATTAACTTCAAACAAATATAAATGGAGAGTATACCACGAAACAGAAACAATAATAAATACGGCAAAAGAAAAGCAAAACAAGGGTAATTAAAGAATCAATGAAGAGCAAAATAAAAGAAGGTTTAGATTGTAAAAAAGAAAAAAAAAAAAAATGAAGTTTGTCACTGTCGGGAATAAGAATTAAAGCTAAAGAAGACAAATTTTCTATAAATATACCTGAAAGAAGTAAAGCCCAGCTCCTGGAATGATTAAAATATGAACAAATTCGATAAAATAACAGCTGAAAAATAAACAGAATAAAGATTTACAACTAGGGTTTTGCCCCTCTTCCCTTTAGGACTTGAAGAAATACAGGGCAGAGAGACGATAGAGTTACATGAAATGGTACCTTTGCGGCTACGGAGATATTGCTTGCTCCGCTTTCCAACAGAGTTTGCAAAAAAAAAAAGAGTTTTTTTTTCGCTTTTGTTCTTTAGGACTATTTTGGATAAAAGTTTAATTTGAGGAAAAAAAAGTCAAAATTGTTTTTTATAATTTGAAGAAAATGAAATTATTATGTTTTATTCTTATATTTTAAAGTTAAAATATTCTTGCAATTTCTGTTAAAAAACACTACTATCCAAACATAACCTTAAAATACAAAAAAAAAAAAAAAAAAAAAAGGAAAAAGAAGAAGAAGAAGAAAAGAAACTGTCCCTATTCTCTGTTATTTCAACTCAATCCTTGATTTACCCAGTTCAACATCCGTCCCGACCAGTTTCAATCCTAGGATTCTTTCGTAATTTTCGATAATTTTACAGAGGAAGAAGGCCATGTACATACCTGAAAAGCCGCCTCAAGCAATTGACTTTTACAAAGAAGAAGAAGAAAATCCTGAAGAAACTCGGGATATGATTATAGAAGTTTCCCCCACTACTAATGAAAATACTGCAGCCATTCACCTCCCAGCGCACCACCATCACCAACACCAACACCAACACCACCATCACCATCAGGTACTAGGTTGCGGAGAAACCACCAGCAGTGGCGGCGAGGATAATACTGCGGCGAACCCTTCATCTTCTTCCGACCTAAAAGCCCCTAAAAAGAGGGCAGAGACGTGGGTTCAGGAAGAAACTCGGGCACTAATTAGTTTGCGAAGAGAAATTGATTCTTTGTTTAATACTTCGAAGTCGAACAAGCATTTGTGGGATCAAATTTCTATGAAGATGAGGGAAAAGGGTTTTGATAGATCCCCCACTATGTGTACTGATAAATGGAGGAATTTGCTTAAGGAGTTCAAGAAAATTAAGCAAAATGGAGACGGAAATGCGTCCGCTAAAATGTCTTATTACAAGGAAATCGAGGAGATTTTGAAGGAGAGGAATAAGAGTGGTGGAAATTATAAGAGCCCTCCTCCTACTTCTAATAAAGTCGACTCTTTTATGCCCTTCTCTGATAAGGGTATGTGCTTAAAGCAGTTTTCTATTCTTATTAGAATTATCTTTTTGGTTCTTGGGAAGGAATGGGATTATGTGGAAGAGGTTGGTTGGTATGTGTGTTATTAAAGTGTGATTATTATTGTTTGTTCTTTTTCCATTTTGTATAGTCCTCCTTAATGTCTCTGGTTTTCTATAGATTATATTATTTATTATTTTTTTCTTTTTTATTTGTGTTTTTGATAGAGACTTGTTGATTTTTGTATTTATGATTGTCTCTGAGAGAGAGAAGTTCACTTCTCTCACTGTGGGTAGCTTATGAACCCAAATTTTCTTAGTTTGGTCATTCTGTGGGATTCCTTGTAAGTATTTGTTCTCATGAGATTTTTCTGTATTGAAAAATAGAATCTTTACTTTGGTTCCATAATTATGGTGCAGGTATTGATGACACCAGTATCACATTTGGAGATGTAGAAGGTATATATTACCTGGATTGAGGTTGCTGCATTTATTATTTATTTTTAAAATTCAATCTATTCCTTTCTGCACTTGAGGCTTAGGAATGCCCTAATGGTTAATCTAGTCCTTTCTGCACTTGATTCTGTCCCGAGCTCCATGCTAAGCATTGAACCACCTTCTCTATTTGGCCTTATGTAAATAACATGGAATTTGTTATAGCTGTAACTCATTAAATGCCCCCTCGCTGTATGATGGTTCAGATGTAAAAGTGTACTTTTAATTCTTTCAATTTATATATGTATATATACTTGTTTCTATTGTCCATTTTGTTGACTTCCTGAAATGGTTTTTTTGCTGCATACCCGAAGAACTTGAGGTTTCTGAACTGAGCATGTCCAATCATGTATAATTGCACTAACATGTTGCATATTTATATCTAATATGTTACAAGTATTCTTTTCCATGGCTGGATGTAGACTATTGGATTGGGAATTTCTATTCAATGCATTCCTAGTGGCTAAGCAATATATATATATAAAAGCAATTAACTCTTTTAGCTGTGTTTGGCTATGGTGTTTGATGTAGAGACAAGGAAGAAAAGTAACGGCAGTTGTTATGTGCTTTATATGATATTATTTTCTACCTTTTGGTCAGTCTTTGCCTTATCTAGCGTAAGAACTTTTTTTCGTGCCTTGGCATCTTCTTGATTATTCTTCAAAATTGGCATGTAAATTTGAATGATCTGACCATTTAATATTCAGTAAGTTTGTTCTTTATTTAAGGTTGTTAAGATACTTATTTAACAAATGTTAATTTCTATGTCAAAACCCACAGCTAACGGTAGGGCTGCTGTCAACTTAGAAAGGCGATTGGACCATGATGGGCATCCTCTTGCTATCACTGCAGCTGATGCAGTTGCAGCTAGTGGAGTTTCCCCTTGGAATTGGAGAGACAATCCTGGAAATGGTCCGTGTAATAGATTCCCTCCCGTGGCAATTTGTCGCCTTTCAATACTTAATAAATACTGCTTCTGGGAGGGTGAAACTTGTGATCTATTCCCTCCTGTGTGTATTGAAGTTGATTTCCAGAGCCTCTTGATAACATGCTAATAGTGGATCAATTTCTTTATGCTTCTAAATACAAACTTGTGATCTTTTACATTTCTCCTGTTTTAACAGGTGAGCAGAGTACCTCATATGAAGGGAGAGTCATAAATGTGAAATGGGGAGACTACACAAAGCGAATTGGAATCGATGGCAATGCTGATGGCATCAAGGAAGCTATCAAGTCTGCTTTTAGATTAAGGTCAAGGAGAGCATTTTGGCTGGAAGACGAAGATAATATTGTTCGAACACTTGATCGTGCTATGCCATTGGGAAACTACACTCTTCATGTTGATGAAGGTAGTATTTAATCTTCTGCTCGGTTTCCTTCTGACCATCTCGTGTTATTTTCCTCACTTATACATTGTACTGGTTAAATACTTCCTGATTGCTCTGCATCTGCTCCTTTTTCTTCTCAACCTGTTCATCATCAGACAATAATTGCTGCTTGATAATCTTTATTATCAATACAACTAAAACAAATTCATGAATAGTAAGAAATTTATCGAGAACTGATCTGCTACCCTAACTCCATAAGATCAAAACTTACGTTCACTTCAAGAAAAAAAAAAAAAAAAACTTTGTATACGAATTTTGATAAAGATAGCATTTTCCTGCTTCTTATGGTTGCATCCATTGGATCAATTTTTTTTACACATCCATGTAATCATTCTTCACATTCACTGCATAAAGTGTAGTAGTAATTAAAAACAAAGATATCTTGATTTACAGGTCTGACTATTAAAGTGTGTCTGTACGAGGAATCAGATCACTTGCCAGTACACACAGAAGACAAGACATTCTATACTGAAGAAGACTTTCGAGATTTTTTGTCTCGTCGAGGATGGACATGTTTAAGAGAATACAATGGTTACAGGAATATTGATAATATGGATGAGCTTTGTCCTGGTGCCATTTATAGAGGTGTAAATATTGGTTAGAAAAAAAGACATTCCACTGGATTTTGCTTGTTTTGGTTCAGTGTCTAATTAGAGTTCAGCAGTTTTAATCTGTGCTTTTTTCCTGCCCTCCATTGTGATATATATATATATATATATATATATATATACACAAGGCAGTCTGATTCCTTGTTCTTTTTTGTGTCTTGATGAACTTCACGTACGTATGTATGTATATATATATATATATATATTTCCTGTCCTTATCCATTTGGGTTATAAAAATGGTGCCTTTTTTCATTTGAAGTTCTTCACAGGATTGTGTTTGTATATGCATGTATGTATTATAGATGATCACTGAAATTTTTTCTTGTATTATATTTATAAAAAGGAAATAAAATAAAAAATAATACAAACTTTTAAAAGGTAATACTAACACCATCAGGATCCGTGGCGCAATGGTAGCGCGTCTGACTCCAGATCAGAAGGTTGCGTGTTCGATTCACGTCGGGTTCAAAAATCCCGATCCTATGCGGATTATTTTTTACCCCCTCCCAATACTATAATTGGAAAATAGTCCTTAAACTATGAATATTGGTTGAATTGGTCCTTATAATCTTTAAATTTCTGAATCACCTCAAAATTTAAGAAGAAAAGAATTTTTTGGATTGGATCACACCTAGGGATCTTTTATTTTTACCCCCTCCCAATACTATAATTGGCAAATAGTCCTTAAACTATGAGTCTTTGTAGAATTAGTCCTTATAATCTTTAAATTTCTGAATCACCTCAAGAAGAAAAGAATTTTTTGGATTGGATGACATAAACAAGAATATTCTTAAACAAAGGTATAACGTGTTATCTTCAGCCATTAATTGATGTTGATACTTATAATTATCTTCTTTCCAAAAAAAAAAAAAAAAAAACAGATAAAAACACATAAAGATTGAATCTTTATATCAATACCTATACACAGAAAAGGTAAAGTTGTAATCTTTTTCAAGTTTTTGAGTTTCCATATCTGTTTTTTCAAAAAATAAAGAAAATGGAAAGTCTTAATTTTTATGATTATTCACCATCATTACAACTCATCTCATTCACACTGATGTTCTTCGTCATATATTTTTCTGCATATTTCATCATATTCAAGAACTGGAGTTCAAGCAGATTTGAAGCTTCTAGTTGTTTAATGTCTCTAGCTCACGGCACACCTGCAGTTCTTTTGGCACTAAACTCACTCCCAACTCGGGAAATTTTCTCCCAACTCAGTTTCTTCGCTGAAAATACTCGTCTACAAGACACTGTTCTCGAATTCAGCATCGGTTATTTCATCGTTGACCTTTCACACTACGCGATATTTGTACCGACTGGTGTTCTATTCATCGCCCACCATTTGGCTACCTTGTACGTGCTCTGTACTTGCAGATACGTAATCCACCACGGCGCGGTTTCGATTCTCGGATTCCTCGTTCTTGCGGAGATTACCAGTCCCTGTCAGAACACGTGGAGTTTGGCCAGGTTTAGGAAAGTGGATTCACCTGGAGCTGCTGCTTACTATGAGTTCTTGTCTCCATTTTTCTTTGCATTCTATTCTGTGGTTAGAGGGATTCTTGCACCTTTTTTTGTGTTCAAATTGGTGAGGATGATGATTTTTGTTCATAATGGAGAAAGAGGAGGAAATGGTTTGTTGATTCCTATGTGGGGTTTGGTTTCTTGGATGGTTGTGATTGTTATTGCTATTGGGATTAGTATATTATGGGTTATGAATCATTGGGTAGGTTTGTATAGAAGGAAATCTATTGACTTCAAGAAAGTCAATTAGGGATTTTAAAGAATCATACTCATCATGTATGGCTGATGAAAGATTGCCAATTTCAATCTTCTACCTTTCAGCCTTATTGTAAAGCTTTGTTTAAAAATTCATAACCCATCATAATATATTCTGCATATGCCCCAAAAAGTACAACAAAATTCAAGAATTGAAGCTTACCTATCAAAACTGCACAGATGCTGGTAAATATATATACAATGATTCATGCCTTCATGGTGCATCTTGCCTGGGATTCTAATACAAGGGTAAAGTTAATTAACCTAATGATAATCATAAAAGAGTCAAACTTGATGCTGAGACCACTCCAGCAGCACTCAGGAAGTCTTGGAAGATACTACTCTTGATTGATGACAGTAAACTATACATCATTTGGTTCATCCTTCTTTTGTAGTAACTGTGAGCTCTGTGGACAAGGATGTGAAACTATGTTGCATATACTTTGTGGGATAGTTTGAAGGTAAAATACATCTGGCTTTGGCTGCTTCTCAGTCAGGACAGTCACGGCGACTTACTCGAGTAGCTCGGAATGGATTGATTAGGTTGCTGACCACAAAAACTGTATCTGCAATGGCTATTTATGTTCAGACAGGGAATTGATGAATTGGAGGACTACAATGCAGTATATTCATATAGAGGGAAATAGGTGTAAACTTGGCAAAATCAGTACAAGTAGAAAAAGATCCCTTTTAATTTAAAAAAGAAAAGAAAAAGAAAAACAATAAGAGGTACTCACTGGAATCTATATACGATAGACAGATGCAGTAGCTGAATCAGGGCTTCCATGGTAGTTAAGCTCCACGAAGAACCCTCCACCTTCACCTCTGGCCAGTCTCCCAGGATTTATGCAGAGGCACTTTGTTTCTTCTGCATCTTCTCCCTCGCTTCTTTTCCCCAGGGATAGCACCTGTAACCAACGAAGAAATTGAATTTCTTACATAATAGAAGCTTTTACGGTCTTCACTTAAGATTTAGTGTATTTCCATTTTTCTTTTCTGATAAGATGGTATTTATAAACAACTGTATAAGTTTCATTATCTATAGCCAGAGATCCATTACCCGCACAAAGTGAGCCAAGTCTGAAGGCAGGATGAGTATATTTGGAATAGATGAGATCTTGAGAGCCTCAGGTGCAAGAGAAAAATCCAAAGGTGTGCCTTCGGCTGGTGGATATAGAGGATAGAAGCTGTTTGAAAAAGTAGTAGAGATGAATTATTAATGACCAACTGGAGAGTTTGCCTTCAATAATTTGAGCCATAATAATGCTAATGTGGAAGCATTTCACAGAGCTCAAAGAAATTGAACATTATACAATTAGACACACCTTTGCTGGTTCAATAAATGGTTTGCAAGAGTGGCCATTCGGTACTTGGAACCCCCTTGTGGATTTCTTGAAATCTCCTCTGCACTAAGCTGTTTTAGGATATCAACCGAGCAACAGGCTACTGTGACCTGAAGACAAAACAGTTCATCGAGTTTTTAGCTTAGAAACAAAAGAGAGAAAACACCATTTGAACAAAGAATTTTCTAACTACACTTCCTTAAGAAAGGATGTCTTGGAAATGACTGCATACAGACAACCTAACATCTTTTCATTGTAAAAAGGAGGGAAGAGTGAACCATGCTTAGGCCTACCCTGTAATTGCTCCTAAGTACTTAAGTAACAGTTTTTGGCACACAACTAATGTCATGAACACGCCCGTCGACTAATTTAACTTGAACACAACTTTAATTCAATTAAATTATAGTATAAGCAGATTACTGATAGCATTACTAGTACTAGTTTATTTGAAGCCCATAAAGAATAGTTCCAAGACTCTTATGCCAACACTGGAGAATCAAACAAATCTAAAGTAGGTGCATCTCAAATTTAAACAGCATTCAACAGAGAGAAAAAAAAAAGCATGTAATGGAACATTGCACCACAGTGTCTAGGAGTATCAGTAGTCACCTCATTTGCAGAAAAAGTTCCTGGATTTGAAATGCTGTGTAACTGAAAAATGATATTTCAAATCAATTCACTTTCATAATTAAAGAGTTATCTTATCTTTTCTATTTAAAGAAACAATCAAAAAGATCCCTAAACAGTGTAAGATACAACATACCTGATGCTTTAGATCACCTGAAGGAATATCAAAGGCAGGCTAAAAAAACAAAAAAGAAAAAGAAAGTAAATATATAAATAAAAGCATTGAACTAAATAATTTGATCTAATTAGGATGTTTCCACCAACAGATTAAAAGCTGAATTACTTGAGGGAAAACAAGGTCATGATTGGCATCCCGAATAGATGGCACAAGAATCACATTTGCAGTTGAGCCCATGTATTCAATATAATCTTGAAGCTGAAAATGATCACAGAAAGAGACAAGACAAAATAAATTAATATTTAATTTCAAAACAAACATATTTATCTTAAGTAGTTTTTGGTGAATATTATACCCTTCCAAGAATCTCAAGACGAAAGATTTCATCAAATGTCATGTTCACAATTGCTTTCTTGATATCTGGATGCTCAGAGTCAATAAATGGTCCCAGCTGTCAGCAGGATCAGCTAGTTAATTACTCAACTTCTCATGAATAAATAGGTTCTAAACTATTGACAACAGAAGTAAGCTTCTCACAAGTATAAGTAACTGAGGCTGCGTTCTCTTTGCATATGCAAGAAGCTCAGTTAGAGGCTCAAACAACAAGTTGTCAGTTGTGGTGAAAGGACCTGCAGCAATGATCTGTCAAAATTTTCAAGTTCATGAATGATGTCACTTGTCATTGCAACATTTTAAGAACAGGGTTAGAAGTATTCAATAAAAGAGTTCACATGATGATTCTTGAGATGATAGCATAAATAATTTCTCACAAGAATGTCAGACTAATCATTTATAGCAGATTACAAATTCCAGACATGTAAAAATATCATGTCAACTGATATTTAATGTGGACCATTGAAAATAGAATTCTTAATCTAAGGAGATCAGTGACGATTCAATCTCATAGCATGTAATTTTATAGTACTAGCATAATGTAAGGTAATATTTTATATTCTTCCGATTCTCTAATAACAACGTACCATTGATAGCTCTTGCAAAGCACAAGAAGCATCAGTTAGCTGAAGATTCTGATCCATTGCAGGTTTCTTAGCAGGATGCAAGTTCTCATTCTCTGAAACTGATAAAGGAACATAATCAATAAGTTTAGAAGCTATCAAGCAATGCCCACTTGGATTATGTCCTTCCACGCCTACCACCTGCAAACAATGCATTATTTGAGGTAACTTTTAGGATCATGAATGATAGTTATACTTTTGAAGACCAATCACATTAAACATGTACACTTGCCTGGCCAGGGAAAATAGAGAACTGATCCAACTTTTGCAAGTCAAGACGCACACGTTGTCCTCCAGAATGTTCAACGCTGTTCAATTTCAGATGATTGTTATCATGTCTGAAGGTATAAATATTAGGTATAAGGGTGGATATGCAGTGGTCCAACTGATTTAATGGATTTAGTACATCCAGAACTATTTGAAAATCCAGCAAGGTAATCCATAGAAATTTTTCTTATGCTATTACATTAGTTGCAATTTACAGAGGTGGGTGGGGGCCATGGCATAGAAATACAACAGATGGTAGCACATCGTGTCATTAAAGTACTGAAATACAGGTTAAACTAGTCATACATACACCAGGGGATCAATCTCGAAACAGATATACATGGTTAAGTACCTTCAAGAATAAGTTCCAAACCCCATATCTTTTGCAAAGAAAAAGAGATTCCAGCAGTCTTACCTGCTTTGCAGTAAAACAGGTTTCTCCTTTAAACGGCCTTCTTCCTCACAACATATCATACCAACGGCAAATATACTTCTCTGGTACAAAAATAATCACCAAATAATGTAGAAGTGTAATGTTAATATGAGAATAAAGAGATTAATAAACTAGCATAGGCAATTCTTTGTCTTAGAGATCAATATGAGGTTTAAATTTCTCACTTCCTCCAGAGTTAAGGATTTGATTAACAAACAAAAAGACGTAAGGGTGTATTTTGATAGATGTTTTCTTTTAAAAAAAAAAACACTCAACTCATTTTTTGGAATGTTGGAGGGATTTTTTTTTTCTTAGACCCACAAAAGCACATGAGAGTTCCATTCTCTTGATGAATCTCTCGATATCTATGTAAAATAAACGTTTTTCCCCTAGCATATTATCTAGGATAATTGATTACCATTTTAAAATTAATGGCATGCACGTGATTTTAAGGCAATTGTGTTTTTTCATCCTCCCAAAAACTCCCACCTAGTATATAGAAATTGTAACTGGATCCTATCTTACCTGGGATGCAATTGATGGGTCTGTTGGTTCCTCAAATCCAGAGGCAGCGAGAACTGTAGCACGTTTTCTGATGCGATTTTCCAGGAAACTAAACTAAATACCAAAAAATGTAGGGACCTTAGTGTGAAGTAAGATACAGACACCATAATCCAAAAGAACAAAATAAAAATACCTTGTCTTCGATCCTGTCATACATGAATCTGCAACCAATCTCAGGCTGGGAACCACTAATATGTATTGAGCACCTTCTGATAGGCTGTGGTCTCTTTATGATATCGTATTCAGATGTGTCATCATCATTTTCTTGCTTTATAGCCTCTTTACTAATGGTTGGCCCATTAAGCGTAAATTGCACCACGAACTTGTTCTTTCTTTGTCCAAAAGGTGTCACAAATTCAAGAAGCTTTCGAGAACCATAAATACTTCCATTTGTCTTTTGTGCTGAATCAGACAATTCTACATGTGGTGTTTCCGGCTCATTTTTTGGGGTATGCACAATACCTTCTTTTATATTGTCATCTTCATCATTCAGTAACCTATGTCATTGAAGCATCCAAAATGTTAAATCTCCTGAAGAAACTAAGAATCTACTGATAGATAATACATGATACTGCTACTAGTTAATATTTCTGATGAGAAGTGACAACAGTTATGGGCGAGCAGTAGAAAAATTAAATGGCATAGGAATCCTACAGTAATGAAGCACACAGACATCTTATGGCAGTAATCCAGCTGATTTTATCATTAATCCAAATTGGAAATTACATATCATGGAGAAAATGAATGTCAAATTACAATTCTAGCCAACTGCATAACAACTAACAAGTGCAGATAGACATGCAAAATGAATCAAAACAAACATAAACCCCCGTCCATCATGCAAACTGAATATGTGGAAAAGAGAAACAAAAGACTAGGGAAAAAAAAGAGCCAGAACTGTAAAAGTATGCTCACATAGCTACATCATTGGAATAAAAATGCAGACTTGGATCCTTTTTTATAATTGCATCTCTTTGTTCATTCTGCAGTTGCTGCAAAAATGCACCCATTAGGGCACTTTGCACGGTTAATTCTAGTCCCCTGAAACATAAAGAAAACTCCAGTTACACAACAAACACTTCGAATTGGAATAAAGTTCACACATTTTCCAAACAATCTAACAATTGTTATTCCAGACCAGAAAAAAAGGAAAGCATTATGTTACTTCCTTAAACGAAGCAAATTAAAAAGAAAAAGGAAAAACCAGTCTTCAATTTACATCAACTAAAATTTTCAAACAAAAGCTGGTACAAATAGTTAAAGTCAATTTTATAAAGTAATAAAATTTAAAATATAAATTTCAATTTTGCAAGTCCTAAATTGCAAAAATCCCTCTCATTTTTGCAGTTTAAGAGAAAATTTAACAGAGAAACAGAAATCAAGGAAATCTTTTCAGTTACCTGTTGAGAGAAAAAACATCCCAGCTCGAGACCAGATCGGAAGGACTCAGATTGTACTCAATACAAAATGTAAGACCTAATTCAAGAAAGTAAAATCAAAAACTGCTTGTCCACAATTTTCTATTAATGGAGTTGACAAAATTGGGATATAGATTCCCCATCTTACATTTCTTGAGAATTTCCTCCTCATCGTCCAGAGTGAACCCATTCCTGTTGAACTCAGCTTTGATTTCCTCTTCCATGGAGATCTAGGGTTAGCGCACCGGATCAGAGGGTCAAGATAGAAACGGAAGAACCCCAAGAGAGTCTTTTCTTCAGTTTCCGCTGCAGAAAAAAAAAAATGAAACGGCGGGAAAATTTTCCCTCCAAATGTGTGTTACCCATTGGGCTATTTATTGGATCCTTGAATTTCTCTAACTTGGGTATCTATCGAACAATCTTGGGCTCGCATGAAAAAAATAGTCCAGCCCAAACATGCTTTTTTTTTCTATCCACTCCAGGCGTCTAGTGTCCTCACCCGCAAGCTCAACTTGCAAGTTGCAACACTCAGCACAATTCAATTCTTACTTGAGGGTAAGAGTTTCGACATGAGCTTTTTAAGCTAGAGTTGTCTGCTCCAGGGGTTCGAACCTTGAATTTTGAGGATGAGAGTTTGACTCAAAGCTTTTTAAGCTGGAGTTATCTGCTCTAGGGGTTCGAACCCTGGATCTTGAGAGTGAGAGTTTGGCCAAAGCTTTTTAAGCTGGAGTTATCTGTTCCAGGAGATCGACACTGGATCATCCGTCTTGGAAAAAACATTTAGGAGTCCGCTTACTAATTTCCCTCAAGCTACCGGATTAGCTCAATCTAGTTTAGTTGAGGCTCAAAGTGATTGTCGGATACAAATTTACAAAAATTGAAATTGTTGGTTCAAGTAGAAAGAGTTAGGGTTTCTAATCTTGAAATTGATTCTTAAACAAGGTTTTGAGCTTGATTTTGGTGAACGAAGAAACCAGTGTTGGAGAATTTATCTTGAAAATGAAAATTTACGATTTAGGGTTTAGAGTTTAGGACTAAAACTGAAATTAGTTTGAATCGTAAATTTACTTAAAAGTATTCTCCTGTAATTTAGTACTCATCTATGGCATCTCTTTTATCCTTCTTTTTTTTTTTTTTGAGTTTTTTTATCAATCAGATTAATCTGCTTTTTGCTGTTTTTACTATATTTCGATCTAATAATCTTTTAAAATCATAAATAAGAGTGATACAAATTGAGTTATACCTTTTCTAAACACTGTATCATTCAAAACTTAATAAATAAAAATTAAAATACAACTAAAAAAATTCATCTTATTACAAATATAAACCAAGAAAAACAACATGAAAATACGAGGGAAAATTCTCTAAACCACCTTCACTTCACTTCAGAACTACAGATAAATCAAACAAAACATTAAATCTATATATATGTTGACCTATATATACATATACATATATGTTGACCATCTGCTAAAAAAAAAACATGGTAAAAGAAAGAAAAGAAAAGAAAAGAAAAACCCCATAATTCCTTTTCGGCTAGCTCGCCGCCTGCAACTCACAATTATCATCATCATCATCTTCTTCTTCTTCTTTAGAAATGGATAATGATTTCAAGAATATAATTTATAGCTTTTGGCTTTAACTATTATAGTTCTTAATCCTCCAATCGGTGCTAAAACCATCAAAATGCAACCAAGTATTATGCATATCTGAAATTCCAATTCCATCCATTAGACAAATACATACATACATGCATACATATATATATATATATATATATATATGAATGTGAATAAAGAAAAAAAGTAAAAAAAGTTACCCAATTTGCCAACCAAGACAAGCTGAACCTCTTTGGTTTCCGAACAATTAGCCAAATAACGCATGGAATCTGCCAAAAGAAATATATATATATATATATATATATATATATATATATATATATATATATATATATATATTGTATGTATAAAAGGGGTGTTAAAATTTTATTTTCGATCAAAATATTTTTTTACAATATACCAATTCTTACTCAAAAAAAATTAATTTAGATATGAATTGATTTAAAAGTTCTATTCTAAAATTCATATAAAAAAATATATATATAATTTTGACTTACGTAATATGATGTTGGAGCTAAAGCTAGACCACCAAAGAATCCCATCAATCCACCAAAGAAAGGAATTGTAATGCCGATGAACATTGTTAATGCTGCAAATTATATTATAATTATATATATATATATATATAAAGAATCGATAAATATGAATTATAAAAATATTTAAGAACACGATTATATTAAAAATAAACATACCAACGTAAAAGGTACGTGTACAAAAACGAAGTATGGTTGAAGGTTTGAACTTCAATTGTTTGACAAGAAAAGATTCAACCATATCAAACACAGGCATAGCAAAAACCTGCCAACATACAAAAAAAAAAAATATATATATATATATATATATATTAATTTTAAATGTTATAAGTTCGAAATATGCTATAAATAAAAAGATAAGTGCAGACCTGATAGCTGCCAATGACATGAATAACGACGAATAAATTAGCGATAGCAATAAGCCAAGCAGGTTTTTGGAGGGTAATCAAAATGTCGTCGTCGACTGTATTTCCGAAAACGTAATAACCAATGATAGCGACCGGGAAGTAACACAAGGCGACGACAACGTATGCAAAAACCACACCTTTCCACATGGGATCTTTTGAAGGTTTTTCCGGCGTGGAAGGAATCGTGGCTTGGATTTCTAATACAACATTATGACCGGCGTAGGCGAAAGCTATGTCTCCCAATGCACTAAAAACGTTGAAAACATTATCGGATGTACTTGATCCTCTTAACTCGTAACTTACACCTGGAGGTTTTCCTTTGTGCAGTGAAGCTACCCATGCCACTAGAGAATAACTGCTCGGAATTCGAACATAACAATATCTTAAAAGATGCTATAAAAGATTTCGTGTTATTTAGATAGTTTCATTTATCTTATTAAGTAAGAGTTTTAAAATTCGACTCTTATTAAAGATAATTTTATGTTACGTTTTTAATTAGTGTCACAGTCTTGGAAGTTTTTTTTTTTCAGTGTATTCTTCAAAAATTAGTTAATAATGATACTAAGTTTGGCTCCTAAGGGACATTGTTCATGTTGCATTTTTTGCCAACTGTTCTAATTTTCGTCTTAAATTAGTCGATAAAGATAACAGAAAAAAAAAATCTTAACGTACCTCAAGGACATTACGGCGGCAGAAAAGGAGATGAAAGCGACGGAATCCAAATTAGGAAGATGAGAAAGGAGAAAATGAACGGAGGAGAAGATCAAGACGAAGTAAGAAAGTTTCATTTCTCTGCAATTCGGACAAATACTGTCGTGGAATTTCTTGAGTGACTGGCCACCGGTAACCATGTAGATAATGCAAATACTCACTTGAACTATTAATTGTTGAGGTACAATGATGTAAAGACCTAATTTTTCCCCAAATGCATGTTGCCCTAATTCATGGTACCTATCAAATCTTTTCCCAGGTACATCGTCGTGCAGCTCCACCATTAACCATAATGTGTAAAGGGTTATGATCCAAGAAATTGTCAGCAAGACTATTCCAGGACCCCTAAAGATAAAAAAATGTTATAAAACAGTTCAATTCTGATAAAAGTTCTTTTGTGCATAATTAATATTAAGAACAACAGTTATCTAAATCTGTAAAATATCATGCACGCCTTGAAGTTAATGTTTTTTTTTTAACAAAAAAAAAATCATAAATTTAATATTTGTTATCACGATTGTAACTAATCTAGATTACAATGTATAAAAATAAAAGAATTAATTAGGGTAATTGAATATATAATGAAGAAATATGTATGTATGTATGTATGTATACCATCCAAGTTCAGACATGGCATAGGGAAGGCCAAGAACACCAGCACCAACCATGGCAGTGACATTGTGAAAAGCTGAATAATACCAGGTAGCATTTCTTGAACCTGTAATCGGTAGCCAGTCATCAATGGCTTGTTCTTCTGCAGTTTTCTTCTTTAAATCTGCACCTGGCTCCTGATGTATTTCTGGATTATTATTATCCATTGTCATGATTTTTCAACCTGAATTAATCAATCTTACTTCAATTTTTCTTCTCAATATGTGGACTTTTCTCCTATACGAATGAAAAATCAAGAAATAAAGAACCCTTGAGGATGCTTTTTATACAATTTTTTTTTTTTTTTTTTGAATAAAAGATAAATTTTTGGATGAGAAAAATAATATTTTTTGAGGATGTTTTTGAATGAACATTAAAAAAAAATGCGAGATAAACCGGTAAAAGGAAAGGATTCCGGATATCCGACCAATCCACAAAAGATTAAAGATTTTAACTAAAAAAACTAACTCAAATTAGCAGTTAATAGGATATCCAAATGTCCCTAAATCATGCAAACATATATTTCAATTTAACGGTTGAAAGGTTAGAAGGTTATAAGAAAACAATGTGTATTTTTTTTTTTAATAAAACACAAAAAATTAATGCGTATCTTTCCACAAGTAAATATATATATATATATATATATATATATATATATATATATATATATACTGTAATACTCGTCTCACATCGATAAAAAAAAATGTGAATGTGTAATAAATGTAATAATATATAATAATCAGCCAATTACTCATAAAGTGATTCAAATAGTTGACATGAATATTATCAGACTCATAATTGTGCACGGACTTATGACCGAATTTCTTCGGATAAGTCCGGGTTTCTTATGACCATAAGTCATAAGTCCGGAGTTTTTTGGATAAGTCTGGGTTTCTTGGGACAAGCCCTGGGTATAGTCATATAAGTCCGGGTTTCTTCGGATAAGTCCGATTTCTTGGAACAGGCCCTGGGGTATAGTCATAAGTCCGGATTTCTTCGGATAAGTCCAATTTCTTGGGACAAGCCCTGGGGTATGGTCATAAGTCTGAGTTTCTTCGGATAAGTCCGATTTCTTGGAACAGGCCCTAGGGTATGGTTATAAGTTCGAGTTTCTTCGAATAAGTCCGGTTTCTTGGAACAGGCCCTAGGATATGGTCATAAGTTCGGATTTCTTCAAATAAGGGTCATAAGTCTGGGTTTCTTCGGATAAGTCCGGTTTCTTGGGGCTTATCAGTCCACATCGAGAAGGAAAATGAATGTTAAATTATATATATTAAAATAAAATGTTACCAATCCCACATCATTTCCCTACCAACATTGTGAGTCCCATAGTTCTACACTTTCATGCAATAATTTAATTGTAATGCATTTTAATCTTATTTTTTTCAATAAAGTGGGAAAAAAAATGTGTACAAAAATCTATTACAGAATTTGACTAAGAACAGTGTAATTGTACAAAATCCCAATATATATATATATATATATATGTATGTATATATATATATATATTAGTAAAGACTAGATTGTCTGGAAAGCTCACTCTGTCTTCTGAAGTTAATGGGTTGATGATGATTATCTGTAGCTATCCCTTGAGCACCAAAACACAGATACTGATTCATCTTCTTCATATTGAAAGATCCACTCTTTCTGTGCATTTTTGCAGGTTTCTTTCTGTTAACAGTACTACTTCCTCCACCATTGCTAAGTTCTCCATGATCAGCTGATACTGGAGATGACCATGAAGATGATGATTCAGACAAAGGACCAGAAAAAGAAGTTTTCAGTAGTCCAAGAGATGACTGTTTTTTCACTTGGATAACTCCCTGCATTAATCCTGCAGCAAATTTCTTCTTGCTGGATGGACTCGGAAGATTATGATAAAGATTAATATTGTTTGGTTCAGCAACGATTCGTTTGTTTGTTGATAAGCTAGTCATCTGTGAAAATCTCTGTCTAAGTGAAACTGGACTTCCTCCTTCCATCTTAAATGAGTTCACGGAATCAGTTTCTCCATTATTGTTGTTGTTGTTGGGACGATCTTTCTTTCTTGGCAGCAGAAACATTTTCAGGTGCTTAGCTGCACTATTCATCGATCCCAGCTTTTTAGCCGAACCATAATAGCTGCTAGTTATTTCTCCAGAGAATGTATGATAATGATCATCGTCGTATTCATATTCTGTACTTGCTATGTCGCTATCAGAAGCATTCTCGATTCCAGTGTACAAAAATATCTCTGCATCAGGGATTCGGAATGAAGTACCTGGACTGCTGCAACTGCTACCACGAATACCACCTTGTTGCATCTTTCTTGTCATAAGATCTTGGCAGTCGGAAATCCCACCAGCAGAAATCAGCTGTTTGATTAATATCTCAGATGATGCTGATTGTGGCCGTTGTTTGAGTAGATCCAACGGGGTATTGCCATCATCGTCCCTTACGTTTAAATTTATCGATGGAACAGACATAAGGAGTTCAACTAACTCGGACTGAATGTTCTCCATTACAGCCATGTGAAGAGCAGTTCTACCATCATTGTTCCTGACATTGATGATATCTCGTAGATCCACTGTTTTACCGGATACTATCTGTTTCATTAGCTCGATTT